>CM049860.1:26567311-27167311 GCA_027422415.1 Schizothorax lantsangensis | reverse complement strand
TAAAAGAAAGAGAAATGTTCAAATGTCTCAAATGAGCTCAAAAGTCGAGCAGCAATACAGCTTTCAAGTTCCTAACAAACAAATAATCAACATGAAATTATACTTCAACGTGAAATCAACAGCAAAATAATAAAGTAATAGTAATAAAACTGTGAAATAAGCCACAAAGCAGAACAATATTAAGGAAGAATGGAGGTCAAGATAAAGGAAGGAAAAAGGAAGGCTGCTTCCTATTTCCTACCAAGCAAATGATCAACAATGTCATATTTCAACACGAAAATAACAACAAATAACTAAAATAAAGCACAGGAAGGATAAGATTCCAAACTCCCTCATATGTAGGCCTACATAACTAGTGTAAACGGCATCAAAGGAGAGAAAAGAGCTCAAATAAGAGCTCAAATGTCTCCAAAATAAAAAAAAACTCAAATGTTGCATGAAAATGCAGTTTTACACAAAAGAGAACAGCTTTACAAATTATTAACGTAAAATTACTACTGAACACAAAAGACAAGAAACCAACAAGAAGGAGCAGACAATCAAGCAAAAAAGAAAGGGAAAATGGAGATGCTGCAAACTCCCTCAAACTTCTAGAACTAGATTCTATCAAAAGAGAGAACAGAGCTCAAATGTGCTTCATTTTCACACCAGGATGAATGTGAAAAGGTCACAAGCCAGCCAACAGTTTCCTACTAATAGGAACCACTCTAGCTGTAAGAAGTGTTAGAACAGGTTGTAAAGAATGTGACTATAGGATAAAGGAGGCTGTATCTATATCTTCCTTCATTCTCTGGACTTTCTCTTTTGTATAGCTCAGAGGACAATCCTTATGAATGATTTAAAATGTTTCTAAAGAGACATATTCAGAATGCAGAGATTATTTAAAGGGTAATGACTTAGTGCCACACTGTATGGATCCTTGAAGTAATGTATACCTGAGGAATGTTTGTTCGGCAAACATCACCACATGGAACAAAGCAGAGCAAATGCGTGAGCGGTTTCGTTTGGATCAATAGAGAGAGGCAGTCAGTAATGAGGCCTGCTGTTCAGAGGATTAGAGTTTTGCAGCTGTGCTTTAATTTAAACAGTGATGGAGTAAAACCGCAGGTAGAACCATCTACTCTTATATTACTATGTAGGATTTTAATTACATTTATTTGTTTGCATCTCCTTAAAGACACTTACGGCACGTTTTGTGGTTTCTTTATCCATTTTAGATGGACGTGAACGCTTTGTGGTTCAGATCGTAGGATCTCATGAGGAAAATTCCCTTCATGAACATCTTCTAAAGACTGAGAAATAGAGGTAAATGTAATAAGATGATGTCTGCAGGGCCAAAGCATTACGCACATTTAAACCTGCCCCTTCAGATTTTTGGAGTCAGATTTATTTGAAAACAACTTCCAAAACTTTTTGTAGAACTTTGACAATAAAGTTACATGTTGTTGGGAGACAAAAAAAAAGGTCTTATGAAACGTTCATGCAAAATTTGGTCACTTACATCTAACTATCTAAGTTAGTGCTATACACACACACACACACACATATATAATCACTTTTGACATTACTAGTTAAAAGTTTTGATTCAATTAGTATATAACATATTAAAATGATTTCTGAATGACACTGACATTGAAGACTGGATATGTGTGCACACTTGGTATGTATGCATTATATAAAGACAAAATCTAAACAAACACTTTTATCAGTAATAAGATTTGTTCAATCATTCTCTCAGAAAATCCCTAACCTCTCTCATTAAAATATGTATGCGTTATTAAATATAGCTCAGACTTAGGTTTCAGTTTTAAGTTTGAGGTTTTAGATCCTCCCAAATTTACCCAAATTATGCCTAATGAAGTCCCACTTCAAAATGATAACCTCAACAACTTAACACTGTTGTACACTGTAAAAGTGTATTATGTTACTGTTTCTCAGTCATTCTTCCAACTAAGTAATGAGCTGAAATTACTTGAACAGCGTGCCACACATGCAGTTACATAAGGTTGAAAACAACCTTGAACACTCTTCTAATGCTTTTCCGTTGTTGTTGTGCTCTGGGCAAAAGGTCATGAATGTGAGGTTAAATGTGGTTTGGTGTAAGACAGCCACTGTGGATCAGCGCTGATGCCCCGGCTCTGGAATGTGTTACACTGGGTGGAAAGAGAGGTTATCAAGTGGAGATAAAGTTCTATTCATCAACAGTGTTATTTACTTTGGATGCTGCCATTTGAATACATTATTTATTTTAAGGTCAAGATATTTACTACCACGGCCCCTAACGTGAGCAGAGCAGACTTTTTCAATTCATCCCTATGAGAGCCAAACAAAACCTTTGCTCTGTGAGGTTGACAGAGGATCGGAGAAAGAGTTGAGAGTGGTTGAGAGCATCCAAAAAATGAGAAATGCTCAGCTTTATGCAGATGAGGAGCAAAACATGCCAGCCAGAAGTGCAGGTTGTGAGTCAGTCAAGGTGCTGGAGTTTTATTTTGCATCAGTAATTAAATCATAAATCATTAAATCATATTGTTTGCATATTTCATTTAGATTTCAAATGCAATTGTGACTAGACTGGCTGGGTTAACAAAAGTGTATTAAATTGACACCATATCTTGACAGTGTACTCAAAAGTTTATTAATCTGACTCACCGAAGTATGCATACTAAAATGACTCTTACAACACAAGTTTACGTGCTGTCTTACAAATTATTCTTTGTAATTCATTATTAAAACACGGGACGGCTAAATAAACGTGCAGTAATAAGATTTGTTCAATCGTTCTCTCAGACAATCCCCAAACTCCATATTTACATATGCAGCATTATTATATATAGATCAGACATTGGTTTAAGAAGTTTTAAGTTTTGTTTTGCTTTTTTTAGTCCTTAGTTGCTCATTAACACTATTTTGTAACTAGAGTGCAGACTGCAAAATGTCAATAAATATTGAGCTTTGTTCGTTCTTTGCTTGATCTTTAAATTTGCATGTCAAGTATAAACGTGCAATACAAGAGACTGTCATATTTTGTGGTAATGGAGAGGAATATGCATGCACCATCACAGGTCATAGCACACTTAAACCTGTGAGAATATCTCTTGCTGACACTGAAGTGGAAAATGTGAGGATAATTTGATATTGTGTCTTTATTAGATTAAACTCAAAAAGGTTGCCTTGGGTACGTTGGCTCAGCCGTATCGTGTAACATCATCAATACACGCAGGAGCAGCACAACGACCTTTCTTCTGGCAAATAACCTCAGTTTACACACCCATTTAGTCATTAATTCTGTCCTCATTTGTCTAATCTTTAGAGGTCAAGTCAAGCACAAAGTAACACTAGAGGAAAATTCACTTCATACAAATTGGAATTTGACCGTGTGTTTTACATTTTAGATTCTAGAGGGCTAAATTGACATTGTTTTTCAAAAGGACAAGTATGTTTCTATCATTCATTCTTGTCAAAAAATAACTTCATTTGGCCACCGGGATACAAGATTAACACTTGGCACAAGCCAAATGCAAGGGAAAAATGGCTTTGGCCATTAAAAGTTATTTATCAGTTGAATGGTAATTACTATACTGTACAATGCTGAAGTTTTGATTATATGAAGTTTTCAACTGCCAAACTTGATGCTTCAATTTATTACAACATTGATAATAATAGACCAAATAAGCATATTAGAATGATTTCTGAAAAATGGTGTGACACTGAAGATACGGCTGCTGAAAATTCAGCTTTGCCATCACAGGAATAAATTGCATTTAATAAACCATATTCAGATAGAAAACAGTTATTTAGTGTGCATATGAGACTTCTTTAAAAAAAAAAAAAGAAAAAAAACTCTTAACAGCCAAAATATTATTAGATGCTATAAATATTTGAAATATAAATATAAAAAATTATGAAAGAGAGCAAGTGTATGTTTTATATACTGAGAGAGGAATACAAACAAAACTCAAATATCATCTAGGCCCTATTTTTTGTAAATGCATTTAATACTAAGAGGTGCTTATCAGAATGTCTCCCTGTGTCACCACGGGTTGTTCCATGGGTTACTAAATATATAAATAAATATAATAAAAATAAATAAATGTCATCATCATTGTCATTATCATCATCATTATAATCATCAACGCCAAAATCACCAACAGTGACAGTCTAATTTAGCTTCTTCACCATCAGGTGGATCCACTTGAGTCTCCACAACAGCTGAAGCCTGACGCGTAAGTTACGACTCCAGCCACCACGACTCCACTCTGCGTGCCACGGTGGAGAGAGGAAATGTCAGCTGTTCTACACAGTGTGCAATTCAAGCTGCCAAACCTCAAAAGTGATGGGAGCTTTTCAAAGCAGACTCTCATTAAATATAGACCCATAACATGTACGCTTTGAAGAGCCTCTTTGAAAATGTAATCTTATGGGAAAGTCGCGAATGAATGGTTATCAGAAAACTAGCAGGTGGAAAGATGAATATGGTCTTTCAAAACTTGCTGCTTGAGATCTGTCAGCGTTAGTGGCCAGTGTTCATAGCTTACTGCACCTGACTTTGTTTGAGTATTAGCAATACAAAACACCACTATTCATAATCAGTCTTTATTTGACTGAAATCAACGCTTTTGTGTTCTTCTGGAAATCAGAAATGTTTATCTCACCTCCGATAAAAGTTGATTTTTGCACTACGAAAAACTCCACCACAAAAGCAAATTAATGAAAACAGTATGAAATTTACCAGACAAATAACACAAGAATATTTTTTTTTTGCTATTTGGAGACATTGTGACCTTTAACTACCTTTAGTCGCAGTTAATTTGACAACCCATGTCATGCTAATAAAAGTACATTTTGTTCCATAGCAACACATGCGCTTGTGATAAAATGACAACCCCCCCTATGCGTCATATCATCCATGAGATTTTATTTTATTTTTTCATTAGTTTAATATTGCAAATGGTTAAAACAGGTTATAGATGTTTAAAAGATTTACTACTGCAATATGAATATAATTTATCAGAAACAATCAGAGTCTCTCCAATATAATATGATATTTACTTTATTGTCAAAAGAGATCTATATTAAACAGATATTCTTGCTTCCACTGAAGATAAGATGCTCTGGAACATTCTCAAATGTTGCTGGATAACATGTTCATGATTTGTTCACGCTGCCTGGGAACAAAAGAAGAGGAATAGTAGACATGCCAAATACTAAGACATAATGAAAATTATGTAAATGTTAATTTTTTTAAATCCTGATAATACAATTTGTAATGAAAACAATTCATCTACAAATGAAAATTCTGTCATACTTAACTCATTTTCAATTTAATTCCAAACCTACATGCATTTCTTTATTCTGTGTAACACAAAAGAAGATATTTTGCAGAACATTGGAAACCATTGATTTTCACTGCATGTGCAAAAAAAAAAATTAAATTTTTGGATGAAAATTTTTAATTTTCACTAGTCCTGTTCTATTTAACTGCAAAAGTGCCTCATAAGTAGACCCAGAGAATGCATAAAGAATTTAAAGTAAAAATTGTATAGCGCTAAGAAATTAGATAAAAAAGGGAGAAGCACAAAAGTGCAGCTGTGTCACTGACTTCATTAAACTGCAGGAGTTCATTGCAGAATAATTCCAGAAAAAAAACGTAATCAAGTTATCTCATGTGAACCCCGTGTTCTCGAATAAATAGCTGTTCAGGCGGAGGGCTCCCCTGATAGGTTCAAGCTGTTATCTCCAGATTAATTTAACTGCAGATCACTTCATCCACTCCTGAATGAAAACACTGAAAATTAGAAGACACGCGCATCACATTTGACCATGTTAACTAAATTTCCTAATCTAACAGTGAATCTGTTATCTGAAAGAGACTGCAAAATGAAGGGTTCCAGCAAGATGGTATAGTGGTCTTGTGGTTAAAGATACAGGCCATGCGGGTGAAGTTCAATAAGACAGCACATCAAGAGCAACCCAAGATCACGACTTTGCTACCACCACAGAGCTTCTGTGCAGGCCACTTAACATTCAATTGCTCCAAGGGGTCTGTTCCTGTGACCAGTTCACGGTCTCTGTGGATAACAGAGTCAACTAAACAACAAATGTCACTGGACAGCAGTATTTCTGCTAAGATTGCTGATAGATCTGCCACTGACTTTTGATCTTCTGAGTCAAAAAACTAAGCCATGGCTTGATGGAATTGTGTGGGAATTGTTTTCCACAGTCACGACCAGGTATATTGTGATGTTATATTGTGTGGTGGAGTGGCTTAAGCTCAGAGCTAGTAACCGTAAGGTTGGTGATTCAAGCCCCCCGAGGAGACATCACCATTGTGGCCCTGAACACGGCACTTAACCCTAGATTACTCCGGGAGGACTGTACCTCTGCTTTGGATAAAAGCATCTGCCGAATAACTACTACTGACTGCTACTGTAGATTTGTGAGAACAGGACCACTTTTACAGCCCCCCCTAATAGTTCTTTATTACAAACAAGCAGCTTTTCACAAGATGTTAATTAATGGACTGGAGTTGCATGGATTACTTGTTGATTATTGTGATGTTTTTATTAGCTGTTTGGGCTCTCATTCTGATGGCACCCATTCACTGCAGAGGATATATTGGTGAGCAAGTGATGTAATGATACATTTCTCCAAATCTGTTCTGATGAAGAAATAGGGTGAGGGTGAGGCCATTATCAGCACATTTTAAAATTTTGGTGAACTATTCCTTTAATGTGTACACACGTACTAACACAAAAACAAACAATATACAATAAGCAGAAAAAATAACAACTCATCAACAATATCATCAAACAAGTATACCATTTTACATTTTACTAATCATCTGAAGACTCGTCGGAACTTAAATTACAGAAACCTGTGAGGTACTGCCGCAGGTGAGTAAGTTCAATATTTAATGAGAATCTCATTTATCAATTAACGGAGAAACTTTGTTAGATAAATAGCTTTTAAATAGCAAATTTATTTATAAATGAATTCTAGATGGGATTAATTAAAATTAAGTCATCTGCACTTTTTAACCCTTTGTCATCAATGTGCTTTACTCTTTTACTGATTTGTGTGTTTTCATGATAGTTCAGACTGGTTTTTAGAAATAATTTTGTTATGATCTAAAATTTGGGAAATGCATCAACTATGATGCCAAAGTTAAAATCAACCTATGAATTCGCTATTCTCAAAGGACTCATCTGAACATCTCTTACATTCACCATTAAAGCGATTCCATTTTGATAAGAGTGCCCATATGTTGATATCACCAAAAATACTTATATATTTCACTGTCTATCACCTTTGACATCACAGCTCAGGATAGTCGCTTGTTTTACTGGTGCTATCAGTGTTGTCCTAACAAAAGCTGCTGCTGCTCAAGAGTAAATACTGACATGGCATTTATGGTTCAGGTTATTGGGTCAGAAAAACCTTTCAGCAGAACTGGGTGCCTATAAGAAATAAATCCATTTTTAACTCGTATACATCTGGAAGGCCCAACACCAGCCATGCATTGAGATGTTTTCTCTGAACATTAAAGATATCCTTGGTCTGAAATGCTTTGTTTGTGAAGATGTGTCATGCAACTTGGAGTGTTGTACTCAGCATTGTTTCTGCGATGCAAAACATCCAAAGGAGATGTAGAGACTATCAAATCTGGCAGTGGTCCTAAGCCTCGGGATAAGGCCAAAGACCAAATACAACAAAGATGGAGGGGAGATGAAAAAGTATAGATAAATCTGCAGGAGGAGGGGGTGGTGGAGACGTGGAGTAGAGAGCAAACACGCTCTGGGCGAGTGCTTGTTCAGTGCCATCACAGAGGGTTTGAGAGGAATCTCTCTGTGCAGTGCAAAAATAATATTTGCTGTTTCATATTTCAAAAAATATACTTATATGCGGCTGCACAGTGTGTGGAGCTCTGAGAGGCTTGGGAATGAGAGAACTAAGGCCCTAATGTCTACGAAAAAAGTGTGAAAAATTGCTACTGTCCCTTTCATCTTTTTTCTCTTTTTTTTTAAACGCTATTGAATTTTGTTCAAAAGCAGCAGACTTCAAAGAGTTGGGGAAAAGTCATGAGTGTGGGGAGTAATGTAATTTATTGGGAACTGAGAGGAGAACACTACATAGGGGTTTAGCTGTAGTGCCTCACACATCCTGCACAATGTACTGTATCTGTGCTTAAAACTCATTCTTGGTTACTCAAAACTATTTATCAAAATTGGATTCCATAATCAGTATAGTGACACATCCAATGAAACTAAACAGTTAAAGACTGTCAAATCCATGTGTTGATTTAGTGGGCCAGATTTGCTAACAGCTTGCGGCAGTGCAAACCATCTTTTGGCTAAAGATGTGCAGTGAAGAATTAGCGCTGAAAAGGCGTGGACAGTTATTTTTGCGCCTGAATTTACTGAATATTATTTTGTAGGATTTTCCCTTTCAGACGCAGAATTTATGGGAGGAGAGTATTAAAATGATTCATGCCATGCAATTTACTAACATTTGCACTCGTCAAATTACTGGAATTTGCGCCATTATTTAACGCCCCAAAAAAGCATGTCTTAAACTGTGTGCCTGTGTCGTAAGTAGATGTCTCGGCTCTACTTATTTGCAACTATGCTAATTTGCGCTGTGCTTGGTATATTGAATTGGTCGATATGTAAATGAGATGTTGCGTCGGTGTTCTTTAATTTGTGCGTTGTCAGTAAATCAACCGCAGAAATTTCCACACCCATCGGCGCTGTTTTGTAATTGTGTTCTCGCGATAATTTGCTCTGTTTAGTTAATCTGGTCCTTGAGAAAATGTTCTGCGTCAATGGCCCCAGCTACGAAAAACGTATTGACAAAACTGATTGTAAAATCGACTGCTTTGCACCAGTATTTCCTTACTCACTTTTCAGCACAATGGCAAAAGAAACATTTTACTAAATAAATATTTTATCTGAGTTGAGAATGCAGGTTTACTACAAACACTGGAAATTATGGCAAGATTTTTTTTTTTTTTATGGAGTTGTCATCATGTGCTGCAGATAAAAAACAACAACAACATACAATGTTAAGTGTTAATTCCGATTCATGAACAAATTGTTCCTAAAGAGCTTCTTTTCAGTGATTCAAAACAAAGTGCGATCAGTGTAGTCTGATCCATGAACAAATGACTCTTATGAGCCTGTACTTTAATGAACAGCTCAAAAAGACAACCTGATGAATCAACTGAACTGAATCTATCAGCAATGTTACTGAATATCTGGCTCACTTACTGCAAGTTTATTGTAAATATTGAAATGAAGCAAGTCTTGTGTCAGTATAACTTATACGTTGATTTTACTTTATCCAATCAGTCTGTTCATTTGTGATAGTAATTTGAAAATCAAGTGACTCTTTTTGCAGGTTACACTAGTAGGTGCACAAGCAGTGTTGGGGAGTAACTAGTTACATGTAACTGCGTTACGCAATTTAATTACAAAATAAATGTAACTGTAATTAGTTACAGTTACTAAGAAAAAATGTGTAATTAAATTACAGTTACATATGAAAATGTTAACGATTACAAAGGGGGTTATTTGAATATTTACGTACATCCACATACAGATTTATTCCCCAAATTGCACTGACTTGACCGCTTTTTTTTTCTAATAAATCACTAATCGGTTAGTCTGACTGACAATGTTTCGGCTCAGGTGCGCTCCGCATCTCCGCCACACGGTTTCGATCAGAGTAATCAATGCGAGAGATTTGACAATGGAGAGGACTGTGGAAGCGCACAGGTGGAGCAGAGAAGCAAAACTACTGTTCAGGATTTCAAGTGCAGGTCAGATTCTTCTGTAAATATGCTATTATAGTTTTGTCTTTGTTTAGTTAAGCAGCAGCCCATTGCTCATCAGTCATCACTCAAAATACTGTAGGCCTATAGCTAAAGGACATCATTATTAGCCTATCTATTGTAAAGTTACAGTAGTAATTTAGCAGACAGATAACCATATCGTTTTATAATAGGTTTAGAGGGAGCTAGGGCAGACAACAACACAACCCTTACGAAAATTAACGATGATTTTACTATAAATCCAAAGACAATAATTACTATTGTTAAACTATGGTAACCACAAATTAACCATGGTTTTTGCTACACTAACCATAGGTTAACCATGGAATTTGTAGTAAAAATAAATAAATAAAATGGTAATCCATTTGCTAAAAAAAAAAAAAAAAAAAACATGGTTACTGTACTTTTGCTTTAATAAAATCATGGTTATTTTTTATAAGGGAAAAATACGACTCATGTTCCGTATTAGGATTTTTCTAGAAAGAGTCGGAGAGACGTATCCTGTGTATCGCTCGTGGTGTTTTCAGTCTGCCGCCTCAATATATGAGTACATGAACACATAAACAATCTCTAGAACTGATATATGAGTCACTTCATGAGCATTTTACAATTTCTTTTGAGAAGACTATCATCATATATACAAACAGACACCAATGTTTAAAAAAGACACCAATGTTTCAGGAGTTTAGTACAAAGAATAGGACACATGCTTATTAGATAACCGTATTTGGGTTGATGTATATGCTTTTATTTTTTATTTTTTAAATGAACTGTTATTTTTTCTAAAGCATCGTTAGATGCAATGTTTCCTGTACTTATGCGAAGATTTGGTTTCAAAAACAGTATCTGTAAACTATTTCTTATGATTTTAAATCTGCATTGAACTTGATCAATCTCAAAGTAAAAGGCGGTACTAAAGTCTGATTTTGGTGGATGTGTTCAAACTGTATCATCTTAATTCAAGTGATGAAGGATTTTGAAAGTCTGACAGTTATCAGTGTTGAATACTAAGGTTAACCCTGCATGGTGTAAATGTTTGAAAATGATTAACAGTTGAAAACATTCATTAGAAATTAAGGAAAGTAATCAAAAAGTAATCAAAAGTAATCAGTTACATTACTTTTATAAAGTAATTGAAAAAGTTACACTACTATTACATTTTAAATAGGGTAACTTGTAATCTGTAACCTATTACATTTTCAAAGTAACCTTCCCATGCAACACTGCCGGCAAGTGACTGTCTTTATGAGTGATTAATTGAAACGTTAATTCGTTAATTCAGTTTAATTAGTTTAACGGATTTATTCACGGATTTATTCAAACAACATGAGTCACTGAAGTCATTTGTAACATTTGTAATCTGTTCTGAAGAAACCACTATCTGTTCAAATGAAGAAACCACTACTGCTAGCTGCTCTAAGATGTAAAGAAAACGCTGGACAAATAACTGGAAATATTGTCTAAAATGGTACATGATATTAACTACTTTTTTTCAACTGTTACATAAAAACAATATCACATTTGCAATCGTGCTGTTTTACTTAACATCACCAGTCACCTACCTCTGCAGAGAATGTAGCCTGAAAAACAGAAATCTGTAGAAAATGCTGATATGGATTGTAGTGATAGAATTATGTTTAGTTGTATAAAATAATTAAACGACAATTAACTGTAATATATTGTTTAATTTCTAAAGCCCCTTTTATTCAAAGCTTTACTCTTAATATTATACACATGCCTGCATACCGTATAATAGAAACAGAATAAATAAAAAGAAATAATCGCAGCCATTAATATAATTATTTTTTTTGGTTTAAACACTCCCACTCTGGTTGGCAAAGGATATAAGTGCATTAAATAATTGTGATCATTAAAAAATTCAAAAGCACTTCCATTTTACACTTGCTTCTTGTCCTCGGCTCCAAAACAGAAGACTGTGTAAAATGAACTGACAGAACCAACTCTAAAATGTAGGTCATGTAGAGTTGTGGGGCCTGTTGACAAGATATGAAACTATAGGTGACTTCAACTCAGAGTTTGGCAGTACAGTGGTCGTTTTAGCAAGTGACTCGGCTCTGATCTTCAGGCCTGACCTCCGTGCAGATGATGGATGGGTAAGAGCCAACACTGATAGCTGCATATCCATCAAACAAAGGCTCCCTTGATGAATGAATATGTCCTCTATCAAACGTGCATCACCTCATGAGCTGTCATTTGCAGTGAAATGCGTTCTTCCTTTAGCATGAGATTAATGAACTCAGGAAATGATTTAGTCAGCAGCCCACAGAAGGTCAAAAGGAGGTGAGTGTAGGTAAGTTTGGGAGCTGAAAGCTAACCGTAACTTGATCAGGAAGAGCGATCACTGTCAGGGCAACTGCCACAGCGGCTGAGTGAGATTTTACATTCGGACATATTGCTTATGTTCTGAAGTCACTCAACTGAAAATGAAAAAAAAATACTACTGTTGGTAAGTGGGGGAGGGCATGTGGGCTGTTGCTAGGCAGGTGTGTCATGCACCTATTTTTGCAGTTCACTAGTTGCAGTCTAGGCTCACTTCTTTTCATCATTTAGTGTTAACAGATTATTTTGCATCTGAATTTCACAGCCAATATACCAATATGAATTTCCATTTTATGCCAATGAAAAGATTTAAAATAAAAATTGTCATTTACCTACATCATTATACACTACACTGTAAATATATATATACAGTATATATACTGTATATATATATAGAGAGAGAGAGAGAGAGAGTAAATAGCATTCAGGCTATACAATCCTGGATGGTGGAATAATCTTCCCACCCCTATCCGGAATGCTGGATCCCTGTCAATCTTCAAGCAACAACTGAAGACTCATCTCTTTCGGCACTACTTGACTTCATCCTAAACTTGTTCTTAAAAAAAAAAAAAAAAAACACCTTTCCCTTTATCTTTCTCTCCTTCCCTTGCTAGCTTGTACTTATTTGAACAATGACTGAGACTTGGTGTTACGAGCACTTCCTCTGTCTGATTGCCTCTTCAAGATGAATCGCTTTATGTACTCCCCAATTGTAAGTCGCTTTGGATAAAAGCGTCTGCCAAATGACTAAATGTAAATGTAAATAAAGATTATTGCAGTACATTTTACAAGAAAATACTGTTTCAGTCTTCAATCTACTTCAAAATTTCACTTTTAATTCAATGTGGTACCTTTTTTGGTTTGTGTGTTGTGTTGTGTTGTGTTGTGTGTTGTTTTGACACCAAATATTTTTTTTTTATGTAATATTTAAAAGTTTGGGGTCGGTAAGATTTTTAATGTCTGCTTTTATTTGATCAAAAATACAGTAAAAACAGTAATATCGTGGAAATATTGTTACAATTTATTTATTCCTGTGATGTCAAAGCTGAATTTTCAGCAGCCATTACTTCAGTCTTCAATGTCACATGATCCTTCAGAAATCATTCTAATATGCTGATTTGGTCCTCAAGAAACATCTTTTATTATGAATTTTATCAACAGTTAAATAACAAACAGAATAATCAGAAAAAAACTATCTTACAGACCCCAAACTTTTGCTTAACGTTTTCACATCTCTTTCTGCTCTGCCTTTAGAAATCCTGATGTTCCTTATAGGATACATTTTAAAAAGTGAAGGATCTGACAAACGCCTATAAATTTCAACCTAAAGTACACAGAATCTAAAGTCCTGTCATTTAGTCAAAGGTCCTGCCTCTCGAGACCAGGCAAAGAGAAACTTTGGCATTTTGATAAAAACCTCTGAGTTTCCACAGAAGAAAAGTCTTGAGGGTGGCCAGACGATGACAGAATTTTCACTTTAAAGCAAATGATCTACAGAAGGTGCAACTCGATTGGACTGTCACACCTTCCTTTCTCAGTGTGAATGGACAGGATGCTACTGTTGCTAGGATACAGACCTGGACAGTATATTAAGGTATATCAAAAAAATTACGTCAGCGATGCTGTTTATTTGTTATGCATTTGAAACATCAAGGGGTCTGGGAAGAGGAAATGATGAGCTTCTAGAGATTAAAGGCTAGAGGTTTCAGGAACACAATCATTATTTCTGAACTGTGGTCAGATTGGGATAGATGTTTAGAGGTGACAGGAAACAAATTGATTTTTGCTTCAAGGAGGAGAATAAAGTCCCACTATCTCTGTGTATATGGCGTAAGTCAATAGTTACTAAGATTTTTCCATTTAAACCTTGTGTCTGTTGCATTTATGTGCACCTGTAGAAATAAAACTGAGGATGCTTATTTCTTTGATTTTATACTAAGACATGTATTTCTTCTGAGAGTCAGATACAGCTTTCATATTACCAGCTACAGGTTTATGTTTATAGCCCTTGGGGAGACTGCCTGGGGTCCCAGCAGTTTCTCTCCAGCCGTGTCTGCCAATACTAATGTCTGTTATTTTTTTTCTTTCATGAAAACAAATCTGGAATGAAAATGGTCTGTCTGCGGTACCCCTCGCTTTTACCTTTGTGTATAGCCTTCCTATTCCTACACACACAGGGTGGAGTGGGAAAATAAGAGGTTGATTTCAGCTTAAGGTGGTAAACAGAATCAAAGGTCTTTGTGGTGTAGTGGCCAAAAGCTCAGGGCTGGTAACTGGGCATTTACTGGTTCGAGGCCTGAACTGAATAAGCAATGAACTTGTGCCCTTGAGCAAGCTTCTCCAGGTATTGTCTTCTGCTCCCGTTTGCCATAACTCCCAATTTGGAGCACTTTAAAAAGAATAGTTCACCCAGAAATGAAAATTTGCTGAAAATGTACTCACCCTCATGCCATCCAAGATGTAAATGAGTTTGTTTCTTAATCAGAACAGATTTGGAAATTTAGCATTATATGACTTGTTCATGAATGGATCTTCTGCAGTGAATGGGTGCCGTCAGAATGAGAGTCCAAACAGCTAAAGAAAAACATCACAATAATCCACAAGTAGGCTAATCTATAGAATTAACATCTCAATTAACACCTTGTGAGGTGAAAAGAAACAAATCCATGACAGAAGTGTATTTTTTTTACATTAACCCATGTAATCCCAATTTTTTTCCCAGACATGAAAATATCCAAATGATGTGTCATTATTAACCCTTTGAAATAATCAATTTTTTTTTGGAAGAGTGTGTGAAAAATTGTGTTTTATGGTCGGTCACAATTGTGACTGGTGAGATAATGTGTGTACTGAATTAACATATTTCTGCAGTCATGAAAATTGTTATATATCTTAGCCCAGCTATTTTAAACTGTTTGATCACATTCTAGGGTTACTATTATGCATAAAAAAAACTTATACAGCATTGATAGGAACACTGAGATAAAAGAAACAAAAAATACAACCATCAACGCATTTCAAAATTGTTAACTTTTTTGTCAAATTTAACATCAAATTTTTATATTAGTGCTACCAGTATTACATCAATATTGTAATTTTTTTGTAACATTTGAATTTTTAATTTAGTGCAATATTTTGTCATTGCAACATTTTATTGCAATTTTCACTAACAACTGCAACTGAATTTATATTGTATACCTAAGTTCACTGTTATATCACTATTGTGACCATCAACAAGTTTACTCATTCTATTATGACCACACTCAACAAAACTAAATATATGTGAATTCATAGATTAATACTAGACACATTAAAGATAATGTGTACCAAAAATCTTTGTCATGTCTTTATGTTAACACACTTTACTAGCCTTTCGTTTTGGAGCTTTGGTGCAGTTATCATCTTCTAAGGTGCAAACAGGAAATAAACTGCTCTGGTCATGTGACAATTTGCACTAATCATGTGAAACTGCACATATTTAATTGAGACACTTTATTTTTTCCATATTTGCAGGAAGTGCACTAAAACATCAATCGGTAAGGTTTTTAGAGCTTTATAAATGAAAACTTTTTTTACGTGGGATTAAATGTGAGCAAATCTTTCATTCATAAAAAAAAAAAAAAAAAAAAATAGCACCTCAAGAATAAAGAGCAGAATTACATTCTTATAGGCATTCACATGTGCAAATGTCAATACTGTGGAGAAATAAACTTTACATTCTGAATAAAGCATTTACAGGACACAATCACACTCAAAATATGACCAAATTCACTGGCATTTTTTATATTTTTTCCTCCTTTCTCTTTTTTCTGTAGGTCCAAATCCAGGGAATTCAGAATCAAAGCTGTTGTGTGTTTCATATTCAGCCTCAGATGACACATAGAATCTAAAGTCCTGATCTGAAAAACCAAAAAGTGCACAATACACACTCTTCAATATATACTGTTCAAAAACTCAGATCTGCAGGCACAAAATAGCCAATGTAAACATGTATGCTATGAGAGATGTGCTCACACACAGTACACAAAGGGTGAGCTACTTTGATGCAGAAAAGTGCTTTTCTTGTCATACTGTTTGCCACAGCAATGGCTTCAAGAGGGATTTCAAAGGATTAGGCAACACAGAGCTGTCAACAAAAGAGTACAAAAGAGGGACTATGAAGACAGAATAAAGAGAGAGTTGAGCTCTGCATGTCAACATACAGAAAAGAGGAACTGGGTTATATTTGCAAGAGAGAGATTACTGACTTACTGGATGCAAATAAGTTACTGGTGTCCATTTATTTTGGGTTTGAAAAAAAGATTTATTCATAACCAAAGGGGCAGCGTTTGGCTGGTTAGTGTGACCCATTTAGTCCCTTATGGTAGATGCCGTAACTACACCATCTGGGGAGAAAAAAATCATATTATTGTAGATCAGGGGTTCCCATTCTTTTTCTTTCTCTCTTTCTTTCTTTTTCTCTTTCTTTCTTTCTTTCTTTCTTTCTCAGCCTTACACATTGAAGTATCCCCTGAGATTTTAAGTTAAAGGGTAAGTTCACTGATTTTCAACCAGCTTTGTATTTTTACAATGTCGGTAATATAAGAAAATGAACAATATGTATATGTTTTTCCATTTTTCATGCACCAAGAATACTTCTGGTTTTTGTATCCTTGGTCACAGATAGTCTGATCGAGTCTAGTGCATTGTGGGGGTTGAAATGTTCCTACCTTTGCCACAGCCCCATTTGCTCTCATTGTATAGCACCGATTTAAAATAAATAAATAAATACAAAATCATATAATAAAAAAAAATATACAATATCAGTAGTAGTAGTAGCAGTAATGTTAAAAATAAAAATAAGTTTTATTACTTTTTAATTTTTATTACTGTTGTAAATTACAATTGCACTGTAAAATACGAATGAATACTTGATAATTATAATAAAACTGCACTGTGTGCTTCACTCCAAAATACACAGCGCATTTGACAATTTAATTAAATTTCAGAATTTTATTTGATAATCATGCAAGATATATCACAATCATTGTGCAGCCCAATTTATTTATTTTAAATTTACATTCAGTACAATTATTTGCACTTCATCAACAAACACAAGGTCTCTTCAAACAAACTTATGTTGTCCTTATGCAGATTCTTGTGGTGCCATCAGCCAGTCAGCATCGTCATATCATTTACAGCTCAAGTGACTGGCTTACAATAACTTGACCAAAAAACAAAACAAAAACTGTACTGCTATTTGGATGGATGAGAATACTAACAAACAGCTTTCTCCAGGTATTATAGACCTCATTGACCTGTACCAACTGAATATCCAGTTTTTCATCTGAGCTTTGAAAGAGGAAGTAAAACACGCTCATGAATGATTAATGATTAAAAATCTTTTTTTTTTTCAGATTTTAAATGCTTAACCAGGGGCAAAATACAAGGTCAGAGAGGTCTATGATTGCTCAGAGACAGAATGACTACATAGTCAAGTATATAGGAACGGTTCGGTGCATGACTGTGTTTTACCATCCTCTGTGTAATTGAGTGTCAACAGTTTTATGCAGAGATATCCATTTCTTTAAGCATCAAAATTGCAATCGTTGGAATGCCAACGATTTATGTACTGTTGCTATAACCAAGCCATTTAGATGGACGTGAGAATAACTATTTATCTCCAGGGGTCAAATGACTTCAACCAAAGCCAGAAAGCATGGCTAAAAAGACTTCATAAGTGCAGCAACATTGTACTCCATGCTCTTAGCAACTTCCTTCCTCTATAATTCACTAGCCACCTCCACTTTTAGATTGCCTGATTGATCGTTTTTTTTCTTTAAATGACCCTAAAGGGGTCAAGCAGTAATGGACTGACCTCCTACACAGTGTTGGAGAGTAATCTCTGACTTACCTCATGTATGACCACCTGTTGTTTTACTTCACCAAGCGCTTCTGGTGTTTCATAATCTCATCTCTCATAGCACCAGTTCCTCTCAAACATCAGGGGAAACTGGACCAACGTTCAATTTTCAAGGCGCAAACCAAATCTGATGGGAAACACTGTGTTAATGCAGTCATTATTGGCACCATATGAGGCAAAGGCGAAATGGGAATTGACCGCCCTTAACTACACATTAAATTCCCTGCACTTGCACAGACTTTTATCAATACCCTGTTTTCAAGAAGTCCAGAACTCTTAATATTTCAGACATAGTCTTTGATATTTAAAAATAAGTACCATTTTGTGTTCAGAAATCGCTCTAACTGACGCAGGGTCATTGGGAACTTGAGACAAGCACTTTGAAAAGAAGAACAAAAGAAGATAATATCTAATTAACAAGATTATCTGCTTCAGGCTATTGACAGTTGTGCCTTTGGATGCTCAAGGTTCCTCATAAATATACATTTAAATATGTGTGTCAAGATCAAGATGTGTCTTGTGACATTGGAGACGGTGATCATCAAGACCCAAGTTCACAGCGCCCATTATATCTGTAGCAGGATCAAAATAAATGGCTTAATTAGTATTTATGCATGCAAATAAATGCTTTGTTTATCAATCCCATCAAAAACCTCAAGAGGGTTAAACATTTATCCAGTGGACACTTCAAATAATTATTTTGCATTCAGATACCCTGTTAAACCATTAGCACAAACGTAAAAAATAATTGAGTTTTAGTTGTCGTAGAACATAAAAAGGATCATAAGATATATGGGAAAACTCCCAAAAGCCCCTGGCATGTGGATGCATTTAAACTGCTATGTGGGAGTAGTGTTAATTATATAATTGACTGGCCTGTTAGTTTCTCCAACAGCGCTGAGCTGACCAGAAAGTGGAACAATTAAAAAAACTTAAATCTCTAGGAAAATGGCAAATGAGACAAAGTGTTAGAAACGAGTATCTACATTTACATTTACTAATTTAGAAAGGCTTCACTCCAAAGCAATGAGGATGATCATATTTGGGGGTCCGTGGCATCTAAAATATTAAAACCCCCTAGCATAAGGTATATGAAAGCCAACGAAACGTCTGGCATATTGAGTTGCATTAGAACTAGTGCAACTTTAATTAGACAGAAGGCATTGTTTCAAAGCAACAAACAGCATGTTTAAATAAAAGCTGTGTGAATGATGTTGGATTTATACACATAATACTGTAAGCCAATCAATAAAGAATGCAAGTAAAAAGAGGATTATATCAAAATAAGCTTATTTCCAAGCACTGGTTGAATGCTGAATCTTTAAGCCTTGCCAGAATTAAATGAGATAGCTTTTGTTTGTTGATATCATGTATTACAACGTGCATTCATTTTCACTTTTTTTTGAGAGTTGGACCTTTAGTAATAGTGTATAGTTTCTGCACACCTTCATCGTGTTGTGAATTATTAATGTGAATTAACTTTGTGTCACTAAGGCAACACCAGATGGATGTTTTCTTAAAAAGACTGATCATTTTTATTTTTATAGAGTTGATGATGGAATCCAGGCTATTTTAGTCTAAATAAATAAATAAATCTCTCTGTGCCAAGTCTGTATAAGACGTCTCCAGCTATGGACTAATTACAGATGTCCGCTGCTTTGTTTACTAGACTTTTGACATGGCTTTAAAAGTGTTCTTTTTTAAAGCCAAAAAAAAAAAACATCTTTGGAGTCGAGGGGACCAAACAGCTTTAGAGTTTAATCTTACAAGTTGAAAGCTCTAAGCCGCATGTTTTGTATAATTATTTTTTTCAGGGTTATGAAAAAACATATTAGAGAAAATCTTCTGTAAATCTGTACTTGAAGCCGCCTGTGTACATAATTGGGACACGTCACTTTCTGGCGTCGCTTTGCTGTTATACATTTAAATTAATATTGAACAGAAGAAAATGTATTATTCAAAGCGTCAAGTGTTCTCTGGGATGTAAATGTAGTTTGGTGCAGAAAAACACAATATATTCATATTCCTGACATTAATCTATGGCTTTAATCTGAGTTTTATCTCTCTCTCTCTCTCTCTAATATTAATAGTAAATTAATCCATTTGTTTGTATCCATGGTACTCAGACACAAGTTTAGAGGTGTATGTGATTTATATCCAATTAATGAGTTATTATCTTTGATGTCATCATTTACTAGTAACTTTTCAGCTCCAAAACATTTGGTGAAAAACAAAGGATGTTTGAACCAGAGGGGGAATATTCTGTGTTGCTTGATGTCAGTTTAACAATCTCTGATTAATTTATCAGGGAAGTCTGTTAAGGAATCATACAATATAAATTAACAACTTGATATAGGTTTGAAAACACAAAAACCCCAGGGAGAATGTTCCACATTCTCCTAAACTTTTTAAGTGTTCCCTGCAGGCACATGATAAATTGATTGCGCTGTTTGACTTACGTTGGCACACAGAGGTATAAAACTGTACCAGTCACATCATCCAACCATAAACAATAACATTAAAGATTACTTTTCCTTTTTGGAATATTAATCATGCCGTATTGCAGAAGCAACTCTGTCAAAACAGATATGGCTCATTCATGAGCGTGTTTCTCAACAGGATGTGGTTCTGCCGCAAAGTCTTCCAACAAAGCTCAAAGAGAGTTCAGCGGTAATCATACTATCTGAAGAAAAATGTCAGGCTTGACATTATCTCAAGCATAACAGCCGAGAGACTCCCTGAGTTAAACAGCATTTTAAAACCAAGACAAGCACTCGGGTCATGGCAGATATCCGGATGACCTTCAAAACAGGCAGAAGGAAATTAAGCCCACAGCTCGTCTCTGCCTGGACTACAGCAGCCACTGGAGCGCTTTGCCATGTTTGGGTTTGTGAACTGATTCATTATGCGAGATCTCAAAGGCCGATGCATGTAAATGAGGAGTATGAGCAGATATTATTGTGCTTCTCTTTTGATGTTATGGAGGTAAGGCTTCTCGAACAGACTGGTGCTAAATGTTAGCTGTATATCAGGTTGTGGAACCCTGTACAGAGCTCTCCAGTTATTAAAAGATACATGGAAATACATTTGGAACAGGATCTAATCATACAACAAGCAACTTGAACTGTGCAAACAACACACTCTCATCACTCAATCTTTATCTGTGCATTCCAAAGCTTTTGTGCCAACTCATTTTGGAGGATTTGCTCACCCCCAAATTAAAATTATGCCATCATGTATCCACTCTCATATTGTTCAAAACACATGATTTGTAGCCTTTTGTGGAATATGAGAGTAGAACTACATTCAAATGTGTTATTTTTTTTATTTAGTATTTTTTTTTGGCAGTGGCTATTTGCACTGAGTGTAAATAGCAATTAGATGCTATTTACACTAAGTGCAAATAGCAATGGATTATATTTACACTAAGTGAAAATAGCAGTATTTTTTTGTGATATGCTATTTACACTAAGTGAAAATAGCAGTATTTTTTTGTGATATGCTATTTACACTAAGTGAAAATAGCAGTATTTTTTTGTGATATGCTATTTACACTAAGTGCAAATAGCTATAGATTCTATTTACACTTATTTCAAATAGTGGCAATTATCTGCACCTCAATATTGTAATACATTATGAAACAGTATGCAATAATAACTTGTGTAAATTAAAATTTTAATTAAAATTATTAAATGGATGCCACTTTATTGGGACAAAAAACCCTCCCTACACCTACCCTAACCCTACCCGATACTTTATTTTCAACTTTTTGATTATTTCTTTTTGAACATTTTTATTAAAAATAAATGCTTTTCTGATGTGATTTGAAATTTGAAAAGGGAGAATTTTTTTTTGCCAAAAGGCGGATTCGAACCCGGGTCGATCGCGTCAAAAGGAGTATGACACGCTTTACCATCTGCGCCTCTGGAGCTGACGATTGACAACCGTCTTTTGTAATGTTGACTAGTCCAACCACACATTGGTGGGCGGAGTTAGTGTAAATAGCTTCTGCCAACAAGGCGGGCTATTTGCACAGTGTAGATAGACACTCTGTTTTTTATGCTCACCAAGCCTGCATTTATTTGAACAAAAATACAGTAATATTGCAAAATATTATTACAATTTAAAATACCTGTTTTCTATTTGAAGATATTTTAAAATGTAGTTTATTCCTGTGATGCAAAGCTGAATTTTCAGTGTCACATGATCCTTCAGAAATCATTCAATTATGCTGATTTGGTGCTCAAGTAACATTTCTTATTATTATCAATGTTGATAACAGTTGTGCGGCTCATTTTTTTTTTTCAGGATTCTTAGAAAATTCAACAGAACAGCATTTATATGAAAAATAAATCTTTTGTAAAATTACACATCTCTTTACTGTCACTTCAGAACAATTTAATGCATCCATGCTGAATAAAATAATTAATTTCTTTCAAAAACAATCAATCAATTAAGCAGTCTTACTGACTCAAAGTTTGAATGGTAGTGTAAATTGTTCTTTTCTATACATAAAAGTGACACCATTAAAGGAATCTATGATAGAACTTCAGAAGATTTGGAATATATATATATATATAGTTGTTCAATTGTCATAGCACTAAATGTACATGACATTTCTGTTTTTATATGCTGACATTCATGTACTGTTGCCTTATGTCACTATGCCAACTACTGTGTAGTTTACTACAGCAATCATAATAACATACTGTAAAGTATGCATCTCACACAGAATTGTAACTAGAAAGGTGCCTAGTACATGCCCGTGAGGATGGTACAGTATTGTTAGTGTAAGATGTAGGAGTCTAAAATAATTGCATTTAAAGCCACTTCCCTGCATCATTCAAATACATGATAATATCCCAAAAAGACTGCAGAGGCGTGATGGAATCTTTCAAACTGAGGTGAGAAGGTCACCAGAGCAACATTTTAGTGGTGCATGGATAACACTGAGATTGCCTGGGAGCAAACCAAAGAAAAAGCAACCAGTATTATTAACAACATAAAAGCAAAACATCCACTGATTTGGTGCACTCTGTGGGGCGTATCTAACAGTGTGGACACCTACCAACCTCAGAAAAGGAAAGACCACCCTCAGACTGATAAAGACAGTCAGAATAAAGTCTGCCGCTGAGATCAAAGTGTCAAAGTAAACACTCAACCCTGAAATAAGCAGTAAACACAGAGAGAAGCTCGCTAGGAGAGATAGACAGAGAGATTTAACCACAGCTTAATTCATTAAATCGACTGGACAAATCACAAAATGATTTGCATTTCACAGAGACTGAAAAAAAAAATGCAAATGCAAGGAGTTAAAAAAAAATACTGAGAGGAATGTGAACATGAATCTTAATTCTCCATCAACTGCTGGGCAAACAGTGTCCATAAAAGCATCTTAGATGTGGATACTCATTACCATTCAGTCAGCAAAATGTTACTCCATGTTGTCAAAAAGTTGAGAAAAACTATTGTGAAAAAGTATCATATTTTACAGCTAAAGATTAATTCTGAACAAATTGTGACGAAGAATAGGAAATTACCTTTCCTTTTCGAGGCATATAAAAGGCTTAATCTGTGCCCAGGAAATGTGTTCCCTGGTTGCTACAATAAATGGAGAGGGACAACACTTCACAAGAACAAGCCAATTCAAAACAAAGAGGCAAAGTGCCAAAATGTTTTGCAATGCTAATACCAAGAACATGGCGTTCAAACCACGGACAATAATCACAATTATCCACTTACAAATCCACTTGTCTTCATCTTACTGCAAGACACATAATAGGAGAATTACAGCCGTTGATACGAAGCTCACAAGCATAGCGCTTAGTTTAGAGAACAATTTAAATTCATATTAACTCAAAACATGACAAGAAAGGTTTGATTTAGTCCTACGGCGAATGTCAAAAACCCTGCCTACCACTTAGCACGCTTTCATTAGACCATTTACTTCAAATTGCAAACGTGATAGGTTTTTGTTTCTCTTAATTGAAATGAAAACAGATCATTCTAAAACCAAAGACAAACAGGGAAAGAGTGCAATTTCAATCCTAACACTATCTTTACAAGATATTAGTAGGAAAAAGTTAAGCGTACAAAAATAAACGATTTTGAAATTGCACTCGTGGGTAATATGTAGAAAATATTATTTTTATTTGAGAAAAAAAGTGTAAGGGATAAAAGAGTTGCAAAACTCATTTCAAATCAGCTTCACAAATGAGACAAAATTAGTTTTATCATTATGCCCATTAGAAAGCAACCTAAATCTAAGACTTATGAGATTTCAGGCAATCGTATACAGAATCAAACCCTTTTTATTTCTGGAGTGCGGAGACAGATATATTTAAACATCTAAAGAAATGCACATACAAAGGTCTACAGACAGATTAATGCACCAAACAGCCTTGTATTTAATAAGGGTTGTTCTTCATTTTTCTTTTTTCCTTCAACCTTTGCATTTGTTAAGGACTTGAATGAGAATTAATGTTTTGATTAAGTTACCTTAAAAAAGCATAATGTATAAGAGCTGGCAGAGGAGAATCACAGCTTGTCTCAGTTTATTAAATATATGCTGATCATTGTAAAGAAATAATTCAACTGTAGACTGAGCCTATAAACAAAATGGGCATACAATATCAGAATTAAAAGGTTAAATGAGAATATGAAGTAAATAAATATACTTCATATTGAAGAAATTAATCTAAAGTTTGATTTAGTGATTAGGTAAATGAGTTGAACACAAATCTGTATGTGAAACCAAAAACTGTGAAAATTTAGGAAATTATTAAAGTGGAACAGAAGTACATATGCTTGGTTATTGTAAACAAAGTAGCAATTCATAGATTCACTTGAGTATTTTCTCTTTTTTGAAGAGAAATATATAGTTAAATGCTGTGATTCATCACTGTTTTCTAGTTTTATTAGTTGTAGTAATACCTTGTCTCTTTAAATGTATTGCTGCCACCTTAACTGAGATAGTTTTCTGTGAGAATAATACTGCTTTGATTGTATAATTAAATAGGGTCAAAGTCTCAGCGTAATTATCTACTTAGCTTGTAGTGTAGCTATCTATTTTTAAAAGGCGCCTTAACTGTAGCTTAACTAATTCAAATTAACTTTGCCATGCATGATTTCAAAATAGCTTCCCCTGAATTTGTATGAATATTTGTTTAGAAAAAAAAAAGAAAAATCTAAGAATGATTATTCACACATCTTTACAAAAGAGGCTCCCGGCTCTCGGTGCAAATTCAGCGTGTGTTCACGAGTCGTACTGACAGCTGAACCTAATGGTGAGCTCAAGAGGAATGACTGCTGCTACCAGACCTGCCTGTGAGAAGAATACTTAAATAACACACCTCACATCCCTGGACCTCAGGGGTGACTACAAGTGTCCAACTTGATTAGCTCATACTCTCAGAAGGGGTCCAATCTGCTCATATGTTCCTCCAGCATAAACAGCATTTTAACATATCAAATCTAATCTACCGCTATAATGCACAAGCAAAACAATTACTCTAGAAGGCCTGCTGCTTTGTAGCAATTAAATGAAGGTTAATTAAACACAAACAAATAAATGAGGAGGACAGAATAACAAAGTTGAATTTGATGATATACATGTATATAGTAAAGTTTATTAAGTGCAGTTCACACTGTGCACGTAATGCATCTGTTGCTCATGCTCTGACTTGATCTGTTCGTGTGAAATAGAGGAAATCGAAGAGAGTCGGTCTTAGACCTGAATGATTGTGTTAGTGGAGACTGCGGACAGATGGCTTGGGACCCAAGACTCTCAGCTGGAATAAGTTGGTTTGAAAACTTATCACACAAACAGACCTGACACGTCAACACCCCATGTCTCATATGGGAATTGAAAAGAAAACTGAAAAGGCCAGTTGCATCCCCAACAGATTATATTATATACAGTATCTCACAAAAGTGAGTACACCCCTCACATTTCAGCAAAAAGTTTTTTAGAATTTCTCAAGGGACAATACGGCACAAATGAAACTTGGATATATTTTAGAGTAGTCAATGTGCAGCTTGTATAGAAGTACAAATAAAAAAAAATAGACATCAACATTACAGGTGCTACGTTAGTTTCCACAGTGTTTATAATCTATTTAATATTCAGACTTTGACTATGTTGGATTTTCTTGGACTTTTAGTATCTAACTCTTGTTTATTTTGAGATCAGTATCCCAGATCAATCCTGTGTTAACTTTGATAGCATCACTGTCACACTCATTCAATATTTTTCTGTCACTGCCTTAAAAACACTGACCCATCCATCGCATTGTTTGCGTCTTGAGCTCTGGGGAAAAGCAAACCTGCCTGAATGTGTATAAGGTTAACAGCCTAGAAAATGCTCGAATTTTAAGAGCTGTTTATGAGCCCGTCTGCTAACACAGCTCTCACAACACTCTTGAGCTTCCAATATTTTACTTCCAGTCTCTCCAGCCTGCAATGCTTTACAGGAATGATGAGTGAGTTTATTAATGTGTAAACTGAGTCATAAGGACTGAGGTTATGAGGTGTTTCAATGTTTTCTATGGAAATAAATCCATGCCCTTAGCAAACCCAATGTTAACTTTCATTGTGCAAATATACCTACTTTGTTTTTATAGGCATAGTTTGGGAGGGAAGTAATTTATTTAATAACATTAAAAATACTTTAATGAATTACCCAGCTAACAGGGAACATTCTCAGAATTTGGCTAACAGTCTGGAAGTGTTCTCTCAAAGTTATAAACAATTATGCATAGAACAACTGTTAAAAGTTATCTTTTAATAATATTCTCAAAACATTTGTACATAAATATTATTGATACATAATTTTACCTTAAATAGTTTAGTTGGATGTTCATCTAACATTGTTTTAAATGTTCCAAGAACATTCAAAAATAACACTTCCAAAATATTAGCAGACTTATAAGTTGGTATTTTCCCTTAACATTTGGGGGGGGGGGGGGTATTCCTAAAACATTTTAAAAAAAATGTTTGAACGTTCAGAGAGCATTCAGAAATAACATTTTTATAACTTACAGGGAACGTTAGCAAAATGTTCTTAATAGACAACTCACAAATCATGCAGGTATTTTAGTAATTGCTTGTCAAAGTGTAAATAATGCACAAGTGCAATATTTTTAATGTTGTTAACAATAAAATACCCACAATGTTTGTAAAAGTTCTAGAAGATGTAGGCATATTTAGTTAGTTAGTTAGTTAGCTATAAGACATATCCATCCCCAATGTTTAAATGAAACCAATGCCACCGACTGTTTTAACATTCAAGTGGGGAAAAAGATGTTGCCAAGTCTGTGTGCATTGAGGGAGTCCTTAAACTCAAGAGTATGAAATTGGCGCTAATTTAGAAAATATTGAAGCATTCCAAAACATCCAAAAGGCCTTATGTGTAGATGGCAGACTAATTTGGAATGAAGTCTTGAGGGAAGCCTTTGCAATAAGAATGAATCTCATTTTAATTGCAGGAATTACGCTATGAATGAGAATATGTTTTGCATTATGTCAGAGAAACAGCATGCTGCATTAGCTTGAGGAAGCATTTAGATGAATCCTGACTGCAGGTTCTCCAATTGACATCAAATTTAAAATTCAGCACAGTGCCAACAGCCTTGTGCAAAAAGAAGAAACGAAGTAAATCTGTAAAGACGTAAATCAAAGAAAGTTGACCAATAGCAATTCAGTATGCGAATTGCACAGGCACAAGTCACAGGCACAAGTCAAAGGAAGATTTTCAAACTTTAAACTTACATTTTAAAAACTACAACTTTACTACACTGGCCATCAAATGTTTAAAATAATTACAATTTATTTGGAATTATTACAATTTATAAAGAAGTGACTTATGCTCACTAAGACTGCATTTGATCAAAAACATAGTAATACTGTGAAATATTATTCCAATTTTAAAATAACAGTTTTCTATTTGAATATGTTTTAAAGAACTATTTATTCCCGTGATGCAAAGATTAATTTTCAGCATCATTGCTCCAGTCTTTAGTGTCACATGATCCTTCAGAAAATATTCTAATATGCTGATTTGTAGCTCAAGAAACATTTCTTAAATTTGAAATCATACCTAAGGCTAAAAATGATCTTAAAGTTTGAATGGAGTCTGTATGTTCAGGCTGATATTGTGATACTTAAGGAACACCTCAAGATGCATATAAGAAAAATGCTTATTATGCAATATCGCATCTGTTTAAATCAATGATTTTCTTTCTGTGTCTGTGTGTGATTCTACCCTCAAGGGATCAAATGTGTAAAGATGCACTAATGGTCTTTACAAAATACTGAATATTAATATAGAAATCCAATCCAGTTGTCATTGTTTGCATAATGCTCTTCATCTCCGATTGCTCGGCTTGTATAATTAATTTCAGTGATATTAAAAGGCCATTTATAAAGTACAGTCTCCAGTCTAGAATTATGAAAATTATAGTGTTGTGCACCTCTTTATCCAGGAATTACAATCTCGCCTTTGCCATCAAGTCAAACGAGTGCATTTTTAACAAAATTATAAATTATTATTTCCCAACAAAGCAAGACAGCATCATGGAAACTATAATGAATAACGACACAAATGTGCCTCATGTGGAAGGCTTATTTTCAAACGACAATGCTAAAGGGAAAATTTGCTATTTTATTTGTTTACTATTTTCTTCTTACGACACTGAGCCCTTTAGTTTCAAAGAGGGCAACGTTTTTATTACAAAAGACAATAGAAAGCACTTATTGCATTTTGTCAATTGCACACCGAAGCCTGAAGGCTGAAGACATATTGCCATTTTAAGCAACCTATAAATCTCACAAGCACTTTTAATTCTTCTGGAATTGAATCAGTCAAAGGTAAACCAATAAATACACAGACTCAAATTAAATTAGCTCATATTGCAGGGACATGATATCTACACCTGGCTTCTGCTGATATTTCATATACATCATTAATGCCACGTCTGACATCCCTTCATTAAATGACTCCCAAAAAGGCACTTTTTACTTATTCATTCTTGTCTGATGAGCAGCATATGTTTGTTGAATAATAAGTCGTTTGGCTGTTTATCCAGCCCTTTGTTTACATACTGTAGCTGGGCATGGGGTGATAATTTCATTAACTGCTCAGGATATCATTGATCTCCTTCAGCTATTACGGATTCATTATTTTCGTTGGAATTCTCATAACATCTTGAGGCTGAGGGGCCTCTAATTAGAGGTAGAGGGACGTCTCATTTTGATGAATTTCACAAATGATCTTAAACCTGACACTGCTAATACAAGATTTTTCATTCATTCTGCATTTTTCAACTGGTTGATGGAATAGCGGTGAGGTTATGCTAACTATTTTTGTAAGATTGCATCAAAGGCATGTGTTTTATTTGAACAAAAAAATCCTATAACTCCTTTTTAAAGCATCAGATGAAAGCTAACTTAACCCTAAAATCTCAGGTATAAAATGGGCATGTTTTTACCAATACCAAGCCATAGGGAATTGTTACAGAAAAGTTTAATCAGAAAGTGGTACACACAGAGTCTAAAATGAACACTTGCCAAGCAACAAATGAGAGTAACAATCAGTATTGGCATGTATATGAACGTGTTACTCGCCAGTTGGCTGATAGCTCTTTTTAATTATTATTAATTCTAACAATGCCTGATAAAGAGATATGATTTAGCTTGATTTAGACATCCGATTATGATTTAGACATCTGTTTTGTATTTATATAAACATGTAATTTGATTGTAATCAAGAGTGCAGCACTGTGATCTTTTCACGGTTCGCAGTAAACGCTGCTCCACATAAACTCCATCACTGCAAGTGCTGTGAGTTTGACATGCTTACAACGTGCATTTGAAGATGCAACATGCACCAAACGTTTTCCCAAGTTGTAAAGAGAATGGTCAACAAGCATTTCAAAAGAGAAGTTTCTCTGCTGTTTCCACCAAAGTAAAAGCTCTATGGTTTAACGTTTGGGGAAAAGTATATATATACAGTATATATATATATATATATATATATATATACAGTATACATATATATACAGTATATATATATATACAGTATATATATATATATATATATATATATATTGTAACTGCTGTACTGTTTATAAATAAAGCGATTTGTTCTGCCTTTTTTATGAAATAATACATAGCAGGGTAAAAAAGTATGGGTGGCAAGTGTGGAAAATTTTTAATTTTAGGCCCTGTGTTGAACTGTGAACTAACTAGTTGAACACAAGTAGCATCTGCTCATTATCAGTTTAGTTATATTTGTATGTTTTACTTGCATTTGTTTATTATGATGAGCCATCACTAAAACTTCATCACCTGCATGAGTTCCCAGTAGCGATCAATGCTTAATTTACCTGCATCACATGCTAAAATCTTTTCAATATCGATTTAAAGTTGCATACACTTACAATTAATGAAAGAGAATTTTGTGTCAGATAAGTTACAAGATATCCAACTCATCCACAAACAGATGGTCCTGGCCTTAAAGCAACAGCGCAGGCCTAAACAACAACAAGACCAGGCCATATTTAACCTGGAAAGCAAATGTGTGGCCAGGCCCGCTCAGGAAACATGAGGGTTTGTAAATGCACATTAGGACAGGACTGCAATCCGACACCTGTCAGTCAATATTCCCACCAATCACCTGGCCTACAGCTGCTCTCTCCACCTGCATTTTAGAGAATAAATTCAATTACGCTCTCTTCGGTTTATAGCCACATTGCCTGATCAGGAAAGAGACGTTTGCTTAATACAATTGCGAGACTTTCATTAAATTAACCTTTCACAATCCATTACTCACCTGCGGCAGTCATAAAATGATCCCATGTGTTTATTTTAGGGCTGTCCAACCATATGGAAGCGAGTCAATACTCATTTGCTGCATGATACGAAGGCATATGGTCGTCATGTACGTGCGAGAGCTTGTAAAGGAAGTCAGGAATATTTTGAAAAGAACTGAGAATACAGAGTACAGTCAATATTGTATTAAAAGTTTCTTAATTTGCCTTCGCGGGCAAGAGTGTAAGGGGTGAACTTTTGCTTTTAATCTACAACTTTGTTTTTGGCTGCACCTGGTCTCTGGCTGATTAAAGAACCCTCTAAACCCCTCCTTCATTTATTCGTTCAGCCATATTTCATTTGCCAGTTTTCTGTCCCTTTCTAATTACCATAATGCCCTGTTGGCTCCATAGCTTCTGAGTGAATGGAATGCAATTATGCATTGGTCACCATGCTGCGATTCACGCAGACGTTTTTAGCAAGACACTGGGCAACTTAAATGGCACAGAGTTTGAGAAGTGAGAAACACTAGAAAATTGGCAAAGGCAAGACTCATGAGGATGCTTCAGAATATTCCTGGAATGAGATGAAGCATCTTTTCTACTTTGAAACAACGTTTTTGCTCCTGAGGGCAAGGCTGTCTGAGTTATTTGATGTTTTAATACTCTGCTTCATAGATGGCTAGAAATGTTTTCAGAGGTTTTGCTAATGAAATTGGCCCGTAGGTAGCTGTGGCTTTGTATGATTGTGGGTGGCAAAATATCCAGGAGGTACAAAAAGAGTTTGGCCTCCAACCAGTAAAATCAAATTATATAATATTATAGATTTAGCCATTCAAACAGATGACAGATATTATGCCAAAGTTATATTGTGCCAATCACTTAATAAAGCATACACTTTATGGTCCTTTGTTTTTCTTTGGCAGTAGCTTGTCCTGAGGGAAATTCAGCTTTAATCAGTCACCAAGTTAATATCGAATGACTGCAAAGGTCACTGAATGGTTTTGAGCAAGTATGACAGCAAAGCAATGAAAGATGACATCTCGGATTACCAGACCCGTAGCATCTAATTGAGGGGTAAACAGGATCCAAGCTGACGTGATTTCATATGAGCTCCCTAGGATGGAGACAGCCATGACAAGGTTGTTTTTAAGATCACCTGACAGTGAGTGGAGAAAGACCAGGGTACATTAACATACATTTAGGTTTCCTGACCTTGTTGGTGCAGCACTAAAAAAAGAAAAAACTTGCCACACTCTCACCTGAATTCACCTTGGTGGAGAGCAATTTACATATTCATTACAATAAAAAAGTGGTAATAGATCAGCAAAACTACTGCTCCGTTGTTTTTCAGGGATATTACCCTTCTGGATGGCCTATAAGTGTGCAGGAAAACACACAGCACTGAACATCATTTGAGAAGGACAACAATTATCCAAGTCGGTGGTGAAGGTCGCTCAGGAGAGAAATGGGGAAAAAAAAAGAAAAATAGAAAGAGTCAAGCGGTGTCAAAAGGTGATCGTTTTAAAATGTCAATGTTTCACTAGGTAGTCAACAATATCAGATTGTTGTTGCATCCCTGTCTCATTAAATTGTCATCTGTACGGAGAGGTTACGTCAGTATATTTGGAAAATAGCTAATAGGTTGCTGTGTCACTTCATCAATCTCAGTTGCAAGATCCCAACAACGACAATAAGAAGAATATCAATCCCTGCATTATTGCATGCTCAGGGGATGTGTTTCACATACAGATATCCGTATTAATAGACAGGATCCTGACAAATAAAGAGTCCCTTGTCAATTTCTCATTTAAATTGCATCTAGTCAGACAAACCTCATGTTGTAAAACCATCTTGGGAGAAGAAGAGCTGAAAAATCTCGGGCATTAGTGCCTGTCTATATTTGAATTTGCTGAAATTTGACAGATGCATATTAAGGGCAGTCTGACTCTGAATGAACCTTTTCCATTTGCTGGATGTACTGTAGTAGCTCAAACACGTAAAACCAAATTGATGGAATCAAATCAAGGTCTGACACCTGTATGTACAAATAGGAATAGGCAGGTAATCTTCATTAATGGAAAAACACAACAGCACATACCAATATCTGCTGTCGCCTAGCTGAAATTAGATTTCTACATGCACGTCAAGACTCAATCTAACTGAAGCATTGAAAAACTTTAGCATCGAGGTTGGAAAACCAAACATGCGTGTTATTAGCAACGCATCGATTGTGTTTATTTACTAATAGAATTAAAACTTTCACAGTTGGCTGCCAACGATAATCACTGGTTGTAGTGTAAATTTAATTTTAATTTCAGCCATTTCAATCATCTTCAGCGGTGAAAATTGGAGAGAAAATAAAAAAAAGATTTAAAACATAATAATATAAAAATGGTCCCACTTTAGATTAGGTGGCCTTAACTACTATGTACTTACCTAAATAAGTAATTACAATGTACTTATTGTGTTCATGTGCATTGCAAAACACATTAAGGGTGGGTTAAGGTGTAAGGGATGGGTCAACAGTGTAATTATAAATGTAATTACATAAATTAATTACATGCAGATATTTTGTAAAATATAAGTACAATGTAAAAACATGCATGTAAAAAAATAAGTACATTGTATTAACTTATTAATAAATCTGTGTTAACTTATAACACTTTAACATAAATTTGCATTTGAAATTGTCCAACAGTGAGAAAAAAAAGGCCTGCATCAGGCTGAAAAAAAAAATCAATAGTGTGACACATGTGACCAGAGTTGAACTCCCTAGACGAGAAGTTGTGATGGCCAGAAAAACAGGTTAACGCTCCATTGCTAATGACTAAATGACGACAACTACACATTTAACTGGACAACATATTTAACTGTTAACCCTCAAATAACAGTCCTTGCAAAAGCATTTTCAGTAGTGCCAACTGGATGGACCGGCTGTATGATAAAATATATGCCCTGTCAAAACTTCAGAACAAGTGATTTTAAATGAAGGGTTCCACTACAGATGGCAAGATGCTCAAAGATAAAGGTCACCATAAATATAAAACCCCATAGGATCAAAAAAATCAGCCCTGATGAAACGCAGGAGCAGCCTGCTAAAACATTCTCTTCAAATCAATTATTTTTACCTCCAAGACAAATGCTCGTACGATCATATACAGGCAGACATTATGGCTGGGCTCTGATGATTTTAAATCATTCTGAATGGAGGGGGAAAATGTGCCACTTCTGGTTTTGTTGAGTGCTTCCGTTTCTACAGCTTACAAGAGCGCGAGGAATGATTGGATAAGAGAGAAAAAGAGAGAGAAAGACTGTGAAAAGCAGCCAGCCTAGCGTGACCCCCTCATTCTCTGCTACACATAATTAGACTCCTAATCAAATTTCACTCATACAGTGGAGGACAAGCTGACCAGGCCCTCGGCCTCCAACTGAAAGAGCCTTCTCGGTATTCACCACACATAATGATCAGCTCGAAGCTGAGGTGGGCTGAAAGACTCACTTACAGTCTTATGCATAATTACTTGCAGTTAAACAAGCAAGAACTCGCCAGCGTCGCAACCACTCACCGCATTGCTCCTTAATGATCCGAGTAGATGGCTGAAAGACATGAGTGCACAAATACTTTACAGCACATTTTGGAAGTTCTGCCTTCATAATCTTCCTTAAAGTGATTCACACATGTTAAGAGGAAAAACAGCAGGTGTTCACATCCTATCGGCCAGGAGTAGAGTATTTTTATAATGAGACCCAATTAAAGGTTATGGCAATGCGGTTTTGGCGAGACCAAGTGGTCATGCCTCGTGGCACCTGCATAATTAGGAGAGAAATACCAGAGGAAAGAACCACGCGGGAAGCCTAGACTGTGATCGAGAGCCGAGGAATATTGTGACATGTTCACGGTCTCGGGAATCTCTGTGGGAAGTCGTGCTCCCTGGGGACGCCGGTGACTGCTGGCAGTAGCCTTAGGTAGGGTCTCAGAGGAAGCACAATCCTATATTCAGCCACAAAGATTCAGTTTAATAGATGTCTCTCTTCCCATCTTTCTCACCAGTGGGCAGATTAAACGCTCCCCGTTCTCTCACGCCTTCCCCTCCATCTCAAATAAGGATTGAGGTCGCTTTCGAGCCTCTCAAGGATGAGTTTAACTGCAGGATCAATAACTTTGCGAACTTTTCTTTGACGCTCCGGTGGCCTTGGCGCTTCCGCAAGGGTCAAGTGTGATTGTTTGGCCTTTTTATTGGTCGGCGACAGTGTAAATGTGCCGCGCTCGGGGAATGCGATCGGCTGTTAAACACACGGTTGCGATTCATTCATATATCCTCCGCTTTTCAGGTTGTCCTTCAACATATATACAGACGGGATGATGACTGCGCCTTACAGAAGATAAATAATCAAACAGTCCGGGTGGAATTACATTGAATGTGATACATGTCTAACCTTCTGCTAACATTCAAAGACATCCTGTCGTTTAGATCATGACAAGCTGTTAGAATGATATCCTTTTGCTAACGTATATATTCGAGAGCGTAATATTGATTTTGCTTTAGCCATTTTTGAAGCACTGTAAAGCATACTTGTATGATTCAACTCTGTTTCATAGTGCTTTGAAACATGAGAGTGGGGTTAAACATCCCACTCTGTTAAATTGTTCTCATCCTCTACACTTGCACTCAGAGCTATGAGTGGGCGCATCGAATAAGGTTTATTGAAAGAGAAAAAATGGCTTTTCCTTAAACTTAAGAGTACGCTGGCCCTTGGTTATGTATGGTTATCTTCACATTGCAATATCGGTGAGAGCATGATTTTAGGTTTGGCATGAATCATGCAAATAAAGGCACTGAGAATGCATTATAAATTGCTTTGTCCTTAATGATTTTTTTTCCATTTGGCTCATCTGTAAATTTAAACAATTTTTTTTTTAGCAACAATCAGCAGTGGCCATTAGCTTGTAATCGGTCAGCACTGAGCAAACCCATTCTCAACCTAATGTAATGAACCTAATGTAATCAACAGGTCATTTTATTCTTATAATAAATCAAAGTCTTTATTATTCTCATTTCATCTTTGTGTCTAACCCACAGAGCTCAAAAAAAAGAAAGAAACAGAAGCATGCTTGAAATGGCGGAACATGTTCTTGCCAAAACAGGAATAAATGGATATGGGGTTTTTCGATGAAAAATATTGTAATTTTGATTGCTTTCAAACATCCTGGGTGGGTATGTGCCTCTGGCATGCCCCTCGAAGCAATTTTGTATTGCAAGTTATTGCAAGTAAACGTGTCAATATGCTGAAAAGATTCATGAATCCAGCAGAAGATTATCTCTGCATATCAGGTTGCTAATCATTTAGCACAAGCTTTTCATTTGAAATGATTCACAGTACGATGACATAGTTTTAGCTGGTTTCCTCAGGGTGATGAGAAGATATCAGGGACCCTTTATGTCATGTCTCATCTCATCCCTGGAAGCTTTCAAATAATCCCCTAGACTTTTTTTTCAAATATAGAATTTGTCTAGCTTTTGATTTGTTTTGTTTTTCCTTGAAAGAAAACATTCTGTTGTTCATCCCTTGAGTCTTATGTAGGATAAGGCTGACGCCATTTTTTACAAATCATGGTGTAATTGTATTTGTGTTCTACAATGACTTTTGGTCTACTTTCAGAAAATCAAATATAACTCTTCAGAAGTCACTGAAAACAGGTAACAACACAGATTAAGAGCATTGTATAAAAATGTATTCAATTTAAGCCTTATCTTGTCTTTAATATAATATTTTCTAATATTATGAAACTCACATTTTGTGTTCCTGCCAGACAACCAGTAAACCTGAAAGAAGAAAATAAAAAACAAAAGTTTATGGCACTGCTTGTACCTTAGGTGGTAAATAAATAAATGTATTTTTTTATTCAAAAACCAACTATACTGATAAAACTGCTGGTTGACGGTGCTATAGCGCTATAGGGTTTTGTTGTTGTTGTTTTTTGCACAATAGTCTATGCAATAACTCAATGCAGCTTAATTTTGAACTTTGAATTTCATTTTATTTTTTTAATTAAAAATTAACTCAAGAATAATGTACCATCATAATGTATCATATTAAACTGTGTGCTGTTCACCAAACCTCAAATGTTTCAAGAGTTCTTTCCTATGCAGATAGATACCATTACAGTGTTTCAGATATTTTAATATTAAAACAAAATGTTATGCAAAAAAAACAATGCATTTGAATTGAGATTGCACAGTAAATATGTGTTTGGCTGCATTTCTTTTAAATTGACCAAGCTGGTCAAAAAAGCACACCAACCAACGCAATCCCAAATGTATGTCCTATCAAAACTACAAAAGGACAAATGCCAAGGTAACAAGAAAAAAGCAACAGAGGGGTCAGGAGTCAAATCTGAGATATAGGCTAGTGTAAGAGCAAAGGGAAAGTCATATAAAAAAGGCTCTACTGGGACAAACCTGAAAAAAAAAAAAATCCATTACACTCCTCCGAATACTAGGATGCATTACTGAAGAACAGATGAAGGACAATTCACAGAGCCACTTGTGATTCTAAAGACTTGATTGAGGAGAGGATTCGAGTCTTGGTATGATTGCGCAAAGATTAGACAAACTTTGAAAAGCAAATTTCTTTTTTATGTAATTTCAGAGGACACATAGCACATATGAGTTTACTTCATTCGTAATCCACCTTCATCATATATAGGCCCCTCAGAAAGAAGAAAACAAGATGCTGTTGACAAACCGCAAACCGATTATCTTCCATAGCAACACTACAGCATGCATATATGAGCATGTTTATTTAGATTTGATTGTACAGCACAATGATAAACATTGAAGGGATAGTTCACCGAAAATGGAAATTGTGTCATTATTTACTCATCCCCATTTCATTCCAAACACGTATGACTTTCCTTCTTCTGCACACAAAAGAATATCTTTTGAAGAACAATGGGGCCTACAACACTAGCTCCAAAATGACATTGTATGGTTTAAAAAAAAATATCCAAACATACCATTTTTGGTCTTCCACAGAAGAGAGACGAGTTCATTTGGAACAACATGAAGGCAAGCAAATTTTCATTTTTGGGTGAACTATTCCTTTTGCTATGGATCTTCTAATCCATTGCCACCTAATTCCGACTTTAATTTGTCATTCTTCCATTCTGTCCATTATCATTGGAGCTTCAGATCTGCACGGAGCTGCACTTCATGTTGGCAATGATTAAAACCCTTTAGAGCGAGGCAGCTAGCCAATGTGACTTGATGCCAAAAGCAGCCGGGACCATCTAAGACACTTTCAGAAAAAAACAAAATCATGCACAAGCCAAAGCTCTCTTAACTGATGGACCCTTTCAAAGCATTCAAATACATGTTTCATTTCAGAAGTTCTCTCTTGCTAACACACACACACAAGTGAGGCAACCACTCAGAATCTGATACTTTCCTTGCTGAACAAAGATTCAGAGCTTGTTTTCCAAGGCGCCATAAAGCCGCTTACATTTTAACACCTCAGGGTAGCATTTTGCTCTCTCCAGTCTAAAGACGACATTTTTAGAGGAAGTCTGGAACTTTCTTTCAGAGGCTAACACGTATTACACTGTATTCCGGAGGGAAGGATGATGCAAGCATTCTGAAGCTGTTCCATGCTGCTTCTCTATTCTTATCATAAAAGAAAAATGGTAAAGCTTTTCAGGGTTGTATGACTGTAGTTGTAAATACAGCAGATAAGACACTGATGTCCATGTAATCTCTGCTCTGAAGGAGGCACAATAAATTTAGCGGTGAAACACATGTGCTTCTGAATAGCTCTATCATATACAGTACTCCAAGTACTGGTGTAAACTACCATTTAGCACAAAAAAATGAACATTAAACCTCCTCCCTAGCTTTGCAAAAGTCTGTAAATCTTTAAATTAGGTCAGGAAAACAATAAGAATGTCCATTATTTTACATTACTCTAGCCTGGGAGGTAAATTATTTCTTGCCGTTCTAGAAAACACTGTGCAGTTAGAAAAATAATGACTGTTGGAAAATTGCCTATTTGTACTCTGCAATTAGGCCACTGATATAGTGTGGGATCTTTTCGGTTTGGGATACATTTATACATTTTATACAAAGCATGCGTTTAAAACTATGCACAGTGGGTAAATAAAACAAAGATTAGATAAGACAGATTTGGAGAAATGTAACATTACTGTGCATCTCTTGCTCACCAATGGATCCTCTGCTGTGAATGGGTGCCGTCAGAATGAGAGTCCAAACGGCTGCCATCAAGACCTCAAGACAATTTATACAATTTCTGTGTGTGTGTGTAAAAAAAAAATGCTCGTCTGAATCAGGAGAGAAATATGTATAGATCAAGCACAGTTTACAAGTGAAAACAGACCAAAACATTTCTAAACAAAAATGTCAGTGAATTTTAATGTGAGAGGACAACAAGTGATGGATTTTATTTATTTATTTTTTATTGTAGGAAGCGTTATTATCCATTATTGGCCAGCTTTTCACTTCACAAGAAATTAATTAATGGACTGGAGCGGTGTGAATCACCTCTCTCATTTTGACGGCACCCATTAACTGCAGAGGATCCATTTGTGAGCAGGTGATGTAATGCTATAGTTCTCCAAACTTGTTCTGATAAAGTAACAAACTCATCTACATCTTTGAACTTTGAACAGTTGAACTACTCCTTTAACTACGGACAGGTCTCTGCGTGTTTGCAAGAAATTCAGAAAAATAAAATGAATTTTGTACAAAGAAATAAGTTGTTCGCTATTCTTAAAAAGCACAGATGCTTCCATCCTACTTCATTTGACCCATGACACTCTTTACCTCCTAATTAAAACTGTGTTTACAACATCGAATATCACAGGTGCTATGATTCACATGAACATGAAGAGGTTTATGCAAGGTTTATTTCAGCTTCCCCATCTTGATTTATTTAATTGTGCAGGATTACAGTCTACAGTAATAAACTCTCACATCGAGGTGTAATATGCCTTGACTACACAGCTTTAAGCACTGTGAAAACCTACAGGTATATGTCAGTGTGACCGTTTGGGGATATGGTTAATTATGAGACAGGTTGTGTGCATATGTTCAGTTGAGTATTCTCAAGTCGTCGCAGAGGAGTACAGATCGAGCAAGTGGAGTCAGATCAATGCTAACTCGTTTAGGAGTTTGAGCTCTCATCAACAGAACTTCTGCTTTAAAAAAATTAATAAATAAAACCTGTCACACGGCTGTATCACATCTGTTGTGTCTTATACTGTTTGTAAGAGCCATTTTAGGTCCTACACGTACAGCAAAGAAACAGCAGATGGGCATTGTAACTCTATTTCTCTCTCTCTCTATCTTTCTCTGTAAGGTAATTGCATTATACTGACAGTAATTTAGAGGTGCTTTACTCTTAGTGACAGGAACATCAGAAAGAGCTTGCAGAGAGTGGCGGGAACCCCTGAAAATAACTTTAAGTAAGACGCCCACACGGCTCGCATGCTCAAACACAGTGGTTGCATTGAATTACTTTTCAGTTCCTTTTAACAGGATAAAAATCAATGCACAATTAAAAATTTACACCAGAACATGAGGCTCGTAATTATTTTCAGTGGGATTTTTTATTTTGGAACTCACACATCAAGGTTTCTCTGCTGAGATTCACAAGGTCAAATATGAAATTGTGAAATTTTGGGTAATCCATCATTGTCTATCATAAACTGTATATTTCACTGGTGTGCTACAAAAGTATTGTGAGCTTTCACAACATTTCTTCTTGCTCCTGAGCCTGGAATAACTGAAGAAACCACTGAATGAATCCAATCCAATTTCAGATTTTGACAATACCGTTTATATGAACCCTAAACAATGCAGTCTGATTCACATATGAGTTTTATACACACATAGTTAGCATTACATGTATTCCAAACAAAACTTCAGCGCATATGAAGTGCCCTGTTGCCGTGTTCACAGCTGAAGAAAGCCATTGTAATAATGTCACTGGAGCTACTGAGAAAAACATTTTTGCCAAATGTTCTCTAAAAAAAATAGCTAACATATGTCAGAAGACCTTTTTATTCAGTAAATATTCAGTCACATTTACTAACCAGTTCATAAGACATGAAACGTTTGTATGACATAAAATGCATATAAACATACGTGTTATGGCACTGTGCATGTGCGCAAAGCGTTATTTATTTCAGGCCTACATCAACCCTTTCATTCAAATTGATTGAGGTGTTTACAAGAAGGCTTTTCAGCCTGATTATAAAAGTATTATTCAGGCGGATATAAAGGTAGCTACTGAGACTCCAGTAATACCACACTCCATAGCCTTATAAGGTGGGTTTCTTATTTGTCACCACCAGGGTGCATAATTAACACCCGCCACCAGCCTAATATGGGTAATTTCACTTATTCTACTCCCCACTGTGGCAGGTGGCCCTTCACAGATTGGCCTTTGACAAGAGATGGTCTTGTTTAGAAACAAGATTCACACTGGTGTAAGTCGCACATTTGATTAGAGCTTGAGGAACATGAAAAAACAGCTGATGAGGTGTGACTGTTGGCTGTATGGATCTTGAGTGCTGAACGCAGGTGCACATGTAAGGCTCAGATTGACTTTTTGGCATATGTGTGAAAGCTCCAGATGAACTCAGAACATCTCAGAGATATCTGTATACTCACTCTCCACAAATGTGCATTTTCTTGTGATATTAGTTAGTTCTTTGGTACTACTTTCAAAAAAGTAGGACAGGTGACATAACATTATGGACACGCAGTTCCTGAAAACAGTATGAACAAAAAGAGGACTTAAGAGAGGTGTGAGTTCACTTGCAGAAAATAAGAAAAAAAAGTAAACAACCAGTTACAATAACAATTCATGATGCCTTAAATACAATATCCATTATCAGTAAATTATAGTTATAGATGTTCGGATGGATGGATGGATGGACGAACGGACAGATGGATAAAACAATAGAATGATAGAACTATAGATAGACAGACAGAGATCGATAGATAGATAGATAACATTAATATTAATTTATTCAACATATGCATACAATATATGCTATTCAAATTAAAATGGCTAGGGAGTACCATTGAAATGAGAAAAAAGGAAAGGCAAAAACCTATTTTAAAGTGGTCTTGAACTGTCCACCTCCAGTCACTTAAGACAGAAAACCAAGGAAGGACGAGCCAAAAGAAGGCGGCAAAAAAATAGAGCGAGAAAAGAGCACAAGGTTATTTCCTTCTTTTATCCATTATTTGACCATATGACCTAGTAAATCCCAAGACATTTAGTTTGATCAGCAGGCCACAGTTTATTCCCACTGCACTAAAGACGTTAACACTGAGCAGACTGCCAACGTACAAATGTCTCACCCAGCAGGCCTTCCCTTTATTATGTTTACTGCTGTTTTACAAATTTAACAAAAAAAATACAGTTTTCAGTTGATGGCATATGAAACTGTCATGACTGTGTTTGATGATGCCAACTTTGATAATGAGTGAAAAGCTTTTAAGACATAAATCATCATTCCCACAACATCATCAGCTAACATATCTGTCAGTCTTATATTGATCTATGGCTTGAGCACTTATACATCAGTCCATCAGCTGTCATCTTCATATCAGTAAAGACATGAAAGTAAAATCTGTAATATGATTGGCCTAGCTTATGTAAAAGCTGTTGTGTAATTAAATCCCTTAGGTAAAGCTGCTGTTTTGTGACCTGACTCAACTGCGGTTCAGTACAGTGCAGCTTAGACTGAATGTATGAAGCTTACTGAACAATTCTCTTCTTCTGAATAACATAACTGATCTGATCCTATGGTCTCAATAGGGAAAACATGAACCATGTTATAGATTACCTGTATCTGATAAAATGGGATCACCTAGATTAATCAGAAAATAAGTACATTATTATTTTACATTAATTAAAAGGATTTAAAAAAAAATGGGCATTAAGAAATAAAATTGATTTTTTAAAAGAAATCATATACAGTGTTTCAGTGCAATCAATGTGGACATGTATGACAGATTAGGACTGATATATTTATTATATGTTTGATTAAATGCAGTGGGGTCCAGAAGTGATGTTATACTTCTGACTATTTTAATAATAATTAACTATTTTTAATTAATCCTTTTATTCAGCAAGGATTTTTATTCAGGAAAAACTGACAGGAAATTTTTTTAAATTGATCAAAAAAAAAAAAATCTAAAATTATTTTGAAATTCTTTCAGTTCATCAAAAAATCCTGAAAAAGTATCATGGTTTCCACAAAAATGCAAAACTGAAAAATCAGCTTTTCCGTGAAAAAACAGCTTCAAATTAGCAGAAAGGAAGCGAAGCACCCAAACACCCATATTGTTTGAGCCGCAACATCTAAGGAGTTTTTAATAAACATCATTGATGACCTCTTGTTTTTACACGATTAAAAAACGAGAAATATGCAAAAGAAACAGAGACTCAAGAGAAAAAGCCTGAGGTGAAGGGATGCAGGAAGAAAGTGCGAGAGAAGAAATGTAAATCTGACCTTTCTTCATTTTTTTTATGCTGATCTGAGGTCAGTGCTTTATCTCTTGTAACATTTATCTGCATTCAGTAATGACCTTCCCATCATGCTCTACTGGAATACTGATGGGACTTAAACTCCACTAGCTGTCAGAGGCCATTAATGCTTGCACTTAACATGATGATGTCCTGCAGTCTGTAAAGTTGTAGGAATGATAACAAAAGTTCCTCTCAAATTCGATCTTCTGTCTAAAACATAGAGAGCCGCCCATGAGGACGGCATTTTCAGGCATCATAGGAGCCCTCCCAAAGTGAAGCCTGTTTCAAAAGGTCATGGCAACATGATGCTACTTTCTAAGATGCATTATTTTGGTAAAATATTAAGGCAACACTGCATGAATTGCATGAGGGCAATACCAGATGGTGGATATGATTTCCTCAAGTTTGTCATTTGTGGAGGAGACACTCTGAAATATAATTAGGTGCAGCTGTTTTACTTACAGACTAGAGGACAAGTTTGGGTAAAACTATATTTTGATAAGTCTGCTTTCGACATTCTATTAACCATAAGTAACTTTGCAACTATATGTCAACTACCAGTCATTAGAGCAGGGGTCAGCAACCAATGGCCAATGTCACTAACACTTTCAGGGCTCCAGACTGTGACTAAAACAGTCACATTTACGACCAAAAATATTAATTTGAGAGTGAAGTTTTTGCTGAGGTCACCACTGGCGACTATATAAATTTAAAATTGCCTGTTACTAATGAAGAAAAACAGACTGAATGTGTGCAATACATGTGACAGCATTTATAGGACTGCCTGAGGAGGAGCTCAAACTACACTCAATGGCCAAGTGATGCGACATTGGCACAGATTCTGTGTAATAATTAATTATTTAAGACTGTATAGGCCTAGTTCTCACGTTGGAAAATACATTTAGTTCCCACTTCCCAGGACATCTACAAAATTGATTAAAATGCTAATAAAGACAAGAAAAGATTAGACAAATACATGACAGTATGACTGAAATGGTAAAATGTTTCAAAAAAGAAATTAAACCAGTTTATTCTGTGGCACCTAAAAAAACATTTGGTGCCTAATTTTGTTTCATGGGAGCCAATGGTTCCTTAGTAGCCCTGACTCTATTTTGATAGCCCTCCAACACACATTCCACTGACTGTAAGTCACTTTGCAAGTACATGTCAACTTATTCTACTAACCCTAACCTAACGGTCTACTAATACTCTAATGAGAGTTAGTTGACATTTAGTTGCAAAGTTAGTTATTTATAGTAGAATGTCTAAAGTGGAGTACTGAAAAAAAGTGTAACCCATCCCCCGCTAGACTAGAATTTATGGAAGGACAAAGCTTTACTTCTCCTCACCTCAATCTATCATTATATTATAATTTATTTATCCTCTTGCTACTTTTTGATTGAAATGCTAATGATTGAGATAACAGATTAAATATAATTAATTTAGAAATGTATTGATACAGGGATTATAAATAGAATATTCCTTGATCTCAGACAAAGTTAATTGATAGTTAATTGATGCAGAGCGAAAGGCTGAACCTAATCTAATTAAGCCTCATTAATACCAGTGCTTCAGATGATTCCACATCGGTATGCAAATTACACTGTGACCATGATAAATGTCTCTTAAATGACAGGTATGAAAGAAAAAAAAACAGATAAACAAAATTACAAGGTCCCAAATATGTCCTGAAAGATAATCATAACTGTCAATCAAAAGTTCAGCCAATCAATACAATGATCAGGGTAGCAATTATACGAAAAGCCCTCAGTCACCTCTCAAAAGAAATGTCACTTTGCTCTTTGTAATCTATCAATCCTTCACTCTTTCTTTTTCTCTTGTGTGTGCCGAATGCGTGGTTTTCCACATTGCCATGTAAGATCCGACAACTTCCATGACGGATGTGTCACCAGTCGGCTGCGTCACTTTCCCGAGGCTGGTTAAACTGTCAGTGATCCGCTCTGTCACAGCAAACTAATGGTGGTTGACAGACTCAACGAGGATGGATTTTGTTTTCTCTGGCTTTGCTTTACAATGACGGATGTCTGTCAGAGCAATCCCTGACTATCATCAGACTTCAGACTGACTCTGAACTTTAGAAGCTGTGGATGATGTGATATGAAGTCTGGATTACCCAGCAGAGTATTTATTACAGCAGGTTTCACACAAACATTTTAGTGAAAAATGCATGGAAACACAATACTATATAAGCTTCTTAACTTAAAGATTTTTTTTCCCTTTAAAACTTAGAATAACCAGAGCAAAATACATAGAATTAGACTAGAAAATCAGAAACTTCAAACTTCAGATGACCATGACATTTCTAGGCATGGAAATCTATCTTTTAGTATTTCCATTCAATCTCAATGTCAGATGCTTAGCTGTTTTTTTTTTTTTTTTGGGGTGTTTTTTTTTTCTGCAGAACACCTTTTATATTTTGAACACTACCTTTTATATTTTGAACACTACTTATTTGGTTTTTTTACATGTTGTTTGAATTGAAATGTGAATTGTGTACACAACCACCCTATAATGATAAATATCCACACAGATTTTTTTTTTTTTTTTTCGGAAAATGATAACCCCTTTCTCAAATCAAGCCCATCTCAGATTCTTAGCTGTGTGACATCACACGTACCCAGATCGCTCCCACGATTGTTGATTTACACTGGCGTTTTACCTTAGACCCGCCCTGAGTGAGCTGACAACAGTCTGCCATTGTTTTGACGCTGGAGCAGGGGTAGACAAGAATGTCTTCCAAGCGATTGAGGTGTTTTGTTGTTGGATGTAATAATGAACATAGCAGTCATCATTTACTCCCGACATCTGAGCCGCTGAAGATGCAGTGGATTAGGTTTGTTTTTGAAGGGAATGCGCCGATCCCCGATCTACCTAAATGCATCCATCTCGGCGCAAATCAGGGCCGTGCACAGACCTTTTGAGGGGCATGTGCTGAAACTGAAAAAGGAGATTATAAGAAACTATAGCTATACCATCACTATAGAATATCCAACATGTATCCACATACCTGGCAAAAACTTGATTCTGTGTAGGACCAGGGATGTTGGTCTCATGAAGGTCTAAAATAAGCCAGCAATGAAAAAAATTATAAAATATTGTGAAAAGTACAATTGCAGTGAAAAGTTGTACCAGAGCTCTCCCCTCCTAATCCTATTTATACATAGCCTACATACAGAATATATAGGCCTGCAGAATATAACATTCTGCATGATAAAATAGAAAGATTTCAGTGATCTGATTCTGTAATGTTTTTTTTAGTTACTAAAACATTACTTAAAACCATGTTTTACTACGTTTATGTGTAGATGAGCGGAGAGTATAGAATTACTAGATTAAGAAATTAGCTAGCTAGTGAACATGCATATTAACAGCGTAAACATGAACCATATGCGACCATATATGATTAAATTTGAATAAATTAAGTGTATCAGCAATAATAAATCAAAGAATATTTTTTTAGAAATATATTTTACCTAGGTGACGAGGATCACTCAGTCACTTTGTCAAACTCAAAATGCAGTTACAGGGTTTTTGACCAAAAAATTAGTGCAAATGTGCCTTTTGTTAAATGCGGCATTGCATTATGTTTTCATCAACAGGTTACAAAGTTTGTTGTAGCTACATCGGCATTCAGTATTTCCTGTTGTAAAATACATTTGGCCAAAATCTCATTTTATAAAAGAGATGAAATGCTACTGTATGGGCAGGCTATTTAAGTGCATTGGCTATGACTAGATGGCAAATGCTAGCCCTCTCTCTCCGGTCCCACACGTCTCAGACCTCAAATGCATAAAATATGAGCATTTATAGACAGTGTTTTTTGCATAAAGAAAACGCTGTACTTATTCAAACAACAAGATCTTTATTTACCCTTGCAAGACTTCGTTCAGCTGCTGTGGAACTTCAGATCATTCGGTCCAGATAGAGGGGGTGGAGTTATGAGATTTTCCCGACAGTTTGAGCGGATCCAACAAGATTTAGTCACAAACTCTTTTTAATAGGCCTACCTCTCACTGGCTAAATATTTGTAAAACAGGCAGACAAACGTAAAAGGTGACCAATAGCACTGATTTATTGAAGAAAAAAACACCGCCACAAAAAAAAGGGCACATTCGGAGTGTAATGGAAAAAGTGCATGTGCTCTGCACAGGTTGAGCCCTACCTGTGCACGTGCCTGGCGCAAATCATTCTTAATCCAGCCTCACCTACAGGAGAAGCGAGTATAAGTTTTTTTTATGAATCAAATCGCCTTTCCTAATAATGTGCTAGTTAGCAAGTCCCGTGGCTAAATGCGTCTCTCAAAAATGAGTCTCTCAAAGAAAGGCTCTTCACCCCACTGAGGAGAGGGGCGGGGTGAGCAGAGCTCATTAGCATTTAAAGGGACATGCAACGAAACGGCTTGTTGTGAACAGAGCTGTTTTTGACAGGGTAAAAAGGGTGTTGGTTTCACAATGCCGGTTCAACATCGTGATGTCTATCAGCCATCGGCGATGGATGATGGCATCGTCTATCAGCCCAACCCTGACACTACCATTGAGGAATTTTAACCAAAGTATGTTATAGACTTATCATTAAGACCCTAAAGTATCATATCAACTTGTGGAAAATGGGCATCCGATGACCCCTTTAAGAAATTAATAATTTTATTTAGCAAGGACATAAGGAAAAGTGATGCAAAAGTAAATACATTTATAATGTTAACAATTAATTTACCTCAAATAATTGTTTTTCTTTATTTCTATTCATCAAAGAATGCAAAAAAAATAAAAAATTCAGCTTTCACAAAAAAAAATTAAGCCACACAACTGTTTTAACATTGATAATGAATAATAAGAATAAACGTTTTTGAGCACTAAATCAGCATTTTAGGCTTTTGAAACTTCAGCTTTGCCATCACAGAAATAAATTACATTTTAAAATATATTAAAATAAAGTTATTTCAATATTGCTGTTTTTACTGTATTTTTGTATTATTTTTAGCCCAATCTTACTGACCTTAAACTTTTGAACGACTGTATCACAAACAGTTGTTACCGTCCTCACCTCTGCATATGCACTGTTCCTATGTGGCAGACTTCAAAAACAAGTTATTTCTAGCCATGATCCCCTTAGAAGTGAACCTTTGTGGTGATAAACAGGATCTGGAAAATATTCATCGAATAACATTATAAAAAATGAATCATAAGAGTTAAATATTTATCATTCACTACAGCAAGTTGTTAACTAGAAAGTTAGAAATTCAAATGTCTTTACAGCAGGTGTCAGTAGAATGGAAGCTGCCTCATTGGTCCGGTGAAAGGTAATGGCTAAGAGAAAATGGTTCTTTCCCATGAACAGAAAACCTCAGGTTCTAATCTTGCTTGGACAATTGCCTTTAAGCACTGCTCATGTGCCCATCTGTCTGCTCCAGGGATGTCCTACTTTTGTCCCTTCTCTCTCCTTCTGTGTCAAGTGAGAGCAGGATGTACTCGGTGTCCCTCAGTGGTGAAATAAACTCCCACACAAGAAATCCACTGCAATCTGCACAAACCAGCTGAAATCACGTGTGTTCTGGGAAAACTTAACCAATGCATTTACTCTTCATGTTATCCCCAATCAGTGGAGAAAAAAAAACCTGGTATATTAGATATCACTCGCCTTTCTAAAAAAAGTGCAAACACCTATATTGTGATTAAAACTGATGGTTAAAATTTGAATAATATAAATCAAATGAGGTTTGATTAGGTCAGAGGGATAAATAAATAAGTAACATTTTGAGAATCAGACACTGACTACTGACAACTAATCTGAATATCAGGGGTTATAAGGTATAATTAAGGTATAATTTAGTATTAAGTATAATTCACCCAAAAATGAATATTGTGTCATGATTAATTTTTTCTTCATTTTTCTTCATATATACAGTATATATATATATATATATATATATATATATATATATATATATATATATATATATATATATATATATATATATACTGTATGTGTGTGTGTGTGTGTGTGTGTGTGTGTGTGTGTGTGTATATACAGTCATGGTCAGAATTATTGGCACCCTTGGTAAATATGATCAAAAGCGGTGCTGAAAATAAACCTGCGTTATTAATCCTTTTGATATTTTATTTAAAAAAATCGAACCTTTCATTGAACTAAAACAATTGAAAATGGGGGAAAATCTCATTATGAAATAAATGTTTTTCTCAAATACACGGAGATAGTAAAATATGTCTGAAGTATACTCCCATTCATATTCACAATTTTGAGCACTCCAGGGGGATTATGAACATGAAATTATCCAGCCATGGCTTCCTGTTTCACAGAAATATAAATAAGAGGGAAAACAAAGCCCAAATTCCCTTAATCATCCATCACAATGAGAAAAAACAAAGAATATATTTCTGACGTGCAGCAAAAGATAATTGAGCTTCACAAATTAGTGAAGTGGCTTTAAGAAAAGAGCTAGAGCAGTGAAAATTCCCATTTCCATCATCAGGGCAATAATTAAGAATTTCCAATCAACAGAAAATGTTAAGAAACTGCCTGGAAGAGAACGCGTGTCTGTATCATCCTAATGCACGGTGAGGAGAAGAGAAAATAGTTGAGTTTTGGGGTCAGAAAACCTAAAAAAAAAAATTGTCAAACAGCACCTACATCACCACATGTTGTTTGGGAGGGTTTCAAGAAAAATTGTCCTCACTCATCCAAAAACAATCTCCAGCATATTCAGTTATCAGGCACGACTGGAACTTCAAATGGGACTGGCTTCTATGGTCAGATGAAACTAAAACAAATAGCTTTTTAGCAGCAAACACTCAAGATGGGTTTGGTGAACACAGGGATAAAAAGTACACCATGTGTACAATGAAATATACTGCTGTATTTTTGATGTTGTGGGCCTATATTTCTGCTGGAGGTCCTGGACATCTTGTTTAGGCACATGACATCACTGATTCTATCAAATACCAACATATAAAAAATCAATAAGTGACTGACTCTGTTAGAAATCTTATAATGGGCCATGTTTGGATCTTCCAACCGGACAATAATCCAAACACAAACCTCAAAAACAACACAAAAATGGGTCACTGAGCACAAAACCAAGCTTCTGCTATGGCCATTCCAGTCCTCTGACCTGAACCCTGTAGAAAATGAGTGAGGTGAACTGAAGAGAAGAAGCAGCGTCATGGAGCTGTGAATCTGAAGGATCTGGAGAGATTCTGGATGAAGGAATGGGCTCTGATCTCTTGTCAGGTGTTCTCTAACCTCATCAGGCATTATAGAATAAAGTTTAGAGCTGTTAAACTGGCAAATGGAGGTTTCAAAAAGTATTGAATAAAAGGGTGCCGTTAGTTGTGTCCAATGTGTATTAGAGAAAAACATTTATTTCATAATGATATTTCCCCCCATTTTAAATTCTTATTATCCAATGAAAGGTTCAATTTTTGTGATTTTTTTTAAATAAAAGATCAAAAGGATTAACAACCCAGATTAATTTTCACAGACTTCTTTGATCATATTTACCAAGGGAGCAAATAATTCTGACCATGACTGTGTATATGTATATATATAAACCAAACATATTTATTTACAATATTTGGATTAATTATGATACCTGTGTAACTTTATTGAATCTTTTAATATTTGGTTTCCTGGGCTTCTAATAGAGGAATAGAAACATCTTGGGTTCATTCAAAATATTTTTAATTTGTGCTTCAAAAATTAACCGAAGTCTCATTTTATGGCTGCAACTAAAATAAAGATCATATTTAATCTAGAAAAAGAACAAAAAGGTATTCCCCGGTTTCCCAGCCAAGTCCAAACAAGGTTGGTTCATTTTTTGAGCATTAAACTATACTGCCTATAATAGCACATAGTTATCTCAGCCATAGTTACTGCCAACTTTTTATGTAATATCCTAAACTAAAGCTAGTGAATTAATATCTGAAAGTACAGAACACAAATGTTTTTCTCAGCAACAATGCAATTCTACAGACTTGACAAGTTTTCCTGAGACTTTTTCCTCTAATGTCTGAGACCTGTCTGGCTGGCTTGTTTATCAAGTCTTACCTCCCTCAAACTCATCATCTCTTCTTTCTGCTTCCCTTTCCCTGCTTCGCACAAAAAAATTCTGATGTCCATCTACAGAAGCCAATTAATGATTGAGTCAAAATAATGCTGCATTCACATGCTATCGGAATTATCGTAAATACGAGTTTCCTAGTCGGAAATTGGCCATATAAGGCCTCTCTAAGGTCGTTCATGTCCAATTTCCGACTAGGAAGCTCGTATTTATGATCATTCCAATAGCACGTGAATGCAGAATAAGATGATCAATCTTATTTAGAGACTTACTTTATTTTGGTCATGTTTTCATAGCCTAGCTCATTCGCGTGTCTGCGTGCTGCAATTGTTGCAAGGAAACAGACGCGTGGACATGGATTTCTGTGCAAAAGGACAGCACGAGATTGTGTTTTCGGTTAAAGTGCACAACTGCGTCGCATTTACAAACATGAATTAGGTTACTACGTTGCATATAGACCAGTTTTTGCTGTGATTATCAATGTAAATGAATACACTGACAAATAAAGTAAATAGTTCAAACTTAAACTCGAGATTTATACTGGGGCACAGCAGATTTATACTGGGGCACGTGCCACAGTAAAAGGGGTCTAGCGACGCCCCTGCTTCAGAGTGTATTCCAAGTGTACTATATAAATATTCCAATGCTAATTAAAAGTCAAGGTAGGTGTGTGGCGGCCCCTTTCAGTCATTGTCATCATGCGAATATGAATTGACAGCTGAAGGAAGGTTGAAATGAAACACGCCTCACTGCGGCTGACAGTGCTGGAGATGAGAGGTGAGGAGCTCCGAGAAACATGCAGCGACACCAGAGCGCCATTCATTATTCCAGCAGCGCTTGTCCTAATGTTTTCTCCTGCAAAACTTGAGGAGAGCAGCCATTAGTCAGCATAATCTCCATGAGAGGCCCGATTCTCCCCCTATAACTGACAGCCTGAGTGATTAAAAGAGTCTCTCTGACTCTTCTACTGAATATTTGGAAACATTACATCCAACAATGAGAATGAGAATGTCAGTAAAAGTGAAATTGAAAAAGCTGTCATTATTTACTCACCCTCATGTTGTTCCAAACCCTGAAGAAATATTGCATTTGTGTGAGATAACAGAGAAATTGAAGTTGTTATTCACTGATGATGATTACATTTACATTTATGCATTAGCAGACGAAAAAGCAGGCTATCATTATGCGTGTTTTACTGAACCCACACCCTGAACCCACAATGTCCCTGTGGCTCCAGGAAAACCATTTATTAAAAGGGGTCATTTATTAAAAGGGGTGGTTGACTTTTTTTTAAAACGCATTATTTTTCACATAATTTATTTTTATTCCACACCACTCTGTCCCTTCTCCATTGATGTGTGAGAAATAACGATGGGCTCAGACTGGTTAGCTGCCTCAGTGTGTTGTGAATTGCTAAACCAACTAGTGCGCATCTAAACATCACACCCCTCGCCTCAGCGGCATGTGCTCCAGTGTTGTATTGTAAACAATGACGTCGTCAATATTGCTTATCAATTTGAGCCTGATCTCTTGAGACCCAGAGAATCTTAGTGAAGAGGATTGCGCAGAACCTGTGCAAGCACACGGCTTTTAATGGTATCTTTTTACTTTTAGATACGCTGTTATTTGTAAATGCTACTGCTTATGTTAGCTTTTAATATACAGTTTTATCCTGATTAAAGCTTTAATACAGTGCGGCAACCACATGCCATGTTTAACGCTTCTCATAGCTGTGAAAAATATCTGTCTGTCTATACACATAGTAGCGTATTATCAGAACAGTTCATTGTTGGAGCTGAGCTGATGATCTGAATGAGAGAGAGAGAGAGAGAGATGCAGAGCGTGTGCAGAGCAGGGCGACGCGAGGAACAGGATTAAGAACCGCTGCTTTAGAACATTGATTTTGAAACTTGTGAATCCATTAGAATCGTTAGAAGACAGAATTGTTTCATATATGAATAGATTTTTACGTGCACCCCTAGTTTTCTCTTCCTCTTCTAAAAGTACTAAAGTTGCTAAAAAATCTAGTAGTACAATTATTTAAAATAATAATGGTAATAATGAGAACAAGCACATAAAATTACTAAAACTAAAATTAAATGAATAATAAAAAATAGAAAAAAACTAATTCAAAAAGTATAAATACTAAAGTAAAAAATACTTAAAAAAATAATATTGAAATAACACTGAATCAAACATGATGTGCTAGTGTGAAGCTGGAGTGAGAATGAGATTTGTGGACTAGAAGATTTATATTGAAAAACAAGTCTCTCTCCTACAAATGAAAGGTTTGAAGTCTGCAACAAAATTGTCTGGCACAATTTGCATATGATTTATATATTATAATATGATTTATATTATTATTACTCCATTACACACAAGCATAGTTTAACAATTAATATAAAGCATTTGACAGATCAAATGGAATCAATAGATAACACTTTAAAAATGGCTACATGTGACCTTACATGTTTGTCTCTATCACTATATATTATCAACTATATTTGTCATTTTTGAAGCTTGACAACATGAAATGAATAAACGAATGATGGTGAGTAAATAAAGACAAATTGTCATTGTTGGGTGAACACCTGTAGTCCTTTAAGTTGTTTCAGTCGCTCTCTGAAGAGGACAAATCAAGACTGTGAGAAGAAAGCAGTTGGGTTCAGTCATTATGAAACAATAACAAACACCACAGACATCGAGCTCGGTCCCAGAGATCTCTCAAACTAGCGACCTTCCATTCCACACACAGTGGGTCATAAAGCTCAAAACATTTGATTTTATCTCAAAGTAATCTAGAGCTCATTCCCATTTCCACAACCCCCTTGGAGCAGTTCACAGTCCGAGAAGCATCTGTTGAGTTAGCCCAAAAAAAACTCTCCCAGCCGCCAACAAAGATGGAGGGTGTGCTTTAGGGCCAATTGCCATGCCAACCGGGGCTTTCCAAGGATAAGCTTAGCATCTGGACCGGTCTGTGATCAGTCATAAGCTTATATTGCTCTGAAGCCAACAACTCCGTCTGTTAAACTAGCAGAAGTCTTGAAGCACAACACCTCATTCACTAAGGAATGGAGTAATTAGACTCAGAGCTAAATAAAGCATAGCTATTATAAGAACGAGGTGATGAATCATGCCAGAAAATATTTTTTCTTCATGGTAATCTATTATATTTGATATAAAGCAAATTCATCGTAAAGGATTATTTTTGTAAATTGCTGCCTATACAGGAAGTCACAGGGTATATTTATAATGACAATACTATATGCTACTCTCTGTATTTTCATAAACCGTTGCCTCTCGACGGAAAGTATAGCATAGTCTGACATATGCCTGCCCACTCTTGCCTTGCATGTCTTCTTGCTTGCTTCAATTGTCAGAACAGACAGAACAAAAACCAGTAGCCATCAGTTTATGACACAATGCAAAGAAAACACAAAAGAGGAGGATGAGAGGGAGCAGGAAAGAAGTACAACTGGCAGCGAAGAGCAGGGTATATGTGCAGCCTTAATGGGAGAGTCAGGCTAGTGAGCCGTGTCACATCAGAAAGAGATGGAGTGCAAGAGATGGAGACGCAGAACAGAACTTCACCTATGTGCTGTAAGCTGGAAGAGAGACAGCTGATGGTGAATGACAACTTTTCTGTCGCACAAAGACAAGTGAACGATGAGCACACTTGCAACTGTGAGTGTCCATATCAGGACGTCCAGTTTTGCAGACTGAGAGGTCATACATCAAAGCAGACACTGAGAACTGCAAGTTATAGCAGTAAGACTGAGATTGCATGGCATTTGAAAGACAATTTACCTTAAGCAACCATATTGTTTTACTACTATACTCTGGTATAATGCGTTTATGCATTGCTTATGAACTTACAATAACCAACATTTATTAAACTAGGTTTATGCATTGCTTATGAACTTACAATAACCAACATTTATTAAACTAGGTTTATGTACATTTCTACATATACCATATATTCAGGTCTAGTCTATTATATAGTCTAATATAATCTATAAACTAATATAGTATATAAACTGTTTACCATATGTTTTATTAAAATGTCATGAAGCATCACCTGAATGTTACAGGTCATTTGAAAAATCTGTACTGGTACATATATATATATATATTAATTAGTGCTGGGCAACGAATAATCGCATCCAAAATAAAAGTTTTAGTGTACATAATATATGTGTGTGTACTGTGTATATTTATCATGTATATATAAATACACACACATGCATGTTGTATATATTTAAGAAAAACATGATGTTTTTAAATAACATTAAAGTTAAAATTACTTAAATTAGTTAAATTACTGTTAGTTGGTCTTTTAATTGTTAATACTATATGTTATGTCATTCCATGTTGACACTGAATCAAAGTTTTAATTCCTGTAAAAATTGCAATTCTGGAAAGAAAAATGTTTTACATAAATTGCACCAGTGCATTGTTCATGATAATGAACAAGGCTGTTTGTGTTTACCATTGCAGCACACAAAATTAATTGTGATATATGCAACATATGATCTCAGAAACACATACATTAACTTAATCAACTACACTCAGTTTTATTTTGCATCAGAGAAAACAGCCCTGATTTTGTGTCTATGAATCACTGCCAAACAAGAGAGAATCAGAGTTAATTCAAAAAGGGTTGTATCTGCACTGGGATGGTTAAATACAGCAGCACAGGCCATTATTTCATGAATCATTAAAGCATCATTAACTTGGATTCCTGTTTACGACACTGTGTTTCCTAGATAATTCTGCTCTCCGAGGAGACAGGTACAGGTAATGTCCTATTGGTCTCCCTGATATTAGTTTCCGCTATTTTAATGAGTTCTGCGTAGATCACATTTCTGAGCCAGTGATATCAATGTATGCCAAAATCATTTAAATCAAACATGCCACAAAGTCAGCATTTCATTATGGAGAAAATGCAGATAGAAAATCCACACAGACATATGAATGAATGGCCGGGCCAAAAGTAATCAGCAAATGTCTGTGCGTGTCTGTGAGCGTGTGTGTACATCTGTGACACGGTGACTTCTCCCGCTCGTTCTTCCACAGAACATTTAATTATCATTCATAAATCAGTATCTTTGGTGAGAGACGTATATTCTGAGAGGGCATCATCTTGATGAGACTTTCACAGCATCTCCGATTCCTGGCTGAATAAGTAAACAACGAAATGAAAACCTGAACTCAAGAGCTGAACTTTTTTTGTCTGTTCATTATCCGTGTTAACAACTAAGTAACATCATATGTTGAAATTTCCAAAGCTTCAGCGAGTTGCAGACTAACAGGCTTTTGTAGAATTAGATGCTTGTTATTAATCTTTCTTTCCCCCTCTCTTTTTCTCTCTCATGGCTGGGTAATGGCCCTTGTCCTCTGTTTGATTAGTTCATCTCTCTGGCCTTTAAATAATAATTCACCCAGTTCAGACTTTGGCAGGCCCAGTCAAGCTGGATATATATGTACGTGTATGTTCATTTGCATTAATAGAACAGTTCGCTCAGAAAAGAAAATGCTGTCATAATTTACTTACCTAATTTTACCAATCCTGGATGAAAAAAATGTAGGGAGTGAAAATTTAGTATGTACTCACACTCTCATGTCTTCCAAGATATAGATGATTTTGTTTCGTCATCAGAACAGATTTTGAGAAATTTAGCAGTACATCACTTAATCACCAATGGATCCTCTACAGTGAATGGGTGCCGTCAGAATGAGAGTCCAAACAGCTGATAAAAACATCACAATAATCCACAAGTAATTTCCATGACTCCAGTACATCAATTAATGTCTTGTGAAGTGAAAAAAAAACATTTGTTTGTAACAAACACAACCATCATTAAGGCATTTTAACTTTAAACCATCACTCCTGGACAAAATATGTGTCCGTAATCAATAATAATGCTTCCTCCAGTGAAAAGTTCATCACCTGTTGTCCTTTCACATCAAAATCAACTGACATATTTGTTTAGAACTGTTTTGGATCATTTTCGTTTGTAAACATCTGTGCATATTTCGCTCCTGATTCAGATGATTCAAATACACAGTTCTTCACTTCACAAAATGTTAATTGATGGACTGGAGTCATGTGGATTGTTGTGATGTTTTTAATCAGCTGTTTTTATCAGGATTCTGACGGCACCCATTCACTGTAAGGTATCCATTGTGCAAGATGTAATGCTTATTATTAAATCTGTTTTGATGAACAAAACACACTCATCAAACTGATCTACATCTTGGATGACCTCAGAGTGAGTAAATGTTCAGCAAATGTTCATTTTTGGTGACTATTCTCTGAAAGGGCAAAGCGCTCTCCAAGAAGTAGTGCTTCTGAACGGTTAAATCTTTGCTTTAATATGCAGCCTCTTTTACATATATATATATATATATATATATATATATATATATATATATATATAGATGCATCAAGACAATGATGACACTATGGTGGCAAATCAGACTTTGTGTGTCTTGTATCAAGTCGAAGCACTGATTTTAAATATGCACATATTCAATTTGCATGAATGATATTTGAAAGAGCAAGGGGAAATTAACAGTAAACAACAATTTACATATCTGATAACATACAGTATGGCTTAAGAAAAAAATATAGTGGATTATCAGCATGAACATCCTGCCTAACATTTTCTTTACATTGGAATATTATTTCTTTTTTTTTTTTGGTCAACTATTCCTTTAAAGCACCAACAATGTTAACAAATTCATATGAGGATACGGGATGCATGAATGTAATTACATGCTATTTGAAAGCCTTGGCGAGCATTTGTGCATCAGTGTGCCAGACATTGTACCATAGAGCAAATGTTGGGCTTGTTGTTGGCATCCTTTTAACATGTGATTCTGTGTCAAAAGAACAACATGGGCTCTCATTTTCCTAATGGAGTGAGGTGCACCTCACATTTTAAAAATGCAGAAATCACAATGCATAATAAATGAAAGCGTTTCATCTTTATAGTTAGCTAATTAGGACATTACTCAAAGTAATGGAACCACAGATGGAATAATATCTGCTGTTGAAAAATCCTTGTTAGTGTACAACAAACCTTGAAACCTCAAGAAGTCTCAAAGAAATCATCATGACCCTTTAATATCCCACAGACTCGTGCCATTGCAGACAGAGGAGCTGCATCACAGGGTGGATCTTTTGAATAACACTGTTCACAAATCAATCAATTTCATCCCCAGCTTGACGAGGTGAGATGCATATCGATCACCTAAGACAAATATGATTCTTTCAGTGCCAGAGACACACAGTTACACAATGCACCATTAAGATACAAATGTCCGCTCTGCAGAGAACTGAGAAAATGATGCTGATACAAATGTAACTCCCTGCCTCTAAGTGACTACAGGCTCAGCACGCAACTGTTTGCATGCAGTGCCATCTAATGATCACTGCCCAGAATGCAGATTAAACATAGATAGATAGAAAGATGTAGTCCCTAAAATATCTATATCTATATATCGTTACAAAAATCAATAAGGAAATACACAGACCTGGAGCACTAGACACACTCACTTCTTTTGGAGCCCAAATATCTGTGGGAGCAGGACATGGCTTCAAGTATAGCCTAAAGAAATGAACAAAAATAAAGTATATCTGAAAATGTTCTATCATCTGTGAAAACAAGAGAACTGAGCCTAAAACTGAATATTTATCACTGCTGGAAACAATGAAGCACTGTACCTCACCTTGAGGGTCTTGAGGCTCAGATAATTCCACCAAAGGCTCCGAAGTTAGAAATGGTCATAAGTTTTAAAGGTATTTGATAAATCTCCTAGTCTATCAACTACTTTATGCCAATAATCTACGATCTAGGCCTTTAGATCGAAGTTACGAATCTTTTGAGAAACGCAGTCCAGATCGATTTGAGCTGAAACTGATAATTCGACGATTCACTGAAAAGAATCGATACAAAAGATTCAAACGCTCGAACACCATGTGTTTTCATACCAAACAACCCGCTACTTTTTTATTGTTGAAATGTCAGGACAATTACTTAATCAGTAAAATAGCTTCGTTACTGAAACGCTAGCCTACATGAGAGAAAAATGTAATCATTTTTTATCTACAATCAAATAATATGTATACAGGTTCTCATATCAGCAATCGGTTTGTATAGTATGGGCCTATATTTAAAAAATCTATAGCTATAGCCTAGAGTTGACTCTTACCAGCAGGTCCCAGCGGAGAGAGTAATGTGAATCATGCACAAGTCAATCACTGAAGCAAATCGTTTTTTGTCCACTACTTTCATTGTCTACTAGCTAATAGCTTCACATGCTCCACGAAGCTTCGAAAATCAGTGCTTCGTTCGGAAGTCCTCTTTCAAAGCTTTTAATGATTTGACGCTAGGGTGAATCCATAAACTGGTATTAAATAGACTATGCTGTAACTCGTCTTATTTTTTTTTAAATAGACCTACATAATATTTGTAAAATTGTGACAAACTTGTTGATACACTGAAAAAGTTATATACGAAAGACTACATGTTAGGCCTATACAGATAAAAATGGTGCATTACCGCTAATATCTATATATTAGATTTTGAGGATTATACTTTGTAAACACTTGATTTGTAAAGCATGTAGCTACTTTCAACTATCCTAATGTCCTATTCTTAACAGTTCTTCTATTAATATCTCATGATGACACGCATACATTTGTATATTACATAGGCTATAGTAGCCTATGAATTGAACCACAGACTTTCTGTTGATGGGAGTTCACTGAAAAAAATTAATGGAAAATTAACCATAAAAATTGTGTTATACATTAACAGTACCTCAAACAGATTGCATTTATCCAAAGAACCACCAGGTGGAACACTTTCCTACTCCTGCTGAAAAATTCAAGCTTGCTTTAGGTTACACATCATGCTTATCTGTTGCATTTAATAACCCTTTTAACGAGAGTAGATAAGTTAGTGCCTGAATATTCTAAACCTGAATTAAAAATAAGAGAGAAGAGAAGAATTAAGAAGAGACATATCATCCTGATAAATGTGTCAAAGAGCTAAACCTGAAACTGAAGTTAAGTGATATTTGGAAGCAACAGGACTAACAAGTTTAGTGATTTTCAAGAGGCATGAGGTTGATGCATCGATGCCACAAATTTATTTTTAACATCTCATGTAGCTACCCTCAACAGTTTTTCATCTTTCTACTGAGTAAACACAGCTATTTCAAAATCACATTACATAACTGTTTTATGATATTGATAATTACTGTATATTAGAATTTGAAGAATGGCAGAATAACCATGTTTATACAAAATAATTTAGGGTTGAGTCAAACTGAATGAAAACACAATTCTGTGATGTAAACTTCATTAGTAGCATTACAGTTTTAGAGTAACTTGATCAATTCAGGATTTTTTGAACAGCTGTTATTATCAAATAAGGGTTATCTGCACATTTACTGAGAAAATACTGTCTGGAAACATAGTTTCTAATCAACACCTAAACCATGTTTTCATGTGACATGACAGAATTTATATGATATTCATCATTTGAGCAGTTTATTTCCTTGTGCATCTGCGGTTTAGAAATAAATGCTGTATAATGATTACTATCAGTGGTTCTCAAGTGATGGACTTCAAAAATTTCCAGTTTTATATTCTGTGTATTACATTTTAATTGTATTTAAATGTATTTCAGTAGTTTTCGTTTGTGTGTGTGTGTGTGTGTTGAGTTTACTGCACTGCTGGGTTTAGATTTTGTTTGTTTTACCAGATCCTCGGGCAAAATATCTGACTGATAACCTGAAGGTTGCAAGTTCACGTCCACTGAGGAGCAAGTCATGAGCATGATCCATCACCACTGAACCCTTGAGCAAGACACTTCACCCGGGCTTGCTCCAAGTGTACTGTAAGCTTGGATTAATGTGCTAAATAATGATCTGAGCATAAAAACTGATAACCACAGGTTCAGACTTTGGTTCTAGATATTTAATGAATTAAAAGACAATGCATGAATGTTGCACATCTTGTTTATAGAATGAACCTGAGAAGCATAACAGAAATATGTTCAGCAACAGTTAGTGGTCTGAACACATTCTGCAGCTGCTTTAAATGACAACCATAAGAAATGCTGGAAAAACTTGATTCTCACGACACATGTCTGTCATAAATCATAAATGTAAGTTTTCCTGTTTCCTGCAGACCAGCAATAGAATGACTTTGCTTAATTATGATAAACTGTTGATTAAATTGATTATTATTTTGTGTTCTGTAAAATTAAACACAAAGTTAGACATCGTGTTTAAGGTTTTATGTGCAGAGTAGTTATGTGCTGTTGTGTATATGGAAAAAAATACACACAATCTTCAGTATAAGGACAAATGTATGAGGAAATGATGGCATGAGTGGGTTATTATTGGCATGTGAACACAATGTTGACAGGAGATTTTGCTGTTGAAAGATGATCTGTATGTTCCACTGAACCAAATAATGCATAATCTGACTCTTCTTTTTACTATTTATAGTGTATAAGGATTTAAATGCACGATAAAATACAGCATGTTTCGGTTTTGTTTGCAACAAGTAAAAAAAAAAAAAAAATCAAATATGCAGCAAAACTGCATTGCAAAAGAAATGCATTTCTGCATAAATGTTTTCATTTTTTTAATATAGGTTTCCTTAACTTTTATCTCAGGTTTAGTTTTAGTTTTTTTTTTTTTAGTACATTAAAATTAACTAAATGAAAAATAAAAAAAAGTCGTCTTGGCAACTAGTTGAAATAAAATTTTACATATTTGGTTTATTTTTAAACTTGACATGAGATAAAGCCTAAACTAATACGTTTAGTTATTACTGGCTCATGCATAAAAACACAAAGAGTTTTGAACTCACACATACCAAACAGAAAGCAGTTTAATCAGTTTATTTATACATACAATTTTGTATATTCCATATGAGTAAAGAGACTAGTTACATTTATCAAAATAAAATCAGTTCAGCAATGTCTGCAAACTGATATTATTAAAATAAGGAGGTTCAAATTACATACAATAAAGTGAATATGGCACCAGTGCTAAATTCATCAAACATAGATTACATGGAGAATCCTTAAAATGGTTATTAGTGGGAACATTCTAGAAGAATATCAGAACACTTATCATAGAAATGAGTAATATCATCAGAGAAGCACACAGACTTGGAGCCCTGGACACCCGCACTTGGTTTGAGACCTGCACACCTATGAAGAGGAAATGAAAAGTATGATTTGTGATCAATTGCAAACATAAAACATGTCAGATATGCATGAGCAACACACAACACAACTGCTTTGTTATTTTGATTCCATAAATCACCTTTGTTACCGTCAGACAGCATCAAAGGACCCACAGATATGGAAGTACTGTCACGGAAGTCCAGAGCTCTGACCTCTCTGTGGTGCTGTTCAGAGTCACAGTGCTAAAAGTATCAAAAACAGTAGTTTCAGGTTTTAATTATCATCTTTGTCACAAACATCATCAGCAGAAGACAGCCACAAGTATCCATTAGATGTAAGTGTACTCCTTACACACCCATAAGAAGTATCTGAATCATTTGATGTTGTGACAGGGTTTGTACACTCACCACTGAGCAGTCATTGTCTGTGAGAAGGCAAAGGTGAATAGCGCAGTGCAGGTAAATCTTTGTGGAGTTTGAAATGAAGATAAACATGCTGAAGGAGAAACGGCTGGATGTGGAAACACCATTCTGCAGAAGCTCCACTTTGTCATTTGAACTGGGACACCTGAGAATATTCATAATGATAATCATTCAATCAAAGAATTAATCTGAGATATCTAAAATAATATATATCCTAAAACAATAACAATGGAGGGATTGCCTCTGTTGTTGTATATGCACTGCAGAGTTGTTTTAGTTTAGTTAATAGGCCTATAGCTTTTTTTTTTCAAAATACTGATTCAGGTTTTATTCCTTATATTTTCTGTTTTAACTTGAGTAAGGTTTTAAAGTTTTGTTGTGTTTGGCAGTTTTACTTTTTATGTCTATACAGTTTTTTATTAGTTAAAAATATGGACAATAAAGAAATCTGGAGGGGGGGGGGGGCTTGATATACTTTTGTTGTCAGTGTTTCCAGTGTTGTGAAATTTAAAACTGAATTAAAAACAAAAGTAAAAAAAAAAATCATTAACTTTTACTTTGGTTAATTTAAACCAAATATAAGTTGTTGCTTTAAATATAAGTTATCATGAAAATTGTAAAAATGAATTCATGTACAATAATTAAAAGATTAAAAAAAACACTAAAAATGCACACCTTACATTAAATATGCATTTACAAATTAATAAATAAAATAGACAAATTAAAATAGAAAAAAATGTATATAAACAATTAAATTAAATGAACACAGCTTACATGTCAGTAATGAGGTCCCAGCGGAGAGGGTGATGAGGATCATTCACAGGTGTAGCCCAACATGTGTCAATCACTGAGGCAAACTGATGGCTGTCAACTCCAACACTAACTTCCACAAAAATCTGCTCATTCAGCTCTACGTTCACACTACCAGCGAAGGGGTGGGAGAACTCAGCATCCTGATATGGAATCATCCTGACCTGATATGTCCCTTGACCAGCAGGAAGGTTCACGTGCACAGTGCTGTTGAAGTAACAGACAAATAATCAGCCATTTAGAGACTATTCAGAGATGTATTTAGAATTGATTCATTCTTCAGGTGAGTCCCACCTCTCTAGAGGATTGATGTCCATGGAGAGTGTTTGGATTTGTGAGTAAACACAGCTGAAAGGAAGTTTCAGAATTATTTCCCTGTTGATGAGATGTTCAGCTGAGTTTGGCTCCCCCACAATAACGTTCTCGTAGATGAAGTGGGTGCCATTGGCCTGGAGGGACATATTGTTTGAATATTTGTGCTTTAAGGGACTTTTTAAAGTATGATTTACAAAATAAACAAATAAAATAAAATGATTTTTTGACCATTCAGAGATGTACATAATGAATCTTACCATCAGATTTGTGCCACAGATGTGGTCATTGTTGTCAAAATAGAACTCCACTCTGCCATTCCAGATTGTTCCTCTGCAGTTGGGGTCATTGAGGTGTAAGATGTCAGAAGGAAAACCAGCCTCAAAAAGCTGACAGCGAGACAGAGATATGGAGCCAGAGCTGCTTTCACATGTTTCAATGAAATCTGAGAGAGAACACATCCAAGAGAATGTCAAAAACAAAAATACTGTATAATCATTGAAACAACATTGAAATGTTGTGGAATGAGTCTAACCAAAGGAGTCATGCTGAGATCTGTGATGGTTTTCCTTGCAGGAACAGCCGTAAACACCATGTTTCTCTTCACACCGTTCATTCTCAGTGCAGTTTAGCTCAAGACAAGGGTCTCCTTCACCTAAGAGGAGAACAACAGGATTAATGACAAAAGCTGGAGCAAACTTCAAGCTTTTTTAGAGGTGTTTGATGGTATGTCTCCATAATTTAGCTATACTTTTGTGAGAATGTGTCATGTAGCCATGCACACAAATGTTCTACAGCAATTGAAATAGTCCTGCATAGAGTGGCACAAATTTAACAAACTGTTCATTATAATTTCTTTCCTCAACTGGAAAATTGTTTTGCAGCTTGATTTGCAGATAGATGAATGGCCAGCAAGCATAGTGATGATATAATTTTGATTCAATATTTTTAAGATTACTGAGCATCTTTGACAAGAGCGTTTTTGAGTGTTGAGTGCATTAAGACGAAATACATCCACTTAAATAAATTGACTGTTAACAGCAAAACTGATTAGAGGTTATGTTGAGCATTTTGTGAATCCAAAACCCTGATACAGTGCCTTGAGCAGGAAATTGTTTTGAAAGAATATATTTTACTTAGAGGGGAAGAACTGAAGGATTGTAATTCATGTCGAAGCAGACCCTAAGTATAATGATTAGCCTACCTGGTGTTTGTCCTTCGATTCTTTCACCTGTTAAATACAAAAGCTTCTTGTCAGTTCTCTTTAAAGTCAAGCACTTACTTAAAAGCGTGACAGATGCTTGGCCATGGGTTGGCATTTTTTATAGATGTGAAACTTACCATTATTCAGCAGCAGTAGTGTCACACAAAATAAGATTAGAAACCTCATTGTTGCAAACTGCTCATGAAGCCATAAAACTGATCTGTAAAAACAATATTCTTGATAACATAACACTATCAGGGTTGAACACATGATATTCTAAGTTCTAAACTAAAGTTTGGGAGGAGCTTTCATCTAATCATGTCAATCAAAAGATGTGCATATCTGCAAAACCTTACATATAACATCTCTATCATAAAATAATCATATATTACATATCAGTGTGATCTATTGCATGCAGAACATATGAATGTTTGAACTTATCAAACATGCAAATGTTTCCTCTCAGTGGCAATAAAAAGTAATATTGAACTGATAGTATCGATAAAAGTAATAGTATCGAATAATAGTATCTGATTTTATTACTGCACAGCTACACCAAACTTATAATATAAAATGTGCCAATATGTAAACTCTGTATCTTTGCCAAATTTTGTGCTATTTGGAAAATGATTTCTAAACACAGATACGATTGTATCCTTCGGCACATGTTAATAAAATCTACATCTTCACTGCAACAACAGAATTTACCAAACAATTCATCAGTATACAGAGATTAAAGGGAAACAAAAAAATTAAACAATATCGCAAAATCACTGCTGTTTAATAATTTATATCAAAAGATGACTGAAAGAATGAGTGGAGCCAGATGAGAACTTTACCTGAGATGAAATGCTGATGCAGAGTATATTATAGGGTGGTTCTCTCTTCAACAGTTCAAACTAAATAATTGATGTTCAACTGCAGGTTTTAGATTCTTATAATATTTAAATGGTAGGTGGACCATGGTTGGACCTAGGAGTTATTTTTCAGCAATACTTCAAACAAGTTTTTTTTTTCTTTTCTCTCCATATCTTAGACATACCATAAATTCTCCTCACCCAACAGCATGCTATTGTATGGGGTATGTGTTTTGACAGATTCTTCAATCTACTAATTAACCTTTCTGACCTTAGAAAATGGGGACTTTTGACATTTTAAAGTAGGATGACGCATATACCCTGTGCTCAATGAGGTTGATGTGCTTCTAGATGACGCATGAACACTTTGTGAAAAGTTTTTTTTTTTTTTTTTCAAGCATGCAATGCTGGTAAGACACTTAATTTCACAATCTAGCTGCTGTTTTTCTTTTATCCTAACAATAGGCATGTATTGTTTGTACAGTGAGTCCTATTTATCTCGTAGAACAAGTGTGTTTGCAGCAGTTGCTATTTTTTATGGCACTGCTGCTGTTTAGTTTAATATTTATTCATTGAGCAAACTTTTTTCAAAGAAACTTACAAATAAAGAAAATCACACGCAATCTAACTTGTATTAGGAGCTAACAGTATTCATCACAATGGCAACTTTAATGTAACTTTAATAAGTAACGGTAATGTGTATGCAAGATTAATATAAAGACTAAAGTTTTAAATGTCAATAGTCCCTTTCGATATTTGTCCCCTTGCATTTGTTTTCTGCCTTTGCCTAGTAAATTCAAACTGGCAAATGTGTAAAGAATCAGTGGTACTTTATGTTACTATTAACAAATGAGTGTGCTAAAAGATTAAATCATTATGATTAATTCTACATTCAGCAATTTTATGTTAAGTTTCTTATGTACAGTATGTCTTTATGACCATGGCTTTATTATAGTAAAAGTGTAGTTTGGGCGTATTTACTACAAATGGTAGTAAATACGCCAAAACTACACTTTTACTATAATATGGTTATGGTTAGTGTGGTAAAATATGGTTAGTGTGGTAAAATATGGTTAGTGTGGTAAAACCATGGTTAATTTACCATGTGGTTACCATGGTTTATTAACTATAGTAACCTTTTTTTGTAGTAGTAATAGTAAAAACATAGTTCATTTTCATAAGGGTTTTTCAGAAAAAGCATAAATATTCAAGAAATCAGTGAAATCATATTGGAATCAGTAAAGAATGAAGCGAAACCAGTCATCTCTGTTAATTCTTTGTTGTAACACATACAAGAACACCAAGTTTCTATTCCAGTATTATGTATAACTATGTCAGAAAAAAATGCTGCAAAACATCTTTTGACCTATACAACGTCTGTGTGTGTACATAGCTGATTTATTTGGTTTATGATAGAAAAAAAACCTCAAACAACAAAAAATCTCTCTTACACACAGCAATGACAAATATTTCAGCAAAAACAAAGAGCAAATCAGTTTATTGGGATTTGTTAATTTTGATTATTTAATAAGCTTTACCCTCACAATAGTAATACGACTGTTTGAATTACACAATATTTTAAAGGTTGTGATTTTCTACACAATCAACTAAAAATAACATTTATAGAAAGCTTGTGACAGTTTGGCATCAGTGACACATTCATAGAAAAAAGAGATAAGAAAGAGATAAGACTAGATGTGTAAAATATTAGGTTGATTCTCAGTGGAAATATTCTAGAAGAATATCAGGACACTCATCAGAGAAATAAGTGATATAGTCAGAGAACCCAACAGACATGGAGCCCTGGATACTAGCACTTGGCGTGGCATTGGCGTATCTGTGAACAGAAATTACACAGCAGTCAGTTGATTGATTGTGCAAGCAGCACTTCAAGATTGCTAATATTTATTTAACAGCACTTTTTACTTTTTGTATCGTTCCTATGCCTCCACTGTGTTCCAGATCAGAGTATGTGAAGGTTGTGTTACTACAACACTTTTTTTTAATGTGATATTGCTTATATCTCTTTTTGTTGTTGTTGTTTTGTTTCATAAGTTACCTTTGTTACTGTCAGACCACATCAATGGACCAAGGGATATGGAATTACTGTCATGGAAATCCACAGATCTGCCCACTCTATGGTGGTGCTCAGAGTCACAGTGCTATAAGACAGATGAAAAGACAACCCATTTGTGTCAGTTTAAGTTATCGTCAGTCATGTCAGCCAAAGGGCTGAGGTTTTGCTAGTCAGCATGGCCCCATCAGCCCCTACCAGTGGTTTATAGCAATTGGAAACAGATAGCATCTTTCTCCATTGACAGTCACTCAAAAGTATCTTTTACTTAAAGAAAAGTGACAACATTTACTAAAAACAACAATTATGTCCATGTCCATGTACACTCACCACTGAGCAGTGATTGTCTGTCAGAAGGCAAAGGTGAATAGCGCAGTGCAGGTAAACCTTGGTGGAGTCTGCAGTGAAGATAAACATCTCAAAGGAGAAGCGGTTGGATGTAGAAATACCATTTTGCAGCAACTCCACTGTATCATCATTTGGATTGGGACACCTGAGCATTTTGGAACAGTATAATAAAGATATTATAAAGATAACAAAAACAAAAATGGTTGTTCTTTTTTTGGATAGCGCTAAGTGAAGATAAACAATCAATCAAAACATGGACTTGCCTGTCAACGATGAGGTCCCAGCGGAGAGGGTGATGAGGATCATTCACAGGTGTAGCCCAACATGTGTCAATCACTGAGGCAAACTGATGGCTGTCAACTCCATCAACACGAACTTCCACAAAAATCCGCTTGCTCAGCTCTGCGTTCACACTACCAGCGAAGGGGTGGGAGAACTCAGCATCCTGATATGGAATCATCCTGACCCGATATGTCCCTTGACCAGCAGGAAGGTTCATGTGCACAGTGCTGTTGAAATAATTTTACATGATATATGTCAACTACAAATAAGTATAACTAATAGTTATACTCAGTAATGTGGCTAAAGTCAGTGTGTCTCACCTCTCTAGAGGATTGATGTCCATGGAGAGTGTTTGGGTTTGTGAGTAAACACAGCTGAAAGGAAGCTTTAGAATTTTCTTCCTGCTAATGAGATGCCCAACTAAGTTTGGCTCCCCAATAATAAAGTTCTCATAGATGAAGTGGGTGCCATTAGCCTGTATGGACATATTTGAATATTTTTACTTTGAGGGACTTTTTAAAGAGCTATAAAACTCTTTTTTTTAAGTATTTGTTGTTCTTTTGACCATTCAAGGATGTAAATAATTAATCTTACCATCAGATTTGTGCCACAGATGTGGTCATTGTTGTCAAAATAGAACTCCACTCTGCCATTCCGGATTGTTCCTCTGCAGTTGGGGTCATTGAGGTGTAAGATGTCAGAAGGAAAACCAGCCTCAAAAAGCTGACAGCGAGACAGAGATATGGAGCCAGAGCTGCTTTCACAGTTTTCAATATAATCTGAGAGAGAAAACATCCAAGAGAATGTCAAAAACAAAAATACAATCATTGATGAACATTGAAACAACATTGAAATATTGTGGAATGAGTCTAACCAAAAGAGTCATGCTGAGATCTGTGATGGTTTTCCTTGCAGGAACAGCCGTAAACACCATGTTTCTCTTCACACCGTTCATTCTCAGTGCAGTTTAGCTCTTGACAGGGGTCTCCTTCACCTAAGAGGAGAACAACAGGATTAATGACAAAAACTGGGGCATATATAAAACATGTATTAATAATATTACATAACATCTGGACTGAAGATAATGTCTTCCATTATTAAATAAAGTTCTGTCGTGACAACTCTCGGACGGGTTGGCATGGTAATGTACATGACAATGTTAATGTATTTGGTCTTGGCGGAATAGATCTGCTACGCTGCTGCGGCAGAGCAAGTACCGAGACTTGTTTCCGCCAATACATCCACAACATGCTGCTGTGAACATGTAAGAAATACTGCTGCTGCACATATAGCATACATGAAATAATCCCCATATAGCACACATGAATCACCTCGTAGCAGATCTATACAGGTGGAGCTGGGGAAGGTGGAGGGTTTCTGAAGCACGCAGCAAACTGCTACAGCAAGCACTAGTCATATATCTGAATGCTGAGCAGCGAGCTCATTGGCTACCGATACAGGAGAGAACCAATCAGCTGTGCCATGTGATGATGATGTCATTAGGTCAGATTGAGTTAGACCTATCGGACTGCGCCATCTAGAGTTTCATGCCAGAACTGTGTATTAATCTTTGCAATAAAAGATTGTGCTTTAAGACTTTTTGATTTTAATTGACTAACTAAAAAAAATCTAAACTAAAATAAAAGTGGTTAAAACAGACCTATGGAATTGTATAAGTAAAAATATTAAAAACCACCATTACTGATATCAGTTCACATGACTTCATCTTTTTGTTTTTAAAAAATACCTGAGGGAAGGGTTGATCTGATGGTGGTCATGTAGGTGGTGCTCTCTTCTGTAAAGACAGAGAAAAAAAATGCAACAGTGAAAATGAGTGCAACAGAGTTCTAGAGTTCTAAATCAAGCCAATCACAATTTTATGACAAATCATAAAATTACAAAAAGTAAATGAAAAATACCTGAGGGAAGGCTTGATGTGGTGGTGGTAATGAGTGTAGTGCTCTCTTCTGTAAAGAGAAAAATAAATTCAAAATAATTTTTACCATATACCAACTCAGACATGCCGATCGCAGCAGTCATCATCCACCTTTTCAGCAGCCTTGGTCCTGGAAGTACCTTTGCTATTCATTGCCTCCATAAGGATTTGAAAAAGACCAATCACAAATTTACAAAAACCATTACAAAATACCTGAGTGAATGATTGATTTGGTGGTGGTCATGTGTGTGGTGCTGTCTTCTGTAAAGATAGAAAGATACAATAAAGTTGTTTCCTTATTACATGGCAACACTTATATGCCTGTAGAGCACAACAGTTATCAACTCGTTCAGTGGTCTTGGTTCTGGTAGTGTTTTTTCCTATAAATTTTCTCCACAGGAACTCACAACAATATTCTCTTGGTGTGTAAATGCAAACATTTAGGTGATGCAACTCAGAAAACTTAATGTAAGAAATATCAAACACGTGTACTGACCATAGCAGCCACGAAGTCCATTTCTGACTGTACACTCCATTGTCGATGGGCATGAAGAATAAGAGCAGCGCAAATCATTTGGAGCAAAACATTCACAGATATGGGAACATTCTTCATCCCGGAATTGCTCACCAACCTAAGAAACCATACCACAAAACAAACTTTACATTTCCAGAACAGAGTATGTATGAGTTGTTTTAGTATTGATATAATACATACAAGACTCTGATCTTGTGAAATCTAATAAAGCTTTGTCAAAACAGAGTTTCAGTCCTTACATTAAAGTAGAATCCGTTATGCAAGCAGCCACATTGCTCCACTGGGACACAGAGTCCTCCACTCCTCACCAATCCATCATCACAGAAACATCCCTCTGAGCATGTGTGTTCACAACTAGCATCAACGTTGCTGGCGCAAGTATGACCACAGTCTGTGCCACACAACTCATAATGGCTGTTCTCTGGGCAGGTTATGACTGGAAATGTAACAATTGTATTTATGTCAAGCATGTCTTAAAAATGTATTCCATTTTTCAAGTTAATTACACACTAACAGAAATAACAAATTTTATCTCACTCACCACAGGATGTGCTTTCTCTCCAGGGGTAGATAACAGCATTGTTAGATTGACAGGCACTCGCATAGGTTTGGATCGAGCGACACAGGACATCATTACGGTTTCCAGAAAGGCACACATCGAACACACAGTCATCAAAGTAGGCTTGAGGATCAACATAAACATGACAGAAACTAAAGGGGCCCTCACTGGACCTGATGATGTCACACAGGGAACGGGAGGTTGTCTGATCCTGGCACAAAGGGCAATTGTTTCCACACCCATCATTACATGGCAGCTCGTCCTCAACCTTCCAACTTGCCCCAAACTGGTCTGCTGAGCGCACCAGAGCACCTGAAGGAGTCATGAAGTCATCATTATTCTGGCCGTTGAAGTTGCCACAGATGCCACACGTAACCCCACTGTAGTCCGCTGGTACGATGATGTTCACTGCCCAGGAGCTACTATAACCAACGCTCAAACCAAAGTCAGTTGATACAAATATTTACTGTGCGCTGGAGTACACAGACACCCGTCCAGAGTCAAGCAGGATGGGGAGGTTTCTGGTCTCTCCATCAACCTGATTGAAAAGAGAAGAAAACCAATAGCTTGTTTTAAAGCCAAGCAGGCAATATTGCTGATACATGACTAAATACTATAAGGCTTGAAGACAAGTGCACTTCTGGGTGTGTTCTCCAGAGTAATACCAGAGCGAAATAGTATGAAGAATTGGTTTGTTGTAGATCATGGCATCATAACAATCACACAAAATTATCATTAATATTTATGTTTTTATCTATCACCAATAATGCTTACCTCAACAGTAAAATGACGGTTCATGTCCCGTGACATGTGCACAAGATGCCCAGAGACATTGACAAAAATTTCAACAGTAATTGACACTGGGAGTCCATGCCATGCCTCGTTCCTTGCATCTATCTGGAAGTGCGGAAGGCCAGTAGTGTCATTACATACTGTGGCTAGCACATAGCGGCATGTGCCCTGGAAGTCAAAGTAGTATTTATCAAAAGACATGTAATGGGGGTCTCCTGAAGCAGAGCAACGAGCGTGTGGCCGAGGATGGCAGCCGTACTCGCCGTCCAACACATGGCAGACCTCCTCCTCACTGCAAGAAGATGGTGTGCAATGAACATTTCCAGTGATTCCATCACAAACACACAACAACTGGCACTCTTCACCATGCCAGAACCTCTCTCCAGCCTGCCGATAACGCCCAGAGTGGTAACAACCACAACCCACTGGGGGAACACAACGATCTCCATTCAACACATTTCCATCATTACACTGGCATCCCTCCTGGCACTGCAATGTGCACTGAAATGGAAATGAGAGGCTGGGGCAGGAAGCAGGACAGGATGTGCCACATACTTCATAATGGGAATTTGCTGGACAGGTGGGATCTGGAATGACAAAAGCACAAGGACAATGGTAGAAAATATAAGCATATTTCAGCTTCATGAAATTATGTTTTAAGGTCAGCAGATTCAACACTTGATGCTTACCGCAGTGAATGGCACTCCTCCACTCTTCTACTGCAATGCCATTCTGTTGGCAAAGTAGCGTGTAACCTCGCAGAGCCTCGCATAGAGCCTCTCTGGCACCTTGTGTCTGCTCCAGCAGCTGAACGCAATCTGCTATCTGTTGCTGAGGATCTATTGCTCTGCTGCACTCAGCAAATGGTCCATCATGCTTGGCCATGATGCTACAATGTTCAGTGAACTGGCTGCTGTTCGGATAATGTCCTGGTTCCCAGCTGTCATTTGGGTCTTCGCAGTGGGCTGATAGGGAACCATCACGCCAGCTGTCCGCAAACAGCTGCACGTCATTCAACAGGACAGCATCTGGAGTGTAAAATTCATCAGCAATGTCTCCATTGAAGTTCCCACACAGACCTCCGAGTGTACCGCTGTATGTGCTCGGCACCGTGACTCTGACAATGTGTGGCCAGTCAGCTCTTACAGTCACCCCAAAGTTTGTTTCCAAAACAAAACCCCTCACACTGCTGTGATAAATGCGGATTTGACCAGAGCCAACACTGACAGGCAGACCGACCATCTGTCCATCCACCTGAAAAGAGTGATAAACAGTGTCAAGAAACTTTTCCATCTAGCATATGAATTTGAATAATGCAATTATGCTCTTGGACGGAGTAAAAGCATAGTGATTTCATATTTTGTCTAACCTTTACATTGCTGCCCTCTCCCATTTCGATGGAGACCTGAATTCCTTCTGCCTCAAACTTCAGGAGCCTGGCAAAGTCTTGAAGGCCTCGGGGTACTTTCTCCACTGTCAACACAAAGTGTGGTAGTGGGGATGGCCCCATCACCCTAGCAAGGGTCAGTCCGCATGCTCCGGGGTATCTGAAACTTAGTCCATCGAAGGTGTGATATGACCCTAGGTCTTCAACCGAGCAGGTAGCATAGCCGGTGGGTCTACAGCCTCTCACACCATCATGGACACCACACAGCTCTGCTGGACCACACTGGTGTTGATGGCAGGTCATCGACATGCTGCTGCACACACACCGTCTCCCACAGTCACCATCCAACACCACTGACTGTCCTTCTGCGTAATAGAAGCCCTCAAAGATGCAGCCACAGTTTTCTTCAGGCACACACTCTCCAGCGCTCAGGATGTACCCAGGATCACAGATACAGCTTTCCTGACTGGGCAAGGGACAGTTCATTGGGGCAGATGGATTACTGCAAGTCGCAGGACAACCTGTCCCTTGAGGCTCAAAATGACTGTATACAGGGCATTGAATGTCTGAAAATAGAGAAATAAAATAAAGAATATGCATAAATTATTGTAATCTTTTAATTTGGACTGAGATCTAATTTGCTCTATTGAAATCATTCATCACAAAACGATGCCTACCACAGAAGCCCTGCTGTCTCCACTGACCAAGTTGTACACCCTGCTGTTGGCACTGAGTAGCATACACATTGAGAGCCTGGCACAGAATGGGCTGGTACCCTCCTCCCAAGCAAAGGTCATACACACAGTTCTCAATGTAGGTCTGTGGTGCATGCACAGAGTGGCAAGCGCCAAAATGGCCGAAAACATCTTCTAGGATTCCACAGTGGTTGCTGTCACTGTACAAAGTCATTTCATCTGTGGTACAAACAGCACAAGCCAGACCTGTGCACCTGACATTATGGCATTCAGGATCTGTGTCACTTTGTACCTTCCAGCTGTTAGCAAAGTCCACATCTGAGCTCAAGATCTCACCACTGGGTGAACGGAAGTCATCTTCGGGATGCAGGTTAAAGTTTCCGCACAGACCACAGGTGGAATTAAAATAGTCATAAGGTACAGAGATGCTGACGTAGCTGTATGCATCATATGTAACAACCAGACCAAAGTCTGTGCTGATGGCCAAGGAAAAACCTGACTGATAAACCTGGATGGAGCCATTGCGAAGGGTGATTGGCATTGATGCAAAACTTCCATTAACCTGGAGAGTGTTGGAGAAAGTAGAAATTAGGAAAATGAACAAAAGGCTACATTCAATTGAGTATTACATCAATAGTCATACTAACCCTGGCATCATAGTAGTGATCCTTGACCAGTTCAATTACTTCATCATAGACAAACACTCTGACCATCCGCGTCCATGACACATGTGTGCTGCCCCGATGCTCATTTTTGCCCTCAATGCGATAGTATGGCAAACCGATGCCACAAGCCTAAAGGTTTCAAGGATTACCAATTGATTCAAACTTATAATACAATAAACAAAAAGCCATGGAAAGAATAGTGTAGGGGTAGCCAACTCTGCTGCTGGTGAGCTATCGTCTTGGAAAGTTCATCTCCAACCCAATCAAACACACCTGAACCAGCTAATCAAGATGTTCAGGATTACTAGAAAATTATAGGCAAGTGTGTTGAAGTCTGCAAGGATGGATCTCCAGGAGCACAATTGGCGACCCCAGCAATGGAGAACGACTAACCTCAGATAAAACATAAGTGCAGGTCCCTTGAAAGTGAAAAACCTGATAGTCAAAGGTGTAGTAGTGAGGATCACCAGAGATAGTACAGGTTTTCCGTTGAATGTTCTGGCAAGAGTACTGGAAGGCAGCTGGACGGCAGGCTTGGGAGTAACTGCAGGGCTCGTGGCTACACTGGAGTCCGCTGCTGGTGCAGGTGCATCTCTGCTGGCATGTTTCATCGCTCCAGAAAGAGTCACCAAGCTGTACCACAGCACCTACATTAATGCAGGGGAATTTGGCTTTAAAATAGACACTGTATAGCATAAAACATTTAAATTATTGTTTTTACTGGGCTTCACTGGTCAGAGCTGAGACAGCTGTTAGCACAGGTTGAGCAATGGTGCATGTTTGGGTGACAAATAGGCATATTCATCCTGCAACGTCACAATTCCATTCTCGTCTCTACCCAATAATGTCCTGTAACTATAGCTATCTAATAAAAAGGCAAACACCAGAAAGTAAAATTATAATAAAAATAAAAACACTTATTTTTCTCAACAAAAAAAGGTGCAGTCTATGGAACAGCCAGATTTGTTATTACCATTGAACTGACAGCCTCGTGATCCATGATCTGTTCTGAAGGCCCATCTGCCTGACACATTGACATTGCTGCTGTATGTTAAGCTTGTGATGTTACTCTGTAGTGATCCAGTAATTGAGAAGTGGTATCTAGAGCCAATTGTGTCATAACCAGCCTGTAAAATAATAATAATAATAAAGTGTCATTTTTTAAATTAGTCTCTTAAATTGGAATAGGTTCAATTTGTTATGTTGAGCACACCTGTACATATCGTTGAGTTGGAGCAATTGTTCCATAATTCATTAAAACAAATGAGAAATGCCCATCTGAAATCAAAACCACTTGGAAAGATGTTTCCTGAAAAAGACAACAGTAAAAGGGAAAATCTGACAAAAGTTTTCTAAATGTGACAAAAACAGTAATGTATATCAACTTCAAGAGGTTCAAACATTTTGATTTTTCAAATATGCTATTAAAAAAAGAACAAGAAGATTTTACAAAAACAGACTGAATTTCTTACGGTTCCTGAATATGGATAATATGCAACTCTGTCCCATGTTGCAACAAAGACCCAAGTAGCAGAGAAGCTCAGTTCAGGGAAGTACTGGTTAATGTCTTGTGTGGCATCTGTAAGAACACTGCCAAATGTGTACTGATGATATGATATAGCACCATTGCCACGGTTATCAATATCTGTCCAGAATGGAGCGATGAGGTCTCTTTCACCATAACCTGGGAACTGGTATGGAGTCCAGCTGTGAAATGGTCCATCAAAAGTCAAGTGTCCATTGTTGTTGACCTGAAATAGATATATAAAATACACAGGTTAATTAAGAGTTACAAATAGACTAAGATTAGAAATAATAATAGTAAAAATAAAATAATAAAACTGAGCATTAGGAAGATCAAAGTCAAAAGTCAAAGTCAAAAGGAAACAGGAAAAACTTAATTTTTACTAAGATATTAGTAACAGAAAGAGAAAATGTAATGAATGGCAATTTCCTAATTCAGTAATTAACACAAGTGACCTCCAAATTGAGACTGTACTCATAAATGAGAAAAGTTTACATCCTATACTGACTTACATATATTTGGCTGTATGCTTGTCCAAAAAATATGAACTGTTGCAGAAGATAAATTACAGATGAACCTCCATCATCAGAATGTTCATTTTCTATGTCTCCAGCTCCAAATGGATAAAAAACAGCTGTGGGGAATTTATGATAAAAAAAAATAAAATAATAAAACAATAAAAAACATCATTGACAAACTTAATTTTTGCTTATATCATCTTCACTGTTTTTTTTAACAAGTTGTTTCAAAAATACCTGAAAAAAGGCTTGATCTGGTGGTGGTCATGTATGTGGTGTTCTGTTCTGTAAAGAGAGAGAGAGAGAGATATGCCGACTCTTATATCTCTACAGGAAGCAACAATGAGCATCCACTTTTCAAGCACCCTTGCCCTTCCCAAAGTATTCTTTCATATTTATTTTCTCAAAAAGGATTTGAAAGATTTCTTCAATAAAGCGTTCTGAACCAAGTCAAACACCTCTGAGACAACTCTGGTGGACTATTCTTTTAATAATTATGGGTAGTGTAGTTCTTCATCTGAAATTTGCCTGTTAAATATGAGCTGACACTAAATATAAGTTGACATTACTGTGACTGATGGCTTCAAATTAAGCATATAAGTATACCACTGGATTAAAAAAGCCTCAGAGGCTCATAGTATATCTGTCAGTTCACTTCATACAGAATTATAAAGTCAATTAAATCACTAACAAACAACATGAATGAGTAAAAAACTAAAATATCATCACTGATATAAAATTACTTTACATGGCTTTGCATTTATTGTGTATTTTTTTCTGAATTGTTTTCCAAAATACCTGAGGGAAGGCTTGATCTGGTGGTGGTGATGTATGTAATGCTCTCTTCTGCATAAGGAAAATAACATGAAAAAGACTATTACATTACTTAGCCATTCTGATATCCCTATAGAGCGCAACAGTTAACATCCACTCAAAGATGAATGTTTAGCTGATGCAATTAAGAAAAGTTAATATAAGAGATATCAAACACATGTATTAACCATAGCAGCCACGAAGTCCATCTCTGACCATACACTCCATCGTTGACGGGCATGACGAATCAGAGCAGCGCAAATCATGTGGAGCAAAACATTCACAGATTTGGGAACATTCTTCATCCCAGAATTGCTCACCAACCTAATAAATTATACCACAAAACAAACTTTACATTTCCAGAACAGAGTATGTATGAGTTGTTTTAGTATTGATATACTATACAAGACTCTGATCTTGTGAAATCTAATAAAGCTTTGTCAAAACAGTTTCAGTTCTTACATTAAAGTAGAATCCGTTATGCAAGCAGCCACATTGCTCCACTGGGACACAGAGTCCTCCACTCCTCACCAATCCATCATCACAGAAACATCCCTCTGAGCATGTGTGTTCACAACTAGCATCAACGTTGCTGGCGCAAGTATGACCACAGTCTGTGCCACACAACTCATAATGGCTGTTCTCTGGGCAGGTTATGACTGGAAAATTTACAATTGTATTTATGTCAAGCATGTCTTGAAAATGTATTCCATTTTCAAGAAAATTACACACTAACGAAAAAAAAAAAAGATCTCACTCACCACAGGATGCGCTTTCTCTCCAGGGGTAGATAACAGCATTGTTAGATTGACAGGCACTCGCATAGGTTTGGATCGAGCGACACATGACATCATTACGGTTTCCAGAAAGGCACACATCGAACACACAGTCATCAAAGTAGGCTTGAGGATCGACATAAACATGACAGAAACTAAAGGGGCCCTCACTGGACCTGATGATGTCACACAGGGAACGGGAGGTTGTCTGATCCTGGCACAAAGGGCAATTGTTTCCACACCCATCATTGCATGGCAGCTCGTCCTCCACCTTCCAACTTGCCCCAAACTGTTCTGCTGAGCGCACCAGAGCACCTGAAGGAGTCATGAAGTCATCATTATTCTGGCCGTTGAAGTTGCCACAGATGCCACACGTAACCCCACTGTAGTCCGCTGGTACGATGATGTTCACTGCCCAGGAGCCACTATAACCAACGCTCAAACCAAAGTCAGTTGAGACAAATATGTACTGTGCGCTGGAGTACACAGACACCCGTCCAGAGTCAAGCAGGATGGGGAGGCTTCTGGTCTCTCCATCAACCTGATTGAAAAGAGAATAAAACCAATAGCCAGTTTTAAAGCTAAGCAGGCAATATTGCTGATACATGACTAAATACAATAAGGCTTGGAAACAAGTGCACTTCTGGGTGTGTTCTCCAGAGTAATATCAAAGTGAAATTGTTTGAAGAGTTGATTTGTTGTAGATCATGGCATCATAACAATCACACAAAATTATCATTTATATTTATGTTTTTTTCTATCACCAATAATGCTTGATTACCTCAACAGTAAAATGACGGCTCATGTCCCGTGACATGTGCACAAGATGCCCAGAGACATTGACAAAAATTTCAACAGTAATTGACACTGGGAGTCCATGCCATGCCTCGTTCCTTGCATCTACCTGGAAGTGCGGAAGGCCAGTAGTGTCATTACATACTGTGGCTAGCACATAGCGGCATGTGCCCTGGAAGTCAAAGTAGGATTTATCAAAAGACATGTAATGGGGGTCTCCCGAAGCAGAGCAACGAGCGTGCGGCCGAGGATGGCAGCCGTACTCGCCGTCCAACACATGGCAGACCTCCTCCTCACTGCAAGAATATGGTGTGCAATGAACATTTCCAGTGATTCCATCACAAACACACAACAACTGGCACTCTTCACCATGCCAGAACCTCTCTCCAGCCTGCCGATAGCGCCCAGAGTGGTAACAACCACAACCCACGGGGGGCACACAACGATCTCCATTCAACACATTTCCGTCATTACACTGGCATCCCTCCTGGCACTGCAATGTGCACTGAAATGGAAATGAGAGGCTGGGGCAGGAAGCAGGACAGGATGTGCCGCATACTTCATAATGGGAATTTGCTGGACAGGTGGGATCTGGAATGACAAAAGCACAATGACAATGGTAGAAAATATAAGCATTATTCAGCTTCATGAAATCAAGTTTTAGGTCAGCAGATCCAGCACTTGATGCTTACTGCAGTGGGTGGCACTCCTCCACTCCTCTACTGCAATGCCATTCTGTTGGCAAAGTAGCGTGTAACCTCGCAGAGCCTCGCACAGAGCCTCTCTGGCACCTTGTGTCTGCTCCAGCAGCTGAACGCAATCTGCTATCCGTTGCTGAGGATCTATTGCTCTGCTGCACTCAGCAAACGGTCCATCATGCTTAGCCATGATGCTACAATGTTCAGTGAACTGGCTTGTGTTCTGATAATGTCCTGGTTCCCAGCTGTCATTTGGGTCCTCACAGTGGGCTGATAGGGAACCATCACGCCAGCTGTCCGCAAACAGCTGAGTGCCATTCAACAGGACAGCATCTGGAGTGTAAAATTCATCAGCAATGTCTCCATTGAAGTTCCCACACAGACCTCCAAGTGTGCCACTATATGTGCTTGGTGCCGTAATTCGGACAATGTGTGGCCAGTCGGCTTTTACAGTCACCCCAAAGTTTGTTTCCAAAACAAAACCCCTCACACTACTGTGATAAATGCGGATTTGACCAGAGCCAACACTGACAGGCAGACCAACCATCTGTCCATCCACCTGAAAAGAGTGATAAACAGTGTCAGGAGACTTTTCCATCTAGCATATGAATTTGAAAAATAATGCAATTATGCTCTTGGAGAGAGTAACTGCTTAGTGACTTCATATTTTGCCTAACCTTTACATTGCTGCCCTCTCCCATTTCGATGGAGACCTGAATTCCTTCTGTCTCAAACTTCAGGAACCTGGAAAATTCTTGAAGGCCTCTGGGTAATTTCTCCACCGTCAACACAAAGTGTGGTAGTGGGGATGGCCCCATCACCCTAGCAAGGGTCAGTCCGCATGCTCCGGGGTATCTGAAACTTAGTCCATCGAAGGTGTGATATGACCCGAGGTCTTCAACCGAGCAGGTAGCATAGCCGGTGGGTCTGCAGCCTCTCACACCATCATGGACTCCACACACCTCTGCTGGACCACACTGCTGCTGATGGCAGGTCATCGACATGCTGCTGCACACACACCGTCTCCCACAGTCACCATCCAACACCACTGACTGCCCTTCTGTGTAATAGAAGCCCTCAAAGATGCAGCCACAGTTTTCTTCAGGCACACACTCTCCAGCGCTCAGGATGTACCCAGGATCACAGATACAGCTTTCCTGACTGGGCAAGGGACAGTTCATTGAGGCAGATGGATTACTGCAAGTCGCAGGACAGCCTGTTCCTTGAGGCTCAAAATGACTGTGTTCAGGGCATTGAATTTCTGGAAATGGAGGAAGAAAATAAAGAATATTCATCAATTAATGTAATCTTTCAATTTGGAAAGAGATCTAATTTGCTCTATTGAAATCATTCATCACAAAACGATGCCTACCACAGAAGCCCTGCTGTCTCCACTGACCAAGTTGTACACCCTGCTGTTGGCACTGAGTAGCATACACATTGAGAGCCTGGCACAGAATGGGCTGGTACCCTCCTCCCAAGCAAAGGTCATATACACAGTTCTCAATGTAGGTCTGTGGTGCATGCACAGAGTGGCAAGCGCCAAAAGGGCCGAAGACATCTTCTAGGATTCCACAGTGGTTGCTGTCACTGTACAAAGTCGTATCATCTGTGGTACAAACAGCACAAGCCAGACCTGTGCACCTGACATTATGGCATTCAGAATCTGTGTCACTTTGCACTTTCCAACTGTTGGCAAAGTCCACATCTGAGCTCAAGATCTCACCACTGGGTGAACGGAAGTCATCTTCGGGATGCAGGTTAAAGTTTCCGCACAAACCACAGGTGGAATTAAAATAGTCATACGGTACAGAGATGCTGACGTAGCTGTATGCATCATATGTAACAACCAGACCAAAGTCTGTGCTGATGGCCAAGGAAAAACCTGACCGATAGACCTGGACGGAGCCATTGCGGAGGGTGAATGGCGTTGCTGCAAAACTTCCATTAACCTGGAGAGTGTTGGAAAAAGAGGAGATTAGGAAAATGAAGAGCATTTAAGTGAGAATTACAGCAATATAGTCATACTAACCCTTGCATCATAATAGTGATCCTTCACCAGTTCAATTACTTCATCATAGACAAACACTCTGACCATCCGCGTCCATGACACATGCGTGCTGCCCCGATGCTCATTTTTTCCCTCAATGCGATAGTATGGAAAACCGCTGCCACAGGCCTAAAAGTGTCAAGGATTAACAACTGATTTCTACTCATTATATAATAAACAGAATGCCATAGAAATAATAGAGTAGGAGTAGTCAACCTTGCCGTTGGAGAGCAACATCTTGGAGAGTTGAGCTCCAACCCAGACAAGCACACCTGAACCAGCTAATCAAGATGTTCAGGAATACTAGAAAATTACAGCATAGGCAAGTGTATTGAAGCAGGGTTGGAACTGAAGTCTGCAGGATGGTAGCTCTCCAGGAGCAAAGTTGCTTAATCCTGCATTGGAGAACGACTAACCTCAGATAGAACATAAGTGCAGGTCCCTTGAAAGTGAAAAACCTGATAGTCAAAGGTGTAGTAGTGAGGATCACCAGAGATAGTACAAGTTTTCCGCTGAATGTTCTGGCAAGAGTACTGGAAGGCAGCTGGACGGCAGGCTTGGGAGTAACTGCAGGGCTCGTGGCTACACTGGAGGCCGCTGCTGGTGCAGGTGCATCTCTGCTGGCAGGTTTCATCACTCCAGAAAGAGTCTCCGAGCTGCACTGGAATACCTACAAAACAGCAGTTTCACATAGATTTCAACTCAGAATTACTGGATATTAAGGGAATAACTAAAAGCACTTCAAGAGAATAGAAAAATGTTACCATTAAACTGACAACCCCGTGATCCATGATCTGTTCTGAAAGCCCATCTGCCTGGCTCATTGACATTGCTGCTGTATGTCAAGTTTGTGATGTCATTCGAGAATGATCCAGGAATTGAGAAATGGTATCTGGAGTTGATGGTGTCATAACCAGCCTGTGATAAATTATGATTGAAACACTTTCAGCATCTTATTTATATAGTCTTCTAAATCTCTATATTTTATTTACCATGTTGTGCACACCTGTACATAATGTTTTGGAGCAATTGTTCCATAATTCATCAAAACAAATGTGTAATGGCCATCTGAAATCAAAACCACTTGGAAAGATGTTTCCTGAAAAAGACCATTGTAAAAGTGCTAGTCAGTACAAGTTTTCCAGATGTCACAATAATCATATAATGTATTGCAAGGACAAGAAGACTGAACAAAATCAAGCTGGGATTCTTACCGTTCCTGACAGAGGGAAATATGCAACTCTGTCCCATGTTGCTACAAAGACCCATGTTGCAGAAAAGCTCAGGTCAGGGAAGTACTGGTTAATGTCTTGTGTGGCATCTGTAAGAACACTGCCAGATGTGTACTGACGATATGAAATAACACCATTGCCACGGTTATCGATATCTGTCCAGAATGGAGCGATGAGGTCTATTCCACCATAACCTGGGAACTGGTATGGAGTGTAGCTGTAAAATGGTCCATTAAAAGTCAAGTGTCCATTGTTGTTGACCTGAAACAGATAAAGATGTCTCATCACACACATTTTCTTTTAAAATATACAAGATTCAGTCATGTGGGAACAGGGCCATCATTTACTATGAAATAGGCTACAAGACTGTTAATGAAATTATATTTTTATATGTAAACAAAATAAGTATTTAAAAAAAATAGGTTTTGAGCATTCGGAACATAATTAACAAACAATAATTGCAAGTAATAGTTATTTTCTGATTTATCTCATTCATGTACACAGACTTACATATATTTGACTATATGTTTGTCCAAAAAATATGAACTGTTGCAGAAGGTAGATCACAGATGAACTCCCATCATCAGAACGATCATTCTCTATGTCTCCAGCTCCAAATGGATAAAACACAGCTGTGGGAATTCATGAATTTACATTTATTATTATTATTATTATTAATTTATTTAATTTTCCAAATTGTTTCAAAAATACCTGGGGGGATTGGTCTGGTGGTGGTCATGTTAATGGTGCTCTGCTCTACAAGAGAGAGAAAAAAAACATTAAAAAAAATTACATTACATGCCAAATCTGATATCACTGTAGTGTGCAACAATGACTGCCCGCTTTTTCACCAACTCTGCTTCTGGAAGTATTTTTCCTATTAATTTTCTCCATAAAGATTTGAAAGAGTTCTTAAATAAAAAAAAAAAAATCTGAACCAAGCTAACAACCTCTGAGACAACATTACAAAAAAAAAAAAGATTGTACGATTTTATTAGTAAACAAATTCATGCCATCACGATGATCACATCACTTCTTTTCATTTATGATGCTGTTTTTTTCTCTGGATTTTTAAAAAAATACCTGAGGGAAGGCTTGATCTGGTGGTGGTGATGTATGTGGTGCTCTCTTCTGCACAGAGAAAATAACATGAAAAAGACATTAGTTACATTAATTACATTAATTGGCAATTTTGATATTCCTACAGATCATCCACTCTAAGGTGTATGTTTAACTGATGCAATTAAGAAAAGTTAATATAAGAGATATCAAACACGAGTACTGACCATAGCAGCCACGAAGTCCATTTCTGACCATACACTCCATCGTTGATGGGCATGATGAATCAGAGCAGCGCAAATCATGTGGAGCAAAACATCCACAGAGTTGGGAACATTCTTCATCCCAGAATTGATTGCCAACCTATGCAATAAAACCACAAAATGATAAACTTTCGATTTCCAGAATGGAGTATGAGTTGTTTTAGTATTGATATACTACATACAAGACTCTGATCTTGTGAAATCTAATAAAGCTTTGTCAAAACAGAGTTTCAGTCCTTACATTAAAGTAGAATCCGTTATGCAAGCAGCCACATTGCTCCACTGGGACACAGAGTCCTCCACTCCTCACCAATCCATCATCACAGAAACATCCCTCTGAGCATGTGTGTTCACAACTAGCATCAACGTTGCTGGCGCAAGTATGACCACAGTCTGTGCCACACAACTCATAATGGCTGTTCTCTGGGCAGGTTATGACTGGAAACAATTGTATTTATGTCAAGCATGTCTTAAAAATGTATTCCATTTCCAAGTTAAATTCCAACAGAAATATCTAATAAAAAATCTCACGTACCACAGGATGTGCTTTCTCTCCAGGGGTAGATAACAGCATTGTTAGATTGACAGGCACTCGCATAGGTTTGGATCGAGCGACACAGGACATCATTACGGTTTCCAGAAAGGCACACATCAAACACACAGTCATCAAAGTAGGCTTGAGGATCAACATAAACATGACAGAAACTAAAGGGGCCCTCACTGGACCTGATGATGTCACACAGGGAACGGGAGGTTGTCTGATCCTGGCACAAAGGGCAATTGTTTACACACCCATCATTACATGGTAGCTCTTCCTCAACCTTCCAACTTGCCCCAAACTGGTCTGCTGAGCGCACCAGAGCACCTGAAGGAGTCATGAAGTCATCATTACTCTGGCCGTTGAAGTTGCCACAGATGCCACATGTAACCCCACTGTAGTCCGCTGGTACGATTATGTTCACTGCCCAGGAGCCACTATAACCAACGCTCAAACCAAAGTCAGTTGATACAAATATGTACTGTGCGCTGGAGTACACAGACACCCGTCCAGAGTCAAGCAGGATCGGGAGGTTTCTGGTCTCTCCATCAACCTGATTGAAAAGAGAATAAAACCAATAGCTTGCTTTAAAGCTAAGCAGGCAATATTGCTGATACATGACTAAATACAATTAGGCTTGAAAACAATTGCACTTCTGGGTGTGCTCTCCAGAGTAATATCAAAGTGAAATTGTTTGAAGAGTTGATTTGTTGTAGATCATGGCATCATAACAATCACACAAAATTATCATTTATATTTATATTTTTATCTATCACCTATAATGCTTGATTACCTCAACAGTAAAACGACGGTTCATGTCCCGTGACATGTGCACAAGATGCCCAGAGACATTGACAAAAATTTCAACAGTAATCGACACTGGGAGTCCATGCCATGCCTCGTTCCTTGCATCTACCTGGAAGTGCGGAAGGCCAGTAGTGTCATTACATACTGTGGCTAGCACATAGCGGCATGTGCCCTGGAAGTCAAAGTAGGTTCCATCAAAAGACATGTAATGGGGGTCTCCTGAAGCAGAGCAACGAGCGTGCGGCCGAGGATGGCAGCCGTACTCGCCGTCCAACACATGGCAGACCTCCTCCTCACTGCAAGAAGATGGTGTGCAATGAACATTTCCAGTGATTCCATCACAAACACACAACAACTGGCACTCTTCACCATGCCAGAACCTCTCTCCAGCCTGCCGATAGCGCCCAGAGTGGTAGCAACCACAACCCACGGGGGGCACACAACGATCTCCATTCAACACATTTCCGTCATTACACTGGCACCCCTCCTGGCACTGCAATGTGCACTGAAATGGAAACGAGAGGCTGGGGCAGGAAGCAGGACAGGATGTGCCACATACTTCATAATGGGAATTTGCTGGACAGGTGGGATCTGGAATGACAAAAGCACAATGGTAGAAAATATAAACATATTTCAGCTTCATGAAATCATGTTTTAAGTCAGCAGATCCAACACTTGATGCTTACCGCAGTGAATGGCACTCCTCCACTCTTCTACTGCAATGCCATTTTGTTGGCAAAGTAGCGTGTAACCTCGCAGAGCCTCACATAGAGCCTCTCTGGCACCTTGTGTCTGCTCCAGCAGCTGAATGCAATCTGCTATCCGTTGCTGAGGATCTATTGCTCTGCTGCACTCAGCAAATGGTCCATCATGCTTGGCCATGATGCTACAATGTTCAGTGAACTGGCTGCTGTTCTGATAATGTCCTGGTTCCCAGCTGTCAATTGGGTCCTCACAGTGGGCTGATAGGGAACCATCACGCCAGCTGTCCGCAAACAGCTGAACGTCATTCAACAGGACAGCATCTGGAGTGTAAAACTCATCAGAAATGTCTCCATTGAAGTTCCCACACAGACCTCCGAGTGTACCGCTGTATGTGCTCGGCACCGTGACTCTGACAATGTGTGGCCAGTCGGCTCTTACAGTCACCCCAAAGTTTGTTTCCAAAACAAAACCCCTCACACTGCTGTGATAAATGCGGATTTGACCAGAGCCAACACTGACAGGCAGACCGACCATCTGTCCATCCACCTGAAAAGAGTGATAACAGTGTCAAGAAACTTTTCCATCTAGCGTATGATTTTGAATAATGCAATTATGCTCTTGGACGGAGTAAAAGCATAGTGATTACATATTTTGCCTAACCTTTACATTGCTGCCCTCTCCCATTTCGATGGAGACCTGAATTCCTTCTGCCTCAAACTTCAGGAGCCTGGCAAAGTCTTGAAGGCCTCGGGGTACTTTCTCCACTGTCAACACAAAGTGTGGTAGTGGGGATGGCCCCATCACCCTAGCAAGGGTCAGTCCGCATGCTCCGGGGTATCTGAAACTTAGTCCATCGAATGTGTGATATGACCCTAGGTCTTCAACCGAGCAGGTAGCATAGCCAGTGGGTCTGCAGCCTCTCACACCATCATGGACTCCACACAGCTCTGCTGGACCACACTGGTGTTGATGGCAGGTCATCGACATGCTGCTGCACACACACCGTCTGCCACAGTCACCATCCAACACCACTGACTGTCCTTCTGCGTAATAGAAGCCCTCAAAGATGCAGCCACAGTTCGCTTCAGGCACACAATCTCCAGCACTCAGGATGTACCCAGGATCACAGATACAGCTTTCCTGACTGGGCAAGGGACAGTTCATTGGGGCAGATGGATTACTGCATGTCGCAGGACAACCTGTCCCTTGAGGCTCAAAATGACTGTGTACAGGGCATTGAATATCTGGAAATGGAGGAAGAAAATAAAGAATGTGCATAAATTATTGTAATCTTTTAATTTGGACTGAGTTCTAATTTGCTCTATTGAAATTATTCATTACAAAACGATGCCTACCACAGAAGCCCTGCTGTCTCCATTGACCAAGTTGTACACCCTGCTGTTGGCACTGAGTAGCATACACATTGAGAGCCTGGCACAGAATGGGCTGGTACCCTCCTCCCAAGCAAAGGTCATATACACAGTTATCAATGTAGGTCTGTGGTGCATGCACAGAGTGGCAAGCGCCAAAAGGGCCGACAACATCTTCTAAGATTCCACAGTGGTTGCTGTCACTGTACAAAGTCATTTCATCTGTGGTACAAACAGCACAAGCCAGACCTGTGCACCTGACATTATGACACTCTGGATCTGTGTCACTGTGTACTTTCCAACTATTGGCAAAGTCCACATCTGAGCTCAAGATCTCACCACTGGGTGAACGGAAGTCATCTTCGGGATGCAGGTTAAAGTTTCCGCACAGACCACAGGTGGAATTAAAATAGTCATACGGCACAGAGATGCTGACGTAGCTGTTTGCATCATATGTAACAACCAGACCAAAATCTGTGCTGATGGCCAAGGAAAAACCTGACCGATAGACCTGGATGGAGCCATTGCGGAGGGTGAATGGTGTTGCTGCAAAGCTTCCATTAATCTGGACATTGTTGGAAAAAGAGGAAATTAGGAAAATGAACAGCATTCAAGAGAGAATTAAAGCAGTATAGTCATACTAACCCTCGCTTCATAATAGTGATCCTTGACCAGTTCAATTACTTCATCATAGACAAACACTCTGACCATCCGCGTCCATGACACATGCGTGCTGCCCCGATGCTCATTTTTACCTTCAATGCGATAGTATGTCAAACTGTTGCCACAAGCCTAAAAGTGTTAATGATTAACAAATGATTCATACTTATTATATAATAAACAGAAAATCATAGAAACGATAGAGCATGGGTAGCCAACCATGCTGCTGGAGAGCTGTCTTGGAGAGTTAGCTCTCCCAGCTCTCACAGTTGGCCAACCCTGCATTGGAGAAAGACTAACCTCAGATAGAACATAAGTGCAGGTCCCTTGAAAGTGAAAAACCTGATAGTCAAAGGTGTAGTAGTGAGGATCACCAGAGATAGTACAGGTTTGCCGCTGAATGTTCTGGCAAGAGTACTGGAAGGCAGCTGGACGGCAGGCTTGGGAGTAACTGCAGGGCTCGTGGCTACACTGGAGGCCGCTGCTGGTGCAGGTGCATCTCTGCTGGCAGGTTTCATCACTCCAGAAAGAGTCTCCGAGCTGCACTGGAATACCTACAAAACAGCAGTTTCACATAGATTTCAACTCAGAATTACTGGATATTAAGGGAATAAAAAGTACATCAGGAGAATAGAAAAATGTTACCATTCAACTGACAACCCCGTGATCCATGATCTGTTCTGAAGGCCCATCTGCCTGGCACATTGACATTGCTGCTGTATGTCAAGTTTGTGATGTCATTCGAGAATGATCCAGAAATTGAGAAATGATATCTGGAGTTGATGGTGTCATAACCAGCCTGTGATAAATTATGATAAAACACTTTCAACAACTTATTTAAATAGTCTTCTAAATCCCTAAATTTAATTTACTATGTTGTGCACACCTGTACATAATGTTTTGGAGCAATTGTTCCATAATTCATCAAGATAAATGTGTAATGGCCATCTGAAATCAAAACCACTTGGAAAGATGTTTCCTGAAAAAGACCATTATAAAAGTGCTAGTCAGTACAAGTTTTCTAGATGACACAAATCATAATGTATATCAACTCTTCTTTACATTGTTCATTTATTTTGATTTCTCAAATTTGTTATTGATCAAGGACAGTAAGATTGCACAAAATCAAGTTAGGATTCTTACGGTTCCTGAATATGGATAATATGCAACTCTGTCCCATGTTGCTACAAAGACCCAAGTTGCTGAAAAGCTCAGGTCAGGGAAGTATTGGTTAATGTCTTGTGTGGCATCTGTAAGAACACTGCCAGATGTGTACTGATGATATGAAATAACACCATTGCCACGGTTATCAATATCTGTCCAGAATGGAGCAATGAGGTCTATTCCACCATAACCTGGGAACTGGTATGGAGTCCAGCTGGAAAATGATCCAACAAACGTCAAGTGTCCATTGTTGTTGACCTGAAATAGATAAAGATGTCTTATCACAAACACCTTCTTTTAAAATATGCAAGATTCAGTCATGTGGGAACAGGGCCATCATTTATTATCAAATAAGCTACAAGACTGTTAATGAAACCGTAACATTGGGTCTTATTCAATAAGCATGCGTATGCCCAATTTTGTGCGTGAAACCTGCATACGAAAGTTTTCAAGAACAAATCATGATTCACTGACCCTGTGTTCCATTCAGAAGGGCTCATCCCTATGCCCTAATCCCTTCAAATGGTTTACCCTCCGGAGTGAGAGCTTCGAAGAGATTAGGGCATAGGGATGAGCCCTTCCGAATGAAACGCAGAGTGTGATGCCAAACAACGTCCCTGTGCAAAGGATAATGGGGGCACGAAGTGTCCATCAGTTGTATCCTTAGAAATCCTTCACTCGGAAGGGCCCTTTGAAGTAGCCAGTTTTGAGCACTTTGGTTTGGAATGACCCTTCAATATGGCGACCTTGACTGTTTTCACTACGATGTACCCTTTGGGGGGGTATATCCCATTTGAAACACAATGTAAAACTTTCATACTAATTTATTCTAAATTTAAGAAAAAATATAGGAACAACTGAAAGCACACAAATGCAAAAATCACACTTTGTCCGGTCTTAATAATCTATCATCTATATATCGGCTATATATAATGTGTTTCATCTTAAGATAATAGTTATATATTATATATAATTGTATATAATTGTATGTAAATATACTTATACATATATAAATGTATATTTCATCTTAAAATTGTTTCATCAGTTACGAAAGGCTGTACGGTAAGCCCTTATATGGACATGGTCTACGTCATCTGCCTGGACGGCTTCCGCATACGACAGTCAGCGGAAGTGAGAAAGAAAAGTGTTTATTACGTTTGAAATATGGATATTTATCTTACAAAAACGCATGGATTCGCTACAGGAGGCCTTTATTCACCCCGCGGAGCCGTGTGAGGAACGTTTTGTTACGGATGCGCGCACTTTATTTCACGTCTTCTGAACTGTTGACAACAAACACCCGCTTACACCCATTGAAAGGCTTGGAGGGGCCAGGACAATTTTTAATATAACTCGGATTGAATTCATCTGAAAGAAGAAAGTCACATACACCTATGATGCTTCGAGGGTGAGTAAAACACAGGCTAATTTTCATTTTTGGGTGAACTAACCCTTTAAGAACAAAGCACATGTTGTAAATTAGACGGAAAGTTTTCATGATAAGTTTGAATGTGCATATAAATACGAATAATTTACGCAATTATTAGTGAATGAGACCATTTCGATTTTTTTTTAATTTTTTTTTACGTAAACAAAAAACTATTTAAAAATAAAGTTTTGAGAATTCAGAACACAACATAAAAAATAAATGGGTTACACTTTATTTTGATAGTCCACTTTAGACATTCTACTAACTATAAGTAACTTTGTAACTACATGTCAACTACATGTCAACTAATTCACATTAATTTGCAACTACATGTCTACTAACTCTCAGAGTAGACTGTTAGGGTAGGTTTAGGGTTAGTTGAATAAGTTGACATATACTTGCAAAGTTTCTCATAGTCAGTATGTTGTATGGTGTGGACTCATCAAAATAAAGTGTTAGAAGTTATTAAGCAGACAGTCTACTAATACTCTAATGACCGCTAGTTGACATGTAGTTGCAAAGTTACTTACTGTTAGTAGAATGTCTAAAGTGGACTATCGAAATAAAGTGTTACCAATAAATGCAAGTAATAGTTATTTTCTAATAGTTATTCATCTCATTCACTGACTTACATATATTTGACTATATGTTTGTCCAAAAAATATGAACTGTTGCAGAAGGTAGATCACAGATGAACTTCCATCATCAGAACGATAATTCTCTGTGTCTCCAGCTCCAAATGGATAAAACACATCTGTGGGAATTTATAAATGTACATTTACTGTTTTATTATTATTATTATTATTATTATTATTATTTATTCCAAATTGTTTCAAAAATACCTGGGGGGATTGGTCTGGTGGTGGTCATGTTAATGGTACTCTGCTCTACAAGAGAGAGAAAAAAAATATATATATATTTTCACTTTACATGCCAACTCTGATATCCCTGCAATAACGATTGTCCTTTTTTCACCAACCCTGTTTCTGGAAGTATTTTTCGATTCATTTTCTCCGTAAAGATTAGAACAAATTCTTCAATTAAAAAATAAAATAAATAAATAAATAAATACATAAATACATAATCTGAACCAAGCTAACCACCTCTGAGCCAACATTACAGACAAAAAAAAGGTATAAATCAATTAAATCACCATGAAAAATAAATAAATAAATAGATATAAAAAGACCTGTAAGATTTTATTAGTACACAAAGTCATACTATCACTGATATCTCACAAATTATTTTCATGTATTATGTTTTTTTAAAAAATACCTGAGGGAAGGCTTGATCTGGTGGTGGTTATGTATGTGGTACTCTCTTCTGTAAAGATAAAATGACATGAAAATATTTGTACTATATTGCATTCCAAATCTGATAACCCTATAGAGGGCAACAGTAATCATCAAACCATGACTGAACAGTTGCAGAAAAATAATGCATAAAACTATATTTTATATATATATATATATATATATATATATATATACACACACACACAGGTGCATCTCAATAAATTAGAATGTCGTGGAAAAGTTAGTTTATTTCAGTCAACTCAAATTGTGAAACTCGTGTATTAAATAAATTCAATGCACACAGGCTGAAGTAGTTTAAGTCTTTGGTTCTTTTAATTGTGATGATTTAGGCTCACATTTAACAAAAACCCACCAATTCACTATCTCAACAAATTAGAATACTTCATAAACATTTTTAGTGAATTGTTGGCCTTCTGGAAAGTATGTTCATTTACTGTATATGTACTCAATACTTGGTAGGGGCTCCTTTCGCTTTAATTACTGCTTCAATTCGGCGTGGCATGGAGATGTCCAGTTTGTGGCACTGCTGAGGTGGTATGAAAGCCCAGGTTGCTTTGATAGCGACCTTCAGGTCATCTGCATTGTTGGGTCTGGTGTCTCTCATCTTCCTCTTGACAATACCCCATAGATACTCTATGGGGTTCAGGTCAGGCGAGTTTGCTGGCCAATCAAGCACAGTAACACCATGGTCATTGAACCAGCTTTTGGTACCTTTGGCAGTGTGGGCAGGTGCCAAGTCCTGCTGGAAAATGAAATCAGCATCTCCATAAAGCTTGTCAGCAGAAGGAAGCATGAAGTGCTTTAAAATTTCCTGGTAGATGGCTGCGTTGACTGTGGACTTCAGAAAACACAGTGGACCAACACCAGCAGATGACATGGCAGCCCAAATCATCACTGACTGTGGAAACTTCACACTGGACTTCAAGCGACATGGATTCTGTGCCTCTCCACTCTTCCTCCAGACTCTGGGACCATGATTTCCAAATGAAATGCAAAATTTACCTTCATCTGAAAAGAGGACTTTGGACCACTGAGCAACAGTCCAGTTCTTTTTCTCCACAGCCCAGGTAAGACGCTTCTGATGTTGTCTCTGGTTCAGAAGTGGCTTGGCTGCCCTTTTCCTGAAGACGTCTGAGCGTGGTGACTTTTGATGCACTGACTCCAGCTTCAGTTCACTGCTTGTGAAGCTCTCACAAGTGTTTGAATCAGCTTTGCTTGACAGTATTCTCAAGCTTGCAGTCATCCCTGTTGCTTGTGCACCTTTTCCTACACAAATTCTTCCTTCCAGTCAACTTTGCATTTAATATGCTTTGATACAGCACTCTGTAAACAGCCACACCTTTCAGTAATGACCCTCTGTGACTTACCCTCTTTGTGGAGGGTGTCAATGTTCGTCTTCTGGATCATTGCCAAGTCAGCAGTCTTCTCCATTATTGTGGTTTCAAATAACAAGAGATACCCGGAATTTATACTGTAGGGATGGTCATTAATTGAAACTCAAATGAAAATATTCTAATATTTTGAGATACTGATTTTTGACTTTCATGAGCTGTAAGCTCTAATCATCAAAATTAAAACAAAAAACTTTTGAAATGTTTTACTTCACATGCAGTTTCACTTTTTGAAATAACTTACAAGAAAAAATTAACTTTTTCACGACATTCTAATTTATTGAGATGCACCTGTATATACACAGGTGCATCTCAATAAATTAGAATGTCGTGGAAAAGTTAATTTATTTCAGTAATTCAACTCAAATTGTGAAACTTGTGTATTAAATAAATTCAATGCACACAGACTGAAGTAGTTTAAGTCTTTGGTTCTTTTAATTGTGATGATTTAGGCTCACATTTAACAAAAACCCACCAATTCACTATCTCAACAAATTAGAATATGATGACATGTCAATCAGCTAATCAACTGAAAACACCTGCAAAGGTTTCCTGATCCTTCAAAATGGTCTCTCAGTTTGGTTCACTAGGCTACACAATCATGGGGAAGACTGCTGATCTGACAGTTGTCCAGAAGACAATCATTGACACCCTTCACAAGGAGGGTAAGCCACAAACATTCATTGCCAAAGAAGCTGGCTGTTCACAGAGTGCTGTATCCAAGCATGTTAACAGAAAGTTGAGTGGAAGGAAAAAGTGTGGAAGAAAAAGATGCACAACCAACCGAGAGAACCGCAGCCTTATGAGGATTGTCAAGCAAAATCGATTCAAGAATTTGGGTGAACTTCACAAGGAATGGACTGAGGCTGGGGTCAAGGCATCAAGAGCCACCACACACAGACATGTCAAGGAATTTGGCTACAGTTGTCGTATTCCTCTTGTTAAGCCACTCCTGAACCACAGACAACGTCAGAGGCGTCTTACCTGGGCTAAGGAGAAGAAGAACTGGGCTGTTGCCCAGTGGTCCAAAGTCCTCTTTTCAGATGAGAGCAAGTTTTGTATTTCATTTGGAAACCAAGGTCCTAGAGTCTGGAGGAAGGGTGGAGAAGCTCATAGCCCAAATAGCATGAAGTCCTGTGTTAAGTTTCCACAGTCTGTGATGATTTGGGGTGCAATGTCATCTGCTGGTGTTGGTCCATTGTGTTTTTTGAAAACCAACGTCACTGCACCCGTTTACCAAGAAATTTTGGAGCACTTCATGCTTCCTTCTGCTGACCAGCTTTTTAAAGATGCTGATTTCATTTTCCAGCAGGATTTGGCACCTGCCCACACTGCCAAAAGCACCAAAAGCTGGTTAAATTACCATGGTGTTGGTGTGCTTGACTGGCCAGCAAACTCACCAGACCTGAACCCCATAGAGAATCTATGGGGTATTGTCAAGAGGAAAATGAGAAACAAGAGACCAAAAAATGCAGATGAGCTGAAGGCCACTGTCAAAGAAACCTGGGCTTCCATACCACCTCAGCAGTGCCACAAACTGATCACTTCCATGCCACGCCAAATCGAGGCAGTAATTAAAGCAAAAGGAGTCCCTACCAAGTATTGAGTACATATACAGTAAATGAACATACTTTCCAGAAGGCCAACAATTGACCATTCGCAAACCCCGCCCACCCTTAGTTACTGTTGTTATGCCCGACATACAATGCTGCTCTCACACTACACATGTTCTCACACAGTGAAAAATACATCACATGGCAAAGAGAAAACTGACAACACACCGACAGAGAACACAGAGCAGGTTACTTCTGATATGAAACAAGGTCTCAGGACCCTCAGCTTTTAAACTGAGTCATTTTAAAAGAAATTCAAACAATAAATACCGTTTTGTGGCTCTTCAATGTGTCGTGACAGATCGCTGTATTGCCTCAGTTCAAACACGTGAACTGATCGTCTTTTCATATTTACTTAAAGCATGAAATGAACATGAATAAATATCAGAAAGTGTTTTATTTCAACCGCGGAACACAGCAAGTTTAAGTCCACCGAAGTTAATCTACTCTCTTCTGTCTGATCTAAGGCTAGAAGGGATACAGCTGCGGTTACTGGGCAAGTGCATTTACATATTTTCCGAGCCAACAATATAACTTGAACCCTATAAAAATGGTTTTAAAAAGTACATAGCATCGTAGTTTCATCACTCGTAGAGTGTCGCAGTGACCGTCTTTTTGCAGAAAATGACCTGTTATAGTTTAATGAGTGGGAAGATGACATGAAGCGACGTGAGGAGAGCTGCATTGAAAACAGATGAGCATATAAAGCTCCCATTCGGGGCGAAGTTCACGGGATTGTGTCCACAGAATGATAAGAGCACACGTTTTAACATATTATTTTATTATTTAACACTCAGCATTTAACTTCAGCGCTGCAAGCCATGAATACAGCGCCAGACATGACAGATTTTCTGGTATGAAAACAAGTATTTAAAGAAATACCTTAGCTTATTACCGTTACCGTGGCAACCAACAACAGCACAAATTAACCCTCCGCACATTTTTATATTGATTTAGATTGAAACAGTTCAATTCAGTCGAACTTTTTTACCCCGTTTTAACATGTATTTCTATGGAGACAGGCCATAGCTGTCGGGCAAGATGGCGGATATCAGCAGTGGCACATAATCTCTGCGTTCTGATTGGTCAGATCGCCTGTCAATCAAGTTCTTTGCGAACGGTCAATTCACAAAAAATGTTTTTTTTATTGGTATTATGTTTTTGAATACTTATGAAGTATTCTAATTTGTTGAGATAGTGAATTGGTGGGTTTTTGTTAAATGTGAGCCTAAATCATCACAATTAAAAGAACCAAAGACTTAAACTACTTCAGTCTGTGTGCATTGAATTTATTTAATACATGAGTTTCACAATTTGAGTTGAATTACTGAAATAAATGAACTTTTCCACGACATTCTAATTTATTGAGATGCACCTGTATATATATATATACCTTAAAATCTTAAAAGTTAACATGAACATCATAGGCATATACTGACCATAGCAGTCACGGCGTCCGTTTCTGACCATACACACCATAGTAGGTTGGCAGGAGGAATAAGAGCAGCGGAGATCATTTGGAGCAAAACACTCACAGTGCTGGGCACAATCTAGATTCCAGAATTGCTCACCAACCTATGAAATCATACCAAAAGACAATGAACTTTACATTTCCAGAACCTAAGACAATACTATGTGTGAGGAGTTGCTTTAGTAGTGAAATACTAAAAACAAGGCTCTGTATTTCAATATCTTGTGAAATCTAATAAAGCTTCATCAAAAGAGAGTTTCAAATTCTTACATTAAAGTAGAATCCGTTATGCAAGCAGCCACATTGCTCCACTGGGACACAGAGTCCTCCACTCCTCACCAATCCATCATCACAGAAACATCCCTCTGAGCATGTGTGTTCACAACTAGCATCAACGTTGCTGGCACAGGTATGACGACAGTCTGTGCCACACAACTCATAGTGGCTGTTGTCTGGGCAGGTTATGACTGAAAATGTAAGAATACAGCATGTATTTATGTCAAGCATGTCTTAAAAAAAATTTCCATGTTAGTTACACATTAACAGAAACAACAAAAAATTATCTCACTCACCACAGGATGCGCTTTCTCTCCAGGGGTAGATAACAGCATTGTTAGATTGACAGGCACTTGCATAGGTTTGGACCGAGCGACACAGGACATCATTACGGTTTCCAGAAAGGCACACATCGAACACACAGTCATCAAAGTAGGCTTGAGGATCGACATAAACATGACAGAAACTAAAGGGGCCCTCACTGGACCTGATGATGTCACACAGGGAACGGGAGGTTGTCTGATCCTGGCACAAAGGGCAATTGTTTCCACACCCATCATTACATGGCAGCTCGTCCTCAACCTTCCAACTTGCCCCAAACTGGTCTGCTGAGCGCACCAGAGCACCTGAAGGAGTCATGAAGTCATCATTACTCTGGCCGTTGAAGTTGCCACAGATGCCACACGTAACCCCACTGTAGTCTGCTGGTACGATGATGTTCAATGTCCAGGAACCACCATAACTCACACTAAAACCAAAATCAGTTGATACAAATATGTACTGTGCGCTGGAGTACACAGACACCCGTCCAGAATCAAGCAGAATGGGGAGGTTTCTGGTCTCTCCATCAACCTGATTGAAAAGAGAGTGAAACTGTTCTAAGAATGTATTTGTTGTAGATCATGGCCTCATAACAACAAAAGTACACGATTTATCATTATGTGTAATGTCATTAGTCATTAAGTATCTATGAAGGCAAATTACAGTGAGGGATGCCTGATTACCTCAACAGTAGAATGACCGTTCATGTCTTGTGACATGCGCACAAGATGCCCAGAGACATTGACAAAAACTTCTACAGTAATTGCCACCGAGAGTCCATGCCATGCCTCGTTCCTTGCATCTACCTGGAAGTGCGGAAGGCCAGTAGTGTCATTACATACGGAGGCTAGCACATAGCGGCATGTGCCCTGGAAGTCAAAGTAGGTTCCATCAAAAGACATGTAGTGGGGGTCTCCTGAAGCAGAGCAACGAGCGTGTGGCCGAGGATGGCAGCCGTACTCGCCGTCCAACACATGGCAGACCTCCTCCTCACTGCAAGAAGATGGTGTGCAATGAACATTTCCAGTGATTCCATCACAAACACACAACAACTGGCACTCTTCACCATGCCAGAACCTCTCTCCAGCCTGCCGATAGCGCCCAGAGTGGTAACAACCACACCCCACGGGTGGCACACAAAGATCTCCATTTAAAACATTTCCGTCATTACACTGGCATCCCTCCTGGCACTGCAATGTGCACTGAAATGGAAATGAGAGGCTGGGGCAGGAAGCAGGACAGGATGTGCCGCATACTTCATAATGGGCGTTTGCTGGACAGGTGGGATCTGGAATTACAAAAGCATAATGACAATAGCAGAAAATCTTAGCTTCATGAAATCAAGTTTTAAGTCAGCAGGTACAAAAATAAATGCTTACCGCAGTGAATGGCACTCCTCCACTCTTCTACTGCAATGCCATTCTGTTGGCAAAGTAGCGTGTAACCTCGCAGAGCCTCGCATAGAGCCTCTCTGGCACCTTGTGTCTACTCCAGCAGCTGAACGCAATCTGCTATCCGTTGCTGAGGATCTATTGCTCTGCTGCACTCAGCAAACGGTCCATCATGCTTGGCCATGATGCTACAATGTTCAGTGAACTGGCTGCTGTTCTGATAATGTCCTGGTTCCCAGCTGTCATTTGGGTCTTCACAGTGGGCTGACAGGGAACCATCACGCCAGCTGTCCGCAAACAGCTGTGTGTCATTCAACAGGACAGCATCTGGAGTGTAAAACTCATCAGAAATGTCTCCATTGAAGTTCCCACACAGACCTCCAAGTGTGCCACTATATGTGCTTGGTGCCGTAATTCGGACAATGTGCGGCCAGTCAGCTCTTACAGTCACCCCAAAGCTTGTGTCTAAAACAAAACCCCTCACACTGCTGTGATAAATGCGGATTTGACCAGAGCCAACACTAACAGGCAGACCAACCATCTGTCCATCCACCTGAAGAGAGTAATAAACAGTGTCAGGAGACTTTTCCATCTATGAATTTGAAAAATAAAACAATTGTTATCTTGGAGAGAGTAACAGCTTAGTGACTTCATATTTTGCCTAACCTTTACATTGCTGCCCTCTCCCATTTCGATGGAGACCTGAATTCCTTCTGCCTCAAACTTCAGGAACCTGGAAAATTCTTGAAGGCCTCTGGGTACTTTCTCCACCGTCAACACAAAGTGTGGTAGTGGGGATGGCCCCATCACCCTAGCAAGGGTCAGTCCGCATGCTCCCTGATATCTGAAACTTAGTCCATCGAATGTGTGATATGATCCGAGGTCTTCAACCGAGCAGGTAGCATAGCCAGTGGGTCTGCAGCCTCTCACACCATCATGGACTCCACACACCTCTGCTGGACCACACTGGTGCTGATGGCAGGTCATCGACATGCTGCTGCACACACACCGTCTCCCACAGTCACCATCCAATACCACTGACTGTCCTTCAGCATAATAGAAGCCCTCGAAGCTGCAGCCACAGTTTGCTTCAGGCACACACTCTCCAGCGCTCAGAATGTACCAAGGATCACAGATACAGCTTTCCTGACTGGGCAAGGGACAGTTTGTTGGGGCAGATGGATTACTGCACGTCGCAGGGCAGCCTGTTCCTTGGGGCTCAAAATGACTGTGTTCAGGGCATTGAATCTCTAGAAATGGAGGAAGAAAATAAAGAACATGCATCAAGAATATGCACAGACAAAGATTTAACTTTTACTGATCATCCAGCTCAACAAGATACCTACCACAAAAGCCCTGCTGTCTCCACTGACCAAGATGTACACCCTGCTGTTGGCACTGAGTAGCATACACATTGAGAGCCTGGCACAGAATGGGCTGGTACCCTCCTCCCAAGCAAAGGTCATATACACAGTTCTCTATGTACGTCTGTGGCGCATGCACAGAGTGGCATTCGGCAAAAGGGCCGACAACATCTCCTAGGATTCCACAGTGGTTGGTGTCACTGTAAAAACTCATTTCATCTGTGGTACAAACAGCACAAGCCAGACCTGTGCACCTGACATTATGACACTCAGGATCTGTGTCACTTTGTACTTTCCAACTGTTTGCAAAGTCCACATCTGAGCTAAAGACCTCACCACTGGGTGAACGGAAGTCATCTTCGGGATGCAGGTTAAAGTTTCCGCACAGACCACAGGTGGCGTTAAAATAGTCATAAGGTACAGAGATGCTGACGTAGCTGTATGCATCATATGTAACAACCAGACCAAAGTCTGTGCTGATGGCCAAGGAAAAACCTGACTGATAAACCTGGATGGAGCCATTGCGAAGGGTGAATGGTGTTGCTACAAAGCTTCCATTAACCTGGACAATGTTTGAAAAAGAAGAAATTAGGAAAATGAACAGCATTCAAGAGAGAATTAAAGCTGTATAGTCATACTAACCCTCGCTTCATAATAGTGATCCTTGACCAGTTCAATTACTTCATCATAGACAAACACTCTGACCATCCGCGTCCATGACACATGTGTGCTGCCCCGATGCTCATTTTTGCCCTCAATGCGATAATATTGCAAACCATTGCCGCAAGCCTAAATAAAAATTCAAGGATTACCAGTTTATTCATACTAACAAAATAAATAGAAACCCATTTAATTTATAGAGGAAGACTAACCTCAGATAGAACATAAGTGCAGGTCCCTTGAAAGTGAAAAACCTGATAGTCAAAGGTGTAGTAGTGAGGATCACCAGAGATAGTACAGGTTTGCCGCTGAATGTTCTGGCAAGAGTACTGGAAGGCAGCTGGACGGCAGACTTGGGAGTAACTGCAGGGCTCGAGGCTACACTGGAGGCCGCTGCTGGTGCAGGTGCATCTCTGCTGGCATGTTTCATCGCTCCAGAAAGAGTCTCCAAGCTGCACTGGAACACCTATAATAAAGTAGTTTCACATGGCTTAGAACTCAATTAGGAGATCAAACACCTAAAACTATTTTTAAGAAGATTTATTTTTAATAAGATGAAGTGAAATGAAAAGATATTTGAGGGTTATTGAGGGTCACTGCAAATAGCAAATTATTTAATTAGTATAAGAGGACATTAGACAAACATTACCATTAAACTGACAACCCTGTGAGCCATGATCTGTTCTGAAGGCCCATCTGCCTGGCACATTGACATTGCTGCTGTATGTTAAGCTTGTGATGTTACTCTGTTGCGATTCAGTAATTGAGAAGTGGTATCTAGAGCTGATTGTGTCATAACCAGCCTACAATAAGTGAACAAAAGAAAATCCTTGTTAGTTTCTTCTTCAGTTAGTAAATTGGAATAGTTTCAACTAGTCATGTCAGTGCACACCTGTACATATCTTTGAGCTGGAGCAATTGTTCCATAATTAAACAAAACAAAAGATAAATGCCCATCTGAAATCAAAACCACCTGGAAAGATGTTTCCTGAAAAAGACCAATTTAAAAATCATGTGCTAGCCAAAAGTTTGCTGAAAGTCACAAAAACAGTAATCATATAATGAGGATTATTTAACTCTATGGTGGGTTACATTTATTTAGTTTTTCTTTTAAATATGCTATTAAAAAAGAACAAGAAGATTTTACATAACCAGATTGGATTTCTTACGGTTCTTGAATATGGATAATATGCAACTCTGTCCCACGTTGCTACAAAGACCCAAGTTGCTGAAAAGCTCAGGTCAGGGAAGTATTGGTTAATGTCTTGTGTGGCCTCTGTAAGAACACTGCCAGATGTGTACTGACGATATGAAATAGCACCATTGCCACGGTTATCAATATCTGTCCAGAATGGAGCGATCAGGTCTATTCCACCATATCCTGGGAACTGGTATGGGAAGTAGCTGTACCATGACCAATCAAATGTCAAGTATCCATTGTTGTTGATCTGAAATAAAGGATAATGTTAAAATTTGCATAATACTTTAAACTGTTCCAAAGTTTTCCAAGATAAAGTTTTTATAAGAGTTAGAAATAGACTAAATGTGAGCGTTAAAGTTTGCCATAATAATGAGGGAGCAAAACTCTTTCAATCATTTAGAAAAAAAGTATAACTCTGTGTGGATGCCTTTCTGATTTATATGATCATATTCACTTACATATAGTTGGTTGTATGTCTGTCCAAAAAATATAAATGGTTGCAAAAGGTAGATCACTGGTGAACTCCCATCATCAGAGCGATCGTTCTCTGTGTCTCCAGCTCCAAATGGATAAAATGGTCCTGCAACAGTAACATAATATATCAGACATATGATGTACTGTATGGCACACTGTTTTAGAGTTATAAACCTCATATAACAGATCAGATCAGATTGAATGTACAGTGCAGTATATGAATTAGGTCTTAATAACTGAATGTTCTATTAACATGTTGTGTCACATTTACATTATTTTTGTACATGAATTGTGTTAAAATACCTGAGGAAATATTTGAGCTTCTTGTTGTATTTGTAATGATAATTTCTGTAAAGAAAAAATACATGAAAACTGTAATATTTATATTGGACCAAAGACTACCGTCATTTTAAAGCATACCATTATTGAGGATGTTTACTACTATTACTACTGCTATTTACTTCTACTACTTCTACTGCTCCTGCTACAACTACTACTATTAATAGGTTTGCATGTTCTGAAGGACATAACAACTGTACAAAATGGAACAAACATTCTGCTTCTGTAGGTCAACAGATTTGAAAAAGAGGTTTCTGGAAATGTGGCTGACCACTGACATTTTAGCACATGAATAGCCAATAACTCTCATTACCCTCCAAAGATCACTAAATGAAAGAATCAATTATTGATTCTAAAACCTCCACATGACATTATCTTTCACTACAAAATGTACATTTCAAAAACAAAAATATGACTACAGTAATGCTCTACCTGCACAATAAGCTGAGCAGAATGTTGGCCTGACAAATTCATACACAAAATAGTTTCCTGGACAAGCTTTGACTTGTATTGGATGAGATTTGTAACCACAGCAGTCATTCCATGTTGAACCACACACTTGCCGAGTGACCACTCCATCCTCCAGCTGTGGGTGAGGGCCGTTGAGCCACAGTGGGTGAGGAGTGCCACACATGCCATAACCAACACATGACTCTGGCATCTGGACACTCTGACCATTGTAGAACAGCCTGTACCAGCCGTTCCAGTTGTAATTATAATCACATATTCCATAGTAATAATATTTATCGTAGTGTGGGCTGATGGTGGCTCTCTGGGGTTCATCTAGACTGTTGTAGCTGTAGCAAGGGTCAGCACTCGAAGTGGTGAAAGCAACTGTTTTAGGAACAGTAAAAGAGGTGCTAAGATTTCTTCAAACACAAATCCTTTTCATTGTAAATACATTATTCTTTAGCAAGTCTATAAATGCAGTCTTTATATCAAAGCTCAAAATTTAATTCATAATAAGTATGTAAAAGATGTAGGAGAATTACTGTACCTGCACAATATGCAGGGGCTGGGATCAATACCTTTGGCCTTTTAATTTTGTAGACATAATAATTTCCAGGACAGGCTTTGACTTGGATTGAGTCAGATCTGTAGTAACTGCACTGGTCGTAATAAGAACCGTAGACTTCACGAGTAACAACTCCATCTTCTGGCTGAGGATGAGGGCCACCAAGCCACAGAGAACTAAAACCTCCACATGACATGTAATAGAAACACCACTCAGGCATCTGAGCACTCGATCCATCAATGAAGAGTCGATACCAACCATCCCATTCAACACGAGTGTCATCATGTGCATATTGATACCAGTAGTTGAGTGTGCTTCTCCATGAGTTGTCAAGAATGTTGTGGTCATAGCACGGGTCAAAATCTGTGTTAATAGCAGCTGATGAGACAGAAATTGAAAAATAAATAAATGAATTAGTAAGGCAATGTTCATGCCAACAGTCCAAAATTTATCTAAGCTACTTTGTACTGCATGCCATTAGCTCTTTATTATAAACCGAGAAGATTATTATTTTTTTTTTAATAACCAATATCCTTCTAACAATATATTTAACAAATGCTGTAATGAATTATTTTCAAACATTTTACTAAATGTCTTAAAAACAAGATTTAATGTGTATTATCCTTTGAACTAAGATTAAATAGTATTTATATTTTGACTGTAATAAACCTACTCATGCTGGACCCCATAAATGTAGCTGGACTTGTAGAGGAAAAAGTTGTTGATATAGTGCTGGCATCTGAAAGAGGGAATTTTAAGAGATTGATCAAACAATATAAAGGTTTTGAATAAAAAAGTGCTACAGAATAATATTACCTGTGCAGTATCCTGAACAATAAAATGAATGTGGCTTTACAAGTTCATAGACATAGTAATCGCCTGGGCAAGCTTTGACTCTGATGGGTGTTGATTTAAAATCACAGCAGCCGTAATGTCTGACTCCACAGACCTCCACTGTCACCACTCCATCCTCAATCTGAGGGTGAGAACCATTGAGCCACAGACCGCTGTATGTGTTACAGCTGCCACCAGCAACACAGCTCTCTTGCATTCGAATGTTTATTCCATTGTAAAAAAGTCGATACCAGCCGTTCCAGGAGAAATTTTCATCACAAATATAAAGTCCAGTTTCATTTGTGGCTCGCCAGGGACGATCCAGAGTTTCATAGTTGTTACAAGGATCATTACTGATGTTTTTGAAAGCAACTGATATGGAGGAAAAAAAGGTTGTTAGTGAAATCACTGTTTAAATGCTGTATTACAGGGTCATTTATATAACTTAATGCATAATAACGACATCTCATGGCTGTGTGTGTCTAGTCTAACTGGTTAAAACAACCATGACCCATATAAAAGTTTAACATTGTTACTACCTGTACATATCATACAAATGTATTGGTATATCAATGTTGAGCTGTAACAAAGCGTAAATCTTTCATATAGGGGATTAATAAAATCATCCATAAAGAACACACAAGTTAAAACTGCACCTGCACAGTACGTAGGCGTAGGGATTGACATGTCAGGTTTGACAAGTTTATAGACGTAGTAATCTCCTGGACAGGCTTTGATTTCAATGGAGGTGGATTTATAATAGCCACAATGGTGGGCGTTGTTCCACCACCACCACCCCCAAGACGACGACCCCAAGACTTCACGGGTCACCACCCCATCCTCAGGTTTTGGATGAGAGCCATTGAGATAAAGTCCAACTTCACCACCACATCCTGTGAAACTTGTACACCACTCAGACAGCTGAGCGCTCTCTCCATTCAAATACAGCCGATACCAACCATTCCATTCAACATATCTGTCATCATTGTAATAAGATTGGTAGAAGTTTGTGCGCAAGTCTCTCCAGTGGTCATCAAGAACATTGTAACCAGAGCATGGGTCAGAGCTGGGAGTTGGGGCTTTACGAGAAGGAGGTCAAGAGAAAAAAAAAAAAAAGTTACAACAAAGGGAGATTTTTTTTTTTTTTATTCTTCTTCTTCTACTTAAAAAAGCTTCCATAATGTTCCAGGATGGTCATTAAATCTGGGGATGGTGGTTTGTATATTTTCAATTATTTTATTCATCAATTTTCCCTAGATGCAATTTGATTCAAACCTCTACTGCATTATCAAGATCTGGCTATACATTCAGCCTAAAAATAGATCAATACAAGACAAAGCAAATTACTTTCCGCAATGGAATGTGGCATGATTAATTATAGTTAAAAAAAATAAACATACAATTTAAGAGCAAATGCAAATGTGCTTACCTGCACAGTATGTCCCATAGCAGAAATTTGGTTGAACAAACTCATAGACATAGTAATTTCCTGGGCAGGCTTTCACTTTAATGGGATTGGATTGGAAATAGCAGCAGTTATTGCCCCAGTGACCACAGATATTTCGGGTGACCACTCCATCCTCGACTTGTGGATGTTGACCGTTTAGCCACAGTGGGGCATGAGTGCTACAGCTATACTGATCAACACATGTGTCTGGCATCTGACCGCTCTGGCCACCAATGAAGAGACGATACCAGCCCACCCAGCTGACATAAGCATCACACATTATGGAGGAGGAATGCTGATTGCTAGTGGATCGCCAAGAATCATCAAGCACAGTGTAGTTATAGCAGGGGTCAAAAGGAATAGCTTCTGCTGTGGAAACATTAGCAATATAAATGGATAATTTGCTAAATAAACCGAGTTACTAAACATTTATTTTTAGGTCAATATTTGTTTCATTTCAATTTACCTACAAATGGAGCTTCATTAAAACTTTTTCTCTACTTAACTTGTACATTTTGTTGTTGAGCTAACTGGTACAGTTTGAATTTATACATAGCTAAAAAAAATTGTAAATTAGAGCATCTCTTTTAAATAACCGGAGCATAGTGTACATAGAGAACTCATTTTATTACCCAAGAGCATACATTTGGACTACTAATTCATTCAATAATAAAAAAAAAACATATCCAGAAAAAAATAAAAATAAAAATCTAGAACATGAGTGAAACAGTAAAACATATATATTACCTGAGGTTGTAACAGACAAAGTACTGGATTCTGTGGGTGGAATTGTCACTGTTGTTTCAGATGTTGTTGTAGATGCAAGTTTTGTAACATCTGTAAAGTAAAAATAATACATTTAACTAACTGTCAATCATTTTTAACCTGAAATATGAATGACCAAAGCATGTTAACTACCTGCACAGTAAGATGCACAGAATGTTGGCCTGACAAACTCATACACATAATAGTTTCCTGGACAAGCTTTGACTTGTATTGGATGAGATTTGTAACCACAGCCATCATACCAAGTGGAACCACAGACTTGTCGTGTGACCACTCCATCCTCCAGCTGTGGGTGAGGGTCGTTGAGCCACAGTGGGTGAGGAGTACCACACATGTCAGAACCAACACTTGACTCTGGCATCTGGACACTCTGACCATTGTAGAAAAGCCTGTACCAGCCGTTCCAGTTGGCATTATAATCACACATGTAATTGTTGTAATAATTGTCAGTGGCTCTCCAAGGGTCATCCAGACTGGTGTAGTCGTAGCAGGGATCAGTATTTGGAGTGTTAAATAAAACTATAGTGAAAATATAAAGAGTAAATGCATTTAAGATGTTTAAATACATTTAAAATCAACAAATCTATAAGTGTAGTTTTTCAATGAAAGGTGACAATACAATTCATGGTATGACTGTACCTGCACAATATACAGGGACTGGGATTGATGGTTTTGGCCTTAAAAGTCTGTAGACATAGAAATTTTCAGGACAAGCTTTGACTTGGATAGGGTTGGATGTGTAGGAACTGCACTGATCATTAACAGAGCCGTAGACTTCACGAGTAACAACTCCATCTTCTGGCTGAGGATGAGGGCCACCAAGCCACAGAGAACTAAAACCTCCACATGACATGTAATAGAAACACCACTCAGGCATCTGAGCACTCGATCCATTAATGAAAAATCGATACCAACCATCCCATTCAACACGAGCATCATCATATCCAGACATATACCAGAGTGTGCTTCTCCAGTAATTGTCAAGAATGTTGTAGTTATAGCATGGGTCATAATCTATGTTGATTGCAGAGAGAGAAAACATACAGAATAAAATTTCAACAAAATTAGGAAAGTGCAAGCTGTGTTTCATTGTTCTATTTATTAGTTAAACACCCCTACTTTTGAGTGGGCAGATTTTGGCCTAGAACCAGGACATCTAAACATCTGGACACAAAACTTGCTAACGAAAAAACTACAAAACTATAATCTAGAAAATGATACTGATCCAAACACTCCTAAATTTTGTACTATCCCCTTAACATTTCAACTGCAAATGTCATTGTCACACATATCACTTAACACCTTGAAGAACATGCTTTTCTTGTAAACTAGTCCCGGTGGACTAAAGACTATTTTGAGTTTTCACTATAGAGACGTACTCAAAGTCATGCTGAATCCAGGACTGGTAGCTGGACTTGTAGTGGAAACCAGAGATATTGTGCTGACATCTAAAACGAGGAAATTAAACATATTACTGAAATAAATATAAAAGTGTTAAAAGAGGCTATTAAATAATATGAAAACATATTACCTGTACAATACCCTGAACACCCATTTGCTGGTTGATTCACAAGTTCATAAACATAGTAATCTCCTGGGAAAGCTTTAACTCTGATGGGTGTTTTCTTCAAATCATAGCTGAAATACCATGTCCATGTTCTTGTACAGACCTCCATGGTCACTACTCCATCCTCTACCTGAGGGTGAGGACCAGCGAGCGACAGACTGTTCTGTGTGTTACAGCTGCCTGCATTAACACAGCTCTCTGGCATTCGGATGTTCACTCCATTGTAGAAAAGTCTGTACCAGCCATTCCAGGAGGAGGATTCATCACAAATGTAAAATCCAGTTTCATTTGTAGCTCTCCATGGACGATCCAGAGATTCATAGTTGTAACAAGGATCATTACTGATGCTGTTGAATGCAACTGATATGGAGAAAAAGGCTGTTTGTGAAATCACTGTTTAAATGTTAAAATGTCAGCTTATTAAAATAAGACTCAATGCTGTGTTTCTTAGAATATACAAAATGCATGAAATGGAAATTCAAAGTTGAACTATACCAAAATATATTTTTTTTCACACAGAGAATATTGATGAACAGTAATCTATACAAAGCAGTACACAAGTACCTGCACAGTATGTAGGCCTAGGGATTGATACATCAGGTTTGTCAAGTTTATAGATATAATAATCTCCTGGACAGGCTTTGACTTGAATGGAGGTAGATCTAAAATAGCCACAGTGGTTGGAGTTCCACCACCAACTTGAAGATCCCAAGACTCCACGGGTCACCACCCCATCCTCAAGTTGTGGATGAGAACCATTGAGATAAAGTCCAACTTCACCACCACAACTTGCGAGTGTCACACACCACTCAGACAGCTGAGCACTTTCTCCATTCAAATACAGCCGATGATTCCATTCAACAGCAGTGTCATCATGGTCGTATGACTGGCTGTTCTGGCGCAAGTCTCTCCAATCGTCATCAAGAATATTATAATCAGAGCATGGCTCAGAGCTGGGAGTTGTGACTTTTGAGAGACCAAATATGAAAAAAGTTATATACAGTATATATACACTATTTATTTATGGGCAAATACATAACTATGCACATAAATATGTGCATTCATAACTACATAAGATACATTCAAATAAACAAACAAACAATATATGCATCATAAATAGTATCTGAACACTTAAGATAAATAAATTCTGTAAATGTCTTTGCATTTTTAATTAAAAAAAAAAGGAAAAACAGCATAAGCATACTTTTCAATGTCAACATTTGACAAAATACAATTTGGCAGTGTTCAAAATATGAAGCAATACATACATTCAAAAGGAGAACAAAAAGTTGAACGTTCAATTGATATGCATAACAAAAGCGTTTGATTGAAAGAGTAAGTTTAGTGAAGTAGTAATTTCACCTGAGATGAAATGCTGCTGCTGAGCAAATCACGGATGATTCTCTCTTCAACAGTTCAACCAGAAAACAGTGATGCTGACCTGCACATCTCAATCTTACATATTATTGATAAATGTGGGCGGGCCATGACTGGAACAAATGTACTTTCTCAAAAACTGCCTTAAACCAGTTTGCCCATTTGTGAAATGCATGGTACGTGTCATGGATCTGCCATTGAATGGTTTTACTTCCATAAGTACGTGAATTTGGACTTTATAATTATCTTTCGATTAGTATGAATGTTCAAATGAATCCTAATTAAGAATTGCGCAAACACAAACCTACACTCTTCATATAACAAACAGCATTTTACTCTTATACGGTGCAGGATGGATACATCATTATGTATTACAAAAGTGTGTTGCATACTACCCCTTGAATGTTTAAAGTGCCCTATTGTACTAGTTGTTATTAGTTTAAGCTAAAATGTCTATTGCTGTTTTAAGGCAAATGAAAAGAAAGTCTGTTTCAACTTCAGATCTGGAAAAAACCTGAATCAATCATCATGCACAGGAAGAAAAGCATTAGAAATGTCTTTGCTCAAATTAAAAAAAAAAAAATCCTGTATATTCTTTTTTTTCTTTAATTGAAGGAATAACAGCAACATACAATAAAACAGCAAACAATACATTTTCCTTCTTTGTATTTTTACTGTAACAACCCAGTATCTATAGAGAGGCAAGACCAAAGCATTTGTGTCAAATTAGCTGCAGAAAAAGAGCATCTATCACAGGCTTGAACAGTGCAAAATGTATTTTTTTTTTTTTTACTGTGTGACTTCAAGTCTCAAAAGTACAAAAATATAATTCTTATGAATGCGTTATGGACAAATGTGAACATGATGTTGACTAGTGAGCGCTGAGTCCTTGGTGTTGTTGCAGCTTCCCAATAAAAATGTTAAAGTAACAGAAATCGAAATCTTAAATGAAAGAAACCTGACACTCGTCCTAGTACTTATTTACAAAAATGGAAAACTCAATAAACAAGTATGGATACAGGGAAATATTTTATTACAAAGCAACTCCTGGTCAAAAATGCTGCAAAGCAACTTTCAACATAATGATAGAAGTGTACGTGGCAGTCATAAGTTATAACTGATTGTGACTGGTTGATCAAGTTTATTTTATTTATATTTTTAAGAACAGAAAAAGACAGACACACCCACACACAGAGAGAGAGAGAGAGATACACAAGTTCTGTCAGACCTGGGCCCTTACTATTAATCCTAACAAAACTAAAGTACTAACATTCCCAAAAAGACCCACAGTTCAGGGATAGAGACACAATTTTACCCTTGGTACGACCAAAATTGAATATGCCACAAACTACACATACCTCGGGCTGAAAATAAGTGCAACTGGTAAGCTTAATTTGGCTGTGAATGAACCGAAAGAGAAAGCAAGGGCCTTTTACGCCATCAAAAAATCTATCCAAATTGAAATACCAATTACAACCCCAAATCAGAAAAAGTTGGGACAGTATGGAAAACGCAAATAAAAAAAAAGAAAGTAGTGATTTCTAAATTTACTTTGACTTGTATTTCATTGCAGACAATATGAACACAAAATATTTCATGTTTTGTCTGGTCAACTTCATGTCATTTGTAAATATACATCCTTTCCTGTCATTCAGACCTGCAACACATTCCAAAAAAAGTTGGGACAGGAAAGCATTTACCACTTTGTAATGTTGCCATTCCTTTCCACAACACTTAAAAGACGTTTATGGACTGAAGACACCAAGTGATGAAGTGTTTCAGGTGTAATTTTGTCCTATTCTTCCTGCAAACAAGTCTTAAGCTGGGCAACAGTACGGGGTCTTCGTTGTCGCATTTTGCGCTTCAAAATGCGCCACACATTCTCTATTGGAGACAGGTCGGGACTGCAGGCAGGCCAGTCAAGTACCCGTACCCTCTTCCTCCGCAGCCAGGACTTTGTAATGTGTGCAGAATGTGGTTTTGCATTGTCTTGTTGAAATATGCATGGACGTCCCTGGAAAAGATGTCTTCTTGAAGGCAGCATATTGTGCTCCAAAATCTCTATGTACTTTTCAGCATTAATGGTGCCATCACAGAAGTGCAAGTTACCTTTGCCAAGGGCACTGACACAACCCCATACCATGACAGACCCTGGCTTTTGGACTTGTTGCTGGTAACAGTCTGGATGATCCTTTTCTTCTTTGGTCCGGAGCACACGGCGTCCATTCCTCCCAAAAAATACCTGAAATACTGATTCATCTGACCACAGTACACGTTTCCACTGTATGATGGTCCATTCCAGATGCCTCCGAGCCCAGAGAAGTCGACGGCGCTTCTGGACACTGTTAACATAGGGCTTCCTTTTGGAACAGTACAGTTTTAACTGGCATTTGTGGATGTAACTACGTATTGTGGTACTTGACAAAGGTTTGCCAAAGTAGTCCTGAGCCCATGTGGTGATATCGCTTATAGATGAATGACGATTCTTGATGCAGTGCCGCCTGAGGGATCGGAGATCACGGTTGTTCAGCTTAGGCTTGCGCCCTTGTCCTTTACGCACTGAAATTCCTCCAGATTCCTTGAATCTTTTAATTATGTTATGCACTGTTGAAGGTGAAATATCCAAATCTCTTCCTATCTTTCTTTGAGGAACATTGTTTTTAAACATTTCAATAATTTTCTCACGTATTTGTTGGCAAACTGGCGATCCTCGGCCCATCTTTGCTCCTAAAGGACTAGACCTTTCTTGGATGCTGCTTTTGTACCAAATCATAATTACAATCACCTGTTGACATCAACTGTTTCAAATCACATCATTATTTAACCAATTTACCTCATTACTAGCCCTAAATTGCTCCTGTCCCAACTTTTTTGGAATGTGTTGCAGGTCTGAATGACAGGAAAGGATGTATATTTACAAATGACATGAGGTTGACCAGACAAAACATGAAATATTTTGTGTTCATATTGTCTGCAATGAAATACAAGTCAAAGTAAATTTAGAAATTACTACTTTCTTTTTTTATTTGCGTTTTCCATACTGTCCCAACTTTTTCTGATTTGGGGTTGTACAAAAGTGTGTTGCATACTACCCCTTGAATGTTTAAAGTGTCCTATTGTACTAGTTGTTATTAGTTTAAGCTAAAATGTCGATTGCTGTTTTAAGGCAAATGAAAAGAAAGTCTGTTTCTACTTCAGATCTGGAAAAACCTGAATCAATCATCATGCACAGGAAGAAGAGCATTAGAAATGTGTTTGCTCAAATAAAAATAAAAATAAAAATCCTGTATATTCTTTTTTTTTTAATTGAAGGAATAACAGCAACATACAATAAAACAGTAAACATTACACTTTCCTTCTTTGAATTTTTACTGTAACAACCCAGTATCTATAGAGAGGCAAGACCAAAGCATTTGTGTCAAATTAGCTGCAGAAAAAGAGCATCTATCACAGGCTGCATCTAACCCAGGGTACATTCCAGCCAACCGTGCCTTCCTCAAATAGACCTGAATATTCTATAGCTATTTACAAATACACTCAAAAATAAAGGTTCCAAAATGTTTTTAAGTGTTGAACAGTGCAAAATTATGTAATATTTTTTTTTTACTGTGTGACTTCCAAGTCTCAAAAGTACAAAAATATAATTCTTATGAATGCGTTATGGACAAATGTGAACATGATGTTGACTAGTGAGCGCTGAGTCCTTGGTGTTGTTGCAGCTTCCCAATAAAAATGTTAAAGTAACAGAAATAGAAATCTTAAATGAAAGAAACCTGACACTCGCCCTAGTACTTATTTACAAAAATGGAAAACTCAATAAACAAGTATGGATACAGGGAAATATTTTATTGCAAAGCAACTCCTGGTCAAAAATGCTGCAAAGCAACTTTCAACATAATGATAGAAGTGTACGTGGCAGTCATAAGTTATAACTGATTGTGACTGGTTGATCAAGTTTATTTTATTTATATTTTTAAGAACAGAGAAAGACAGACACAGACACACACAACCACAGAGAGAGAGAGAGCGAGAGAGCCTTTTATGCCATCAAAAAATCTATCCAAATTGAAATACCAATTAGAATCTGGCTCACAATATTCCAATCAGTCATAGAACCTATTGCATTATATGGCAGTGAAGTGTGGGGTCCTCTCCTAAATCACGAATTTGAAAAATGGGACAAAAATCCTATTGAAGCCCTGCATGCTGAGTTCTGTAAGAGCATCCTCAAAGTACAGAGGAACACACCCAACGACGCATGCAGGGCAGAATTAGGCCAATACCCTCTACTAATGCACATTGAGAAAAGAGCCATCAAATTTTGGAAACACTTAAAAATGAGCGACCCCAACTCATATCATTTTAAAGCCCTTAAAAACCATGAAGTGAACCCTGAAAAAAGTCCCCTGATTCAGATGGTCCTGAAGCTGCAAAAACAAACTAACATGACTAACAACATCCAGCATCAGGACACTGAAATATTCATCCACAAAATTCAGCCCAACCAAATAATAAAAGCACAAAAAGAAAATGATCTAAAACAAAGTAAACTTGAATGTTATTTGGCCCTAAATAGAGATTACACAACTGCAGAATATCTGAGTACAGTGAAAGACCGTAAATTAAGAAGAGAAATGACGAGGTACAGACTAAGCAGTCATATTCTGACTATAGAGACGGGCAGATATCGACAGCACTGGCTGCCCAAAGAGAGCCGCATCTGCCCATACTGTACCCATGGGGAAGTGGAGAGAGAGCAACACTTCCTCACCAGCTGATCTAACTATCAAGACATTAGAAAGAAATTTCATCCCACATTTGTATTTGAAACACTTTGCCCTGATTATTAAAAAAAAAAATACATATCTGTTCTAGATTCAAATGTAAACACTATGCTTTGGCAATACATTGTAACAATTGTCATGCCAATAAAGCCCATATTTAATTGAATTGAGAGAGAGAGATACCACAGATACCAGTGCAGTCTAGGCAGCACTGCCCTAGAACACACAATGCAGTACACCTAGCTCAGCCTGATCATCACTGCATTGGGGAGTTTCAGTATGGCAGTGAATGCTCTCAAATATAAAGCTTGAAGAGCTCTATATGCCATTAAAAAAAAAAATCCAAAATATTGAATTACCGATTCCAATTTGGTGTAAAATTTTTGATAGCCTAATTCAGCCCATAGCACTGTATGGAAGTGAGGTGTGCGGTCCACTCAGTGATCAGAGCTACACTAGATGGGACAGACATCCAACAGAAGCCCTACACACAGAATTCTGCAAACTCATTCTAAAATTACAAAGGAGAACACCCAATAACGCATGGCAGAATTATTAATATACAAAAAAGATCCCTCAAATTCTGGATGCATCTAAAATCGAGTCCCACAGAACAGTTAACATTGTGTCTGTTGTATTCTGAGGTATTTTATTTCTATTATCGTGGAAAGGATTTGAAGGTATAAACGGCAATAAAAACTAATGCTTGCAATGCAGCAAAAGACAAATGTTTAGTATTTAGGTCATTTTAGGTTTTGGTTTTGTATAAATGAAAGGGCAAACGAGAGCAGCTCTGTCAGTGTCATAGCTCATGCCAAGAGCAAGAATGATCAACATCCAACAAAACCAACCACTATGCAAATGCAAACATCACTGTTGACTGCATTTTGGATGTAGAACATTGCAAGTCATTGGCAGGTTTTCAAAATTTGAAACCAAGCAAACATGACAACAGTAGGGCCTGTTGCACATAACTCGCTAAACAGCACAGTGAACCGAGAACAACAGTATTAGTACATACGGAATGCATACCACATGACTTACAGTACGTGATGAACTTTATTTTGCCATTACAGACTGTTGCTCTACAAGTGGAACCACTGAGGTGTAAGATGTCAGCAGGAAACTCCAGCAGAACCTGTCCGACAGTGACACAGCAAGATGCTTTCACAGCTTTCATGAAATCTGAGCAAGAAAAAGAATCACCGTGAGAACTCCAAAAGATGGAAATCAAAGGACAGCAAAGCAAAAAACAGTAGTGAAAAAGTGGCGTTTTTCTTCCCACAACATTTATCATTAGAGTAGTTCAGTTCTTTGCAGGAGTCCATTATAGAAATTGGTAACACTTCAAAGTTTACTAACAATGGTAATCATGAACTAACAACGAACAATACATCTACAGCATTTATTCATCTGGGTTCATATTAAACTCAACAATTACTAATACATTTTAAAAGCAAGCCGTACCCGTTAACATTAATACACAGTAAACGATCATAAACTGTAAGCATTTTAAAGATTTTAATTGCTGTAGAAAATACACCAATGTTCAAAAGTTTGACATCTAAGACTTTTTTTAAATCAAGAATGCATTAAATTGAACTAAAGTCACAATAAAGACGTATAATTAGCAATTAACAAATAATTGCTGTTCTTTTTAATTTTGCTTCAAATTTCCACTAAAAATGTTAAGTAGCACAAACAGTTTCAACATTGCTTGACATTAGAAATGCTTCTTGATCAAATCTGCATATCAGAATGATTTCTGAAGAATCATGTGACACTGAAGACTGGAGTAATGCTGAAAATCCAGCTTTGCATCACAGGAATGGGTTACATTTTAAAAAGTATTAAAATAGAAAAGTTATTTTAAATATTTCATAATATTACAGTTCTTTTGATATATTTGATAGAAAAAGTAAATAAATAAATGCAGCTTTGGTGTAGACTTCTTTCAAAAACAGAAAATCCAAGTGTGTGTTTGTTCATGAAACTTGTTTTGGTCTAAAACAAGTTCTGTGGCAAGAATAATCTCATCTCAAAAATGTATTATTGATTAATGGAGCAGGATGACTGGAAACAAAAGTTCCTTACCTTACCAGTTTATTTTTCTGTAGCTTGGGAGTGAATCTATGGTGTGCTTGTAGTCATTCACCTCTAATGCTGCCCTTAAGCAGGATACTCTTCACTTTCTAACTTTGCAAACAATTAGACAGAATTTGAAAAAAAAAGAAGTATATTTTGCTTAAAATTAAGACTACTGTTACAGAACACAAATAACTCAACTCATAGCTGTAATATAATGCCCATACAAATGAATTTTTACAGGCATTCATTTACAGCTATACAATATTCTATGCTGAACAAGTGGGTTTTATTCCACTTTAAAGACTAAACTTTGTATCATGAACAGCTAATCTCAAATACAAATTTAGTTTACATTTCTTAAAAATCAGTAAAACCAGTGCAGTTCATCTTATAGTTTTAAGTAAACATGACATGTGCAACTTATTCACACCCACTAGTCCAAAAATTAACAACATCCTGAATACAATTTATTTTCAAACAGAATTTTTGCATACAAAGAGCAGGAAATGGCACTAGGGGAAGAGAGTGCAAAGCGTTCTAAAAGATTATATATTTGTGGCTACATTGTACTGCAAGACACATCTGAGTTCACAAGAGAGACAACATTAATATTGCAGTTCGCAATGACACCGTCTACATAATGCAATAAATACTCACACACACAAGTATTAATATATTGCACTTTGGAGGAAATAAAGGTCTTGGTTAAATAGATGTTAGATAGTGTTCAATATAATCATCCCAGTCCAACCCAGTTCAGCAAAGACTAAACTGGTCAGTGTTAAACGTTACAGAAAATGTTATACATTACGGACATAACAGGCTATATATATATATATATATATATATATATATATATTTGCAAAAATTACAATTATATCCCATGGAAAATTCACTGTCTGCTCTGCACATCAGCCATAATTACTCCATTATGAGGACATCTTTTTGTTCCTTTAAATCTTTGCAGATCTTTGTAGATGCTACAGAGGTTGAATTGTGTGCCTCTAAAAACATAAATGCAAAATCAAACTTTGTTAGGAAGATGAAGTCAAAAAACAAAAAATATAAAGTCCACATAACATGCCGACTTGGCATTGATTACAATTTTTGAGGACTGTTCCAAACAACACTATATACATAACCCTTCACATTCAGCTAGGTTTAAATGTCCAAAAAATTAACAATTAACGATTTTCAACTGAATATACTCAGAAAAATAAAAACTATCTACAAACACATTTGCTCAAGAGTAACCATGAAACACCTAGCAAACATCTTTTAGAAGTTCTACCAACAAGAGAACCAGCACTTGGGGCAGTTCCTCAAACCAACACACGGTTCATCACCACCACCATCACTCACAGCTGGATAAAGACACATCTACTGGACAAAGGAAATCAGAAAGTCACCAGAAAGATGCACCAAATGAAAACGCATGTTTGTATAGTTTTGAAGTGAAAACACTTCCTGATGAGTAGAATACAGTATTAGCTTCAATACTTCAGCCAACATGAAGAGAAATGAGAAGGGCAGCTCACTTCCACTAATGAAGAATACCTTTAATTGGTAATACTTTACAATGATGTTTAAATAGTTAACATTAATTAATGCATGTTTGGTCATAACACAATAAATCAATTAAACCAAAATGCTTTTAAAAATAACAAATGAAAAATGTTAAGAAAAATAAACATGGGATTAATAAAACTGGATTAATAAAATGCTGTAAAACGGTCTTTAATTGTTATTAGCTATTGCATTAACTAATGTACATAACCTTATTTTAAAGTATTACCCATTAACGCATTAATAAAAAAAAAAAAAAAAAAAAAGTAATACTTTGCCAGTAGTATAGATTTTTTTGTAAATTGTTGAAAGGTATTCTCCAATGTGCCTCACAAAGAAATCTATTTTAGGATTTACAATAATTATTTACATATTATTGGCAAACAAATAGAGAGGTGAACATTTAATCAATTGAACATTTAAATAAAAATATCCCAAAAGGTATAAAAAGGCGGACCCTCTTGAACGAGAACCAACTTAAAACGAGCCCAAGCTGAACGCAAATGTCTAATTGTGGTGCTCAAAATTGAAGACTTACACTGGATTCTTTAAACCCACATCAAATGCTTTACTATAAAACGTCACCCACTGTACATTCAAGGTTCCTCCATTAGTTACTTTTGTTAACCAAAAAAACCCAAAAGACAAAATAAAAGACCTCACTCAGCAGTATGCGACTAATCTGGAGTGCTACATGGTTCGGTGCGGATTGTGAGAACTACATTCTTAAGCTACTGATTTTAAATGATAAAACTGATCCTAAAGGAAGGCCACCTGATAATGGGATGGAAAAGGTATGACAGGGAGAAGTTCTTCATTGTCTCAATTAACCCACTTGCTTACTCTGTGAGTGCTTAGCCCTGTTTTTCTTTGGAGAGCTCTGTGTGAAAGCCTGAAACACGTGCTGGTGTTTGAGAAAGGAGTCTTGTGGATCTCCCAGGTGCAGCAGAGACAGAAGAGGCTTCATGCACCGGCTGCACTACAAGTGTTACAAGAAACGAGAGCAGCCCTATACATGCTGGTAAATCTCAGTGTTGATGCTGCCTTAAAGTTTGCACACATCTGTAATGAGATTCTCTCCTGTCTGAAAACTTACCTTACAAGAGTACACATAGATAATAAATGTAATACAGCCATACACACAGACACAAGTTTATATCACATGCTACAGACACCTAAAAGCACTGTTTTGGTGTCGATGTGAGTGAGACTTTGGTACCGATTTGATAATGTGGAACCTGCTCCATGCAATTAATTTCCCAGTGACTGACTTGGTGCATACGGAAACAATGGAACGGTGTGTTTGATATACATCAGGTGAACGGAAGATATTAGAATTTACAGAGAGTGAGAATTTAAAAAATAAAATCTCTTCATAAAAACAAGTGACAACAACAAAAATAACTGCCAAGTCTAGCTCGGCGTTTACAGCTGACACTAAATTCATGTGTCAGTTCCCATCTGAGCAAATGCCAATACCAGAGCCAAAGCGACTTTCACAGCCCACACACACACACACACGTGTTCTGTATGTGTGCTAGTGGCCACAGGAGTCTCCACAGTCTATTGTCCTGTGAGTCCCATCAGTTTAAGGCTCTTTAAGGCAAAGGACGGCACATGCAGCGCGATAGAGAAAGGGAGAGAAAAAAAAAAAAGAAGGGCACAACGCTTCAGGGAAGGCTGGACAGGATTGGCTCATAGCTGGTGTACTATGCTGTCAGCGTGATTGATGGATACAGGGCCATCCTGTCTCAGTCTCTGCCATTGAAAAGTTGTGCCAAGCGATCCGACCTCCTCTTCTTCATTCTCTTGCTCTTTAGCGAACTCCATGAAAACCTGCAGAACAGGAACACGCTTTCAATTAAATTGAATTGGTTATGACAGACAAGTACAGCAAAAATCCTAACTAACATCAGTTTCTTTGCTTTGTTTTCTAACGCTAAACAAGATAAATTCATTTGAGAAGTAAAATTGCACAATATATTAAAACTTTAAAAATTTACAGAAAATGCAAAGTCTAATTTGCATTACTCCACTGGCAATTTTTAAGTCTAAATGTCATTACATTTTAAATTAAATTAATAATATTTTTTATATTTTAAATAAATACATATTCTTTTGCAGTATTTTTTTAAATACATTGTGACATACTTGTTCAAGCGTTGACTGGGAGAAGTTGTACTCTTCAAATTTAAAGTTCTGTTTAGCTGTGAAGAAATTAGGAGAATGGTCAAAAAAAAAATATTCTTCATAAAAACTGTGTAGTTTTTATGTGTCCATTTCTTACCACTTTCTAACTGGGCAAAGGACTTGGCTAGTGACTTCACATCTTCCATTGGGATTTTATACACCATCAGAGTGGCAAAACTGCAAAGATCCAAGACACACACAAAATTACCTTTCTAACTCCCAGAGGTTTTACATTCTACTTTTATGTCAGACATTTGCATAGTGCTTCAATCATGATTTAATCTGACTTTTTTTTTTCTAAACCAATGCAGACACATCTTACCTGTCCTGACGAACAGCGTGGGGAAATATCTTCAGTATCTCTTTGTGCAACAGCGCTACCTGCTGGAGACCTGTGAGCTCCTCCCTGAGATTAATCTCTAGGCTGTAGCCTCTCCCAAACTTCCCCTTCAGGTGCTGAATAGAGCCAATACACCTGCAGGGGGCAACATAAGAAAATGTTACTTGCTTTCTGTTCTGCTTCACTTGCTTGCTCAGAAATTCTCTTTATGTTCATGTTAATCCATGCCATTTTTAACTGAGGCTTTTATCCATCTCAAAGTCCCACCTCAGTTGACCAGAAACCATGATGGCCACACGGTCACAAACAGCCTCGGCCTCTTCCATGTAGTGGGTGGTCAATAGGGCTCCTCGCTGTTTGTTCTTAAAGGCAGCACGGATCGCCCTCCTATTAGAGTGAACCACAGAAATGTTAATTTTTGCAGACGTGTTTTATATGTACATGTTTAGATTATATCAAGTAACATCAGTGTAGTAAATTATACCACATGCGTTGTTTTGATTTGGGATCCATTCCTGTAGATGGTTCATCCAACAGAACTATCTGAGGATTTCCCAGCATGCTTAGTGCAAAGCACAGCTAGTATGAAAAAGATTAAAAAGTAAGCCTAAAATACACAAAGTCTGATTTTTCATAATATTGAATTAAATTTTTTTTTTTTTACTTGCCTTCCTCTTTAGCCCTGCAGACAGGTTTTTTGCCTGCTTGTAAAGATGATCCTTCAGCTCTAGAGCATTCACAACACTGTGAAGACACAATATTTAAACCTTGAACTGTGGTGGTCACACTGTATAATGTGGTGGATAAATAGTCACATTGATAACAGAAACCAAGCAGATTTGCCAAAGGCTGGTTAAAATGACAAAATTTACTGGCCATTTAGCTATGAAAGCAAATTTTGCATAATCAAAAAAATTATGTTCCCATGACAATATAATTTTTTCCCCCATTAAATATTTGCAGAAAAAGTTAGTTTACTGTGTCACTTGCAATGTTACACTAGACAGTCGATAAAAATACCTTTAATTTGATTCACTGTAAAGTAAATATATAATAAAATTAAATAATAATAATGAAATAACAAAAAAGCTGTTGTGGTTAATAAATAAAATATGCCATGTTTAAAACCCTGATTTGTGGGTTTTCTTGAGTACACTACCATTCAAAAGTTTGGGGTCAATAAGAATTTTTTTTTTTTATAAATTTGTATTTTTTTTTTTTTAAAGATACTCAGCAAATGAATTAAAACAGACAGAAAACACATTTATAATGTTACAAAAAACATTGTTTTGATCTTTTATTTATCAAAGAATAATGGTTGCTGAAAATTCATTATTATATTCAGTGTTTCCCCTGCCATTATATTATGGGGGCACCCTGCCCCCCCAACAGCACCCCCACCCCCCTTGAAGGTCAAGTTCATTTTATTTTCTATATAGCGCCAGATCACAACAGAAGGCTGTAAACCTAAAGCAAAAACTGATATTTAATAAAATATATTAAAATAGATACCAAATAGACATTACATTATATTTCTTTTTTAAACAACATTTTTTTTTCTGTATTGTTTCTCAAACAAATGGAGCCATGGTGAGAGAGAAAACAAATCGTACTGACCCCAAACCTTTGAATGTTAGTGTAAATGTAATTGTTTTTAAAAAAAGATATGGTACCGCTTAATGATATTTGGGATATCATGCTGACGTAGTCCCTTTATAGCAGCATAGATCTCCAGGTGCTCCTGTAGAGTGATTCTAGGCCACAGAGGGTTCACCTGGGGACAGTAACCTACATGTTCCAAGGGGTTTTCCACTGGTTGGAAGTCTGTTCCATAATCTCCCATCAGAATCTAAAAATAAATATCAAACTTTAGTCATAACACAATGAACACCCCTCATATGATCAAAAGAAATCATAACCAGCAAGAACATTGGGAGAGATTGAGCACAAACCTGTCCAGCAGTGGGTTCAGTGTCTCCAGACAGTACGTGCATGATAGTGCTCTTTCCTGCTCCATTTGGTCCCAGCAGACCCAAAACCTCACCTGAGAACAGGCCATTTTTTCATTAACATCTGTTTGCTCTCTTTAAAATCATTACTTCCAGTAAATCAAATCAGAGGCAGACTCTACCTTTGCGAACACAAAATGAGATGTTCTTGGTGGCCACTTTCCTTCTCTTGCTGAGCAAAAATCCCTCCCTCTTGCCTTTGTACTGTTTCCTGAGGTTACTCACCACTACCACCGGTTTCTGTAAAAGTTTTATTTTTCCATTTTTAATAAGTTATTGGACAATTAAGGGGTCTTAAAGGGATAGTTCACCCAAAAATGAAAATTGTCATCATTTACTCACCCTCAAGTAGTTCCAAACCTGTATGAATGTCTTTGTTCTGCTGAACACAAAGTAAGATATTCTGAAGAATGTGGGAAACAGAGCAGTTCTGGGGCACCATTGATTCCATAGAATTTTTTTTCCTACTATGGAAGTCAATGGTGCCCCAAAACAGCCAGTTACAAACTTTCTTCAAAATATCTTTCTTTGTGTTCGGCAGAACAAAGAAATTCATACAAGTTTGGAACTACTTGAGGGTGAGTAAATGACAGAATTTTCATTTTGGGTGAACTATCCCTTTAAGACTACAGAAAAGTGGGGCTGTACCTCCTCACAGCACAGACAAGTCAACGCCTCCTTCACTCGAGCTTTCTCCACCTGAACATCCTCATCCTCACTCATGTTCTCCTCTGGGTTTCGCTGAGCTTTGCTCTTCGCTTGGGAGGAAATCCTGGAGAACAAAGAGACCAGAGATCAAGCTCTTTCTTAGTTACCTGGGTAGGGTTTGTTTGTTTGATTGTTTCATTCGTTTGTTCATTCATTCATTTTTTAAACGCCATGCCAGCATCAAGGCTATTTTCACTACTTCTTCATAAAATCTAATAGACCTTAGAACAGAAAGCTTACTTTAGGTAAAACTGGCTGAACTTCATGTTCTTAATCCAACTGAAGTATGAGATAAGCCACATAAATTAACTCTTATTTAATTTGCCACCTTTACTTGCTAATTTGCTGATAAAGAAACAGTTCTTTCAAAAAAAAAAAAAAAAAAAACTGCTGGCCCAGAACCTTGAACGGTACTTTTTTTTTTTTTTTGATCAGTAGTAATTAAAAAACAAATTAGTAAAATGATTTAATAGTACCTCATTGTATAAATGTCAATAATAAATATTCTGCATAAAAGGTAATAAATACAATTTTTTGCCTGTTCTACCCGATTAAATTCCATTCTTTATACAAGTGTCATTTTATTCCTGATCAGAGGCTTTATGCAAAAACTTAGTTGGGGATTTAGTTTTATGAAGACAGACCTGCAGAGCTGGTCATTCTTCATGGTCTTCCCTCCATATCTAATCTCAAGCCATCTCAGGGTGAAGAGCAGCAGAATACACTGGATATACGGCTACGGACGACACAACAAAGATTCAGTGTATAAGAAGATATTATAACACTTTGAGACAGTAAAATTATATTTACAGCAACTTACAGACACAACAGAGATGAAGAGATTCTTCCACAGGAAATCATCATCATGAGGAGACTGAAGGAAGGTGGCCTAGAATAAAAAAAGACTTTTATTAGGTTCAATAACAATTGGGACATTTCATTCATGCCCTCAGACATCGAACAGGAGTCCTGTAAGTAAAGTATTACCATGGTAATGCAGTTAAGGCAGCCCATAAGAGGGTAGAGTGGACTGAAGAAACACAGTGCATTGTGTAGGAGACGAGCCACACCAGAACTCTCATTCACAAGAGCCATCTGGACTATGGATGCAGAAACCACACACAACTATGGAAGAAAAAACAAAAGAAAAAAAAAAATTGCTTTTTAATTCCTTCCTACAGACGCATTTGTTTTTGAAAGACAATTTGATACTTCAAATATGAAATAATTCACAATATGAAATATATTACTTTATTATAGACCTTTTCATGATTTTTTTAGTTAATTCATTTCCATGACAGTTCTGGTTTCAAAATGACCTGCTATTTCAAGAGTTTTCCACAGGAACAGGTTATATTGTTATTGTTATTATTAAGATTATTTGAAATTTGTGGGAAAGTTTCTTGAAGACTCACCATCATGGAGACCACTGAGAAGAAGTCCCTATTGCTCTGGACTCTGACGAACATGAAGGATATGCAGTATGTGAAGAGTACCATGGCTGGAGCGAAGCCAATAAGACACAGAGCCTGAAAATGGAGTAAAGACAGTAGCTGAGATATGCTAATGCTAACATCTGCTCTGCTCTTTAAGTTTAAATAACTTAAAAAAAAATAACCGTTTTAAAAAAAGTCTAGTGGAAGCATTTTCTTACCACAGACATGATGTTATGGGAGGTTAGCAGGTTTGTAGAATGGAAGGCAAACAGGGTGCTGGTCATACAGATTAAGATAAGATAATAGAAAGGGACATCAATAGCTGCCTGACCACACCAGTACGCTGAAGGAACAAGACCAGAGATCCTCAGGGTCGAGCGACACTTCAACTGATAAAAGAACAGCAAAGTTAGAGGTATACTGGTATCGGTATCGGGCCCGATACTGAGCTCATGTACTCGTACTCGTACTCGTTAAAATGCCCCGATACCAAACGCCGATACCACACAGCATGTGATAAGTGCCATATTCAGACAAAGAAACACACAACAGAATAACAGGCAGCAGAATTGAGTTATTAGAGATTAAGGATGTCTACGAAGCAGATGTATTCAATGAATGATGTTAAACATTTAGTATTAATGCCTTTATAGCTGATGTGCGCGAGCTGAAAAGCAAAGCGCTGTGTGGATTGCGCGCGCGCGCCGGCGCAGATGCGCGAGCTCGTCCAGTGAATATTCCTTTCTCACAGACATCACTGGAAAGTTTGTAGTTCTGTCGGATATGTCAAAAACAAGTAAGTAAAACAATGCACAAGTTACTTAACGGTAGGGAGGGAGAGAGAGAGAGAGAGAGAGAGCGCGCGCTCTTCTGTGGTGTGATCTTTATTGATGTTCGCTCACTTAGCACGCATTATTTGGATTAAAACTAAATCGTAAATATAAGACAATTGATAGGGGCATTCACTATAAACTTTATTTATTTTCAACCTTAAGCATAGGCTACACGACTTTGTGGCGAAAGTGAAACTAACAGCCTGTTTGAAATGCGCAAGGCTGTTCTGTACTTGTCCCTCTCATTCTGCACCAGTACAAATACGTGCGCGCGTTTTGCTTGCTTCATGAGTGATTCTGCATTATATGAGTGGCTTTGGAATATAAATCGCAGCATGTTTCAGATGAAAAGAAAAACGCGACTTCTATTTCTGAAAATATCACAGTTAGGAGATTTATAACGAGTGGTTCCCTGCATTATTTCAGCAAAACGCGTGATTACAGTACTGAGCCGCTGCAATGGAACAGCTCTAATGCTGTTAAATTAAGATGATGTACCATAGAGCAAAAAAAATAACAGTGAAAGTAACAAAAACTTGTACAAATACATTTTAATGTGCATAATTAAGTGTGAAAATAACCGAAGGATATACAGTCAAACCAAAAATTATTCAGAGACCAAATATTATTTTTGATATATTTTACTAGTGGGTGCAGAACACTATAGTTCATTTATGTAAGTGAGGATAGCAAAATAAAGTAAACCGTGACATATTATATCCAAACATTTCTTCATACAGTGGACTACCAATAAAATTGATAAAAATTTGGAACCAAAAATTATTCAGACCGAGTCTGGGGAAAAAAAACTGAAGTTCAGGTTTGCATTAAGGGTTGCCCGACAAAGTATTGATAGTTGTGTAAATATTGTCATACTAACAGCTGTCTGAATAATTTTGGTTGATTGTAATCCATCTCATACCTTTCTATCAAAGTTATCTGACATTATCAAGCTGAATTTGTTCTGACACAGTTTAACTCTGAGTTCTTGTCATATTTTATTACCATAAACTATAGAGAATAAACACTGATAATGTGAGAAATGTTGAAGGTGTCTGAATAAATTTGGGTTTGACTATCTATTTGATAAATGAAGTTAACCAATGCATAATGTACAATTGACATTATACATACTCTTTTGGTTTCTGTACCCAATATTTAAAAAATGTACAAATGCAATGAAAATATCGGTATCGGTACTCGGTATCGGCAAGTACCAAAAATAAAAGTATCGGTATCGGGCGAGTACTGGAAAAAGTGGTATCATGCATCGATCCGATCAGTATCGGCTCCGATCCGGTCATTTTCTGTGGATCGGGTATCGGAGAGAGGAGACCGATCCAAATCCGATATTCTGTATATACTATTCTGTGTTATTGTTAAGCCCCACGAAAGCACAAAAGCATTATAAAGCACCATAGAGTCCAAGTTCAAGTGTTCTGAAGCCATTCCATAGTTTAATGTGAGGTACAGATGAATATTTAAGTCGTTAAATTCAAGTTCACGTAAACTCTTCTCTCATCTGCGGTTGTCTGTTATCCTCCGTTCAGCGTTCAAGCTGCGTGTTGCGTTCGGTTACTACAGTCAAAACAATGAAACTCTCTTCAAGAGCGCTCAATAACTGAGATTTAAAACCGTTAAAAGAAAAGCCTCAATAAACTATCGCGCAGATTTAATAAGCTACGCATCAATCTCTCTTTCCTCTGTGCTTTGAACTCCGGAGCTGCGCGCTGTGACTCCGTGTTGCTTCAAGCGCATCATTCTGCGCACGGGAAGCGCATAAGCGGAGCTGTTCCTATTATAATACTTTTGCGTAATGAAATATTATTTATAGCGTTTCTTGTACTGTCCTATCAAGGCTATTAATAATCTAATGTATAGCACAGTAATGGAGGCAGCAACATATGATAGATAGGACTCCTCTATCATATGTTGCTGCCTTCATTACTGTGCTATATATTTAAAAGAAATGTATTTTAATTTTGTAGTTTATATTTATAAATAAATACATTTACTTGTTTTCATTAATGTATTTTAGAACAATACAAAGAGCAATGTGTAACATTTTACCAGATTTAGTCCTTCACATATTCACTTTTATTTGTTTCCCACTAAATAATGTTATTTCACTAAATGTTTAGATTTTATAAAATTGTGCACTCATGATTTTTCTAGAATAACTTTTGCTGCTAAATTATCCACTAACCTAGTTTAAAATCTCCCTTATAGTATTTTTGTCAGATTATGAATGGGCCTGTTTACACCTGGTCATTTCATGCGTTTTCTCTGATCAGATATCTATCTGAATAGTTTAAGCGTTTCCATTTACACTTGGCCACATAAATGGATATAAATCCGAGCTTCAATTCCCGCGCTATATTTAAATGTAATGAAGTTCACGTCAACGAAATCAAAAGCGCTGCATTTTATTAATTATCAGCTCATTTCAAGATCAAAGACCGCAATAGGAGAGCGCGCGGCATCAGCACTGGAAATACAAGTTTGTCTTACTACTTTTAATGAAGATGATTGTGTGTTGACCTTCTGAGTCTTTCTTTCAGTTTCATTCGCGGCAGTTTGAGCGTCTGCTTGTTGAAGAAATACTCAGATACTCGTCCGCAGTGACGCTTGTTGCATTAGTGCAGTCATATCTGACTAAAATGTCATATAGCCTATAACACGGTCTCACACATTTATTTTAATATTTTGGGAGGAGTAAAATTCACATATGTGGTTTCAACAACCAGATGCATTTACACTTGTCCAGTTTCGTCTGGAATGCGGCCCAGACCACCTCCTGAAATGTTTTGAGCGATCAGATTTATATTACAAAACGCATGAAGTGACCAGGTGTAAACAGCCCCTATATATTTTCATGTTATTTTTCATTAAAATTAAATTGTCTATTAGCTTGTGTTTAACACACAAAAGAGTGACACAGAAGTATAGAAACTCTACATTGATTTATAAAAAAAAAAAAAAAAACTGTGCTAGGATCGGATCGGAATCGGCCGATACTCAGAATTTTCTGGATCGGATCGGATCGGATCTGAAAAAAATGGTATCGTTGCATCCTCTAATCCCTAGTGACCCCTATGGATAGGGGTCGGTAAGATGTTTTAATGTTTTTGAAAAGTCTCTATCTAGGCTACATTTATTTGATCAAAAATAAAGTAAAACAGTAATATTGTGAAATCTTACAAATAACTGCATTTTAAAAATTATTAAAATAGAAAACCAATTATTCCTGTGATGCAAAGCTGAACTTTCAGCATCATTACTCCAGTTTCACGTGATCCTTCAGAAATCAATCTAATATGCTGATTTGCTTTCATCAGGAAAGCTAAAAAGAACTGCATTTATTTAAAATATATATTTTTTGCAACGTGTCATTTTTGATCAATTTAATGCATACTGGCTAAATAAAAATAAGTTAAAATAAGTAAAATTAAAGTTAAAATAAAACAGTTAAAATTTAAACTATCATCATATGAAGTTACAACCAACATGTATACCTCTTTGTCTCTTGTGTGGTCCATTGCAAAATAGGCTGGCATCCCAGCGGCCAGCATCCCAAGAATCACAGCCTCAATGTAAACCAGTGCATAGGATGTCTTATCTGGGATTTGCTAAAATGCAGACAGAGTATAGCTGTAAAAACTCACAAGAAACAAAAATAGCAGTATATGTACAGTGACTTTAGTGTACTAATGCGCTACACTTACATAGTCGAAGGGTTTAGTCCATGTTCTAATGTGTCCAGTGCCATTAAAGCCCCTAAGGAGGGCGTTACTGAGCACATTGACAGCCATAGGCAAGGAGTGCACGGTGGTGCTGTTAAACGCTAAAATGTAGGTAAAATCCTGGTATTGAGAAACAACAAGAGAGAACAGGAGGGGTTAAATAAAGATTTCGAAGAACAGCAAGTGTTTCAATTAATTTTCAACAAAAACAATCATTTCAGAACAATCCATTGTTGAGAAATTCATTCCTAAAATTCAAACTGTGGAGTGTAAAAGGGTAAAGAGGTGAACCAAATGCACTGGTATGAAAACATGCAATTCACTTTCGCACCTTACTGGATCCGGTCACATTGATGGCGGCACTGACAGGTGCAGCAGACATGTAGTCCGTTTTTTTCATCATTTCCACTTTAATATCCTGAGACTCCAGATTGTGGATGAACCCTGACAGGTCAGAATCTACCACAACATACAGATGTCAATTAATCAAACTGGTTAATGTGAATCATCAACAATTGTTATCTAATATACACAAGTATTGTCACAGACCGGTGGAGTTTTGCACAAGCAGGCTGGTGGTGTATTTGCGAGGAGCCTCGTTGTGGTGCAGCAGGTATATAGGTGAAAACAGTCTTTCAGGAGAATGAATCTGAATGTTTCCCGTTGCCACGGACAGAATCAGCATTGCAGATAAGAAAACCAGGAAGAGTGTCAAACTGATTAAAAGAGAGGAGACAAAAGTATGACTTTTAGCTTTGTATAGCACATGAATCATATGGATAATTAAGATACTTATATGGTTAATGCATCCAACACCTCGATGCGTTTTTTAATTATTTTTTTTTGAGTATGGCTTGGGTTCAAAATAAATAAAACGTCGGGTCGGGTCGGACCGACATTTTTTTTATTCTAGGCAAACATGATCAACTAGTACTTGCTAGCATTTGCTCACTTGTATATGATAGGTTTTCTCTCTCTCTGCAGGTTGAGCATGTGCAGCCAGGTCACGGTGCTAAACTGCTGCCTCCAGAGGGCACGACCGGTTACTGCATCCTGTCTGCTGTCTGAAAACGTCAGCAGCCGCTGGTCTGTGTCATCCACAGAGGACGTGTCTCCCTCGTCTTCCACCTTTTCTTGGTTAAACACACTGTAGTCTACCAATGAAGGAACAAACAATTAGAGTAGGCATTATACCTCTCGATCACTTCACTATGGTTGTTCATTGGAATACTGATCAGTTTCATGTAGTTCATGTCAACATATCTTAAAGTGTCATTTTGAACAGAGATGCTTTGAACCAGTTTAGATAGGTGGTTATCTTACCAGCCTGATCCACCTCTGCCTCTGCCTCCAGACGCAAGAAGACGTCCTCTAACGTTGTCATGGAGACACCGTAGTTAATGATACCCAGGTCAGGACGACAGTCCAGCTCCGCAAACAGCCCTGGAGTGCAAAGTGATTGAGAGGCGAGAAGAGTTTAGTAACCATAGAAATTGGTAATATTTTTGGATTGCAAGACACAAGAAAACTATCCACACACACCAAAAGCACCCCTTTATAATCCTCATTTACTAACCCTCATGTTAGTCCAGACCTATATGTAAGTCATACAGGTTTGGAATGATATGAAAGTGAATAAATCAAACTGTAAGCACTAAGAAAGCACCGATATCATAGACTTCATATAAAAAGGCTACCGACAATAAATCTACATTAAAAAAATAAATAAATAAATAAAACGCCACCACAGTCCTGGTGAAAGCATGAAGCAATCTGTTGCTCCGCAGGGCATATGGCAGTGTGGCACATAGCAGATGGTGACATAAGGGCAAATAGATGCGAGACCTGGGAAAGTGTCCATGCTCTCGAAAGGCAATGTGAATGTAAGCTCAGCCTCTTGCTGCCTTGACAACTGAGCCTTGGGAACATGCTGCTTGACCAGTGATGTGATGTTCTCCACTTCACAGCCTTCAGTTACAGACATTCTAGAGGAGGTTTAGAATGACAGTGTTAATGTAGCAGCAGCAATGGGTGACAGGAAGAAAAAATATATATACATATATAATGTTATAAATATATAATTTTTTGCACTTTTCTTAAGACTAACCTAAGATGGTAGCCAACCCCACACTTGGTCTTCAGGTACAAAGAGGAACCAACACATTTCAGCTGTCCTTGAGAGATGACAGCTTTACGATCTGTGTGACAGAAAACGCACAGAGGTGTGTGAGATTGAGGCGTAAATGACTGATTGAAGAAAAGTTAAAAATGATAGAAGTACCTGCAAGTATATCTGCCTCGTCCATGTAATGAGTGCTGAGTACAGTAACTCTGCCTGTTCTACGGCTCTTCAGTAAGGACCAGACCTGGTGCCGAGACACTGGGTCCATACCAGCCGTAGGCTCATCCAGAAGAAGGATCTGATTCATAAGCAAAAGGACATCGAGGGAGGGGGATGAATAAGCAAACGAATCACGAAGTCAAAGGTATAAGCCACCAGACATTTACCTTTGGGTCTCCGAGAATCGCTATGCCCACAGAGAGCTTCCTCTTCTGGCCTCCACTCAGGTTTTTCGCCTGGGCGTCCATAATCTTTTCTAAATCCAGATCCCTTAGAACTTTTCTCACCTTAAAAAGAGAGATATTTTAGAATAGAAATTCTAACAAAAAAGGATGAAGTAACTGGATGTTTCTGGCTTTATTGAAGATATAATAGACTACCATATAAAAGTTTAGAGTGAGTATATTTTTATTCAGCAAGGACACATTAAATTAAGTAAATGCTGTTTTTTTTTCTTTTCAAATAATCCTAAAAGATCTGTATCATGATTTTTAAACCAGAATGATTTTTGAAAGATCATGTCACACTGAAGCTGATAAAAATTCAGCTTTGCAATCACAGGAATAAATTACATTTTAAAATATATTAAAATAGAAAACTATTTTAAATTGTAATATTTTATTTAACTGTATTTATTATTTCTTTATAATCAAATAAATGCAGCCTTGGTGAGCATAAGACTCCTTTCACAAACATAAAAAAAAAAATCTTTCCGTTCCCAAACTTTTGAATGGTAGTGCATCTATGGATAAAAGGAATTAAACAAAAAATATATTCTAGAACCAAGACCACTTAAGTGTGAGGTCACTGTTGCATTGTATAATGGATGTAATTAAACATGCAGAGTGGGGCTGATGTCAAATCAGCTTTTTCGATGCATTGTATGGGAAACTGTTTTTGAATTTCCCACACAATGAGTCAACATGTGGTCAGCAGATGTGGTTGCTTGATTCACTGGGAGTTCCTACCTCACCATCAATATCAGAGGGCAGGATCCCTTTGATGGCAGCAAAGATCCTCAAGTGTTCCTCTACAGTGAGCACATCAAAGATGATGTTGAACTGGGGGCATATACCAACCAGCTGTTTCATCTCGGCGCCCTCTGCTATCTCTGCCACAGGAGAGCCATAGATGGTTGCCGTGCCTATGCATAAAACACAGAATAATAGAATTGTGAGTGTAGCAGCAGTACAACTTCAGTTTTGGCAAGATCCAGTAAGAGGTAAATGTGTTCACAAAAAAATTCAAAATTAGCATCTATGCATCACATGTCTGACCTTCTGTAGGGGGGCAGATGCCACACAGGATGTTCATGAGGGTGGATTTTCCTGCTCCACTGTGACCCAGCAGGGCAGTGATCTGACCCTCATAGATGTCAAAAGTCAAACCTTTAGATCACAAATGGACAGAAGACAAAACATTCACCTACACATCAGAGCCAGGAGTCTTGTCATAAACAATTTTTAAAGGGGTCATCGGATGCCCATTTTCCACAAGTTGATATGATTCTTTAGGGTCTTAATGAAAAGTCAACATACTTTGGTTAAAATTTCTCAATGGTAGTGTAAAACACCCTTTTTACCCTGCCAAATCAGAGCTGTTTTCAGCAACCCGTTTTAGTGCATGTTCCTTTAAACGCTAATGAGCTCTGCTCACCCCACCCCTCTCTTCCGTGGGGTGACAAGCCGTTCTCTTGAGACTGTGTACTTTAGCCACGGAACTTGCCAACTAGCACGCTATTAGGAAGGGCGATTTGCAAAGTTTCATAAAATAACCTTATACTCACTTCTTCTGTAGGTGAGTCTGGATCACAAATGATTCGCACGAACAGACGCATTTAGGTAGATCGGGGGCGCATTCCCTTCAAAAACAAAGGTAATCCACTGCGTCTTCAGCAGCTCAGATGTCGGGAATAAATGACGACTGCTATGTTATGCTATGCATCATTATATCCAACAACAGAACACCTCTATTACTTAGGAGCCATTCTTGTCTACTTTTGTACTACCCACTCGATTGGCTCTATGACTCTCTCTCCTCTTCACCTGTAGCTGGTGTGTGGTGAGCGCACTGGCGCCGTTGTGCTGTGGCTGCCGTCGCATCATCCAAGTGGATGCTGCACACTGGTGGTGGTTGAGGAGAGACCCCCCACATGATTGTAAAGCGCTTTGGGTGTACAACCATACACAATAAAGCGCTATATAAATGCCTCATTCATTCATTCATACTCCTGCTCTGGCGTCGAAACAATGGCGGACTGATGACAGCTCACTCAGGGCAGGTCTAAGGTAAAACGCTAGTGTCAATCAACAATAGTGGGAGAGGCCTGGGTATGTGTGACGTCACACAGACAGGCATCTGAGAATGGCTTGATATGAGACAGGGGAAATGAGAAAAAAAAAAACACAGGGTGGATCTTTATCATTATAGGGTGGTTGTGTACACACTGCCAACACACATTTCAGTTCAAACAACTTGTAAAAGCGCATGTCGCATATGATGACCCCTTTAAGACCAAGATCATATGCACTATGGGACTGTTTAGTACTATGGAGGTAAAAAAAGTGTTGCAAATAACATTGTGCTGACTATAAGCATTTTATCTACAGTATACAAAAAGTAATTTAGTCCTCAAATCCATAAATGCTGAGCAAGAGGATGCATACATCATTTGTGTACCACACAAACAAGGAAGTGTCACAATTTGGACATAGGCGGGAAGTCTCACCTCTCAAAGCCTCCACTTTGGTGTCTTTCTCTCTGTAGATTTTACGAATATTGCAGATCCTAACAGGAGTAAAAAATAAACAAACACAGACATGGATATTAAATGGGTTGCTCTGGCTGAATGCCAGCTCTCTTCAAGCCCAAATCTATCCAGGCTTAGAAGGATTTTAACATACATCAGCTCTAAAAACATTACTCCCTTTTCCAAACTGCTCTCTTAATCACTTCACTGTTCTGAATATGGAGGTACAAAATTTGTTAATAAAAAACAAAATAAAAATATTGAACCAAACAACTTTGATATATGATGATAGATCGATGACAGATAGACAGACAGACAGACAGACAGACAAATTGTGGATCACTGGTCATTTTGTGTTTCAAGTCCGCACCTGATAACCTCTTTGCCTCTAAACTCAGGAGAAACCGCCTCCACCGATTCATCATTCACTGGGGTTCCGTTGACATCTCCCTCATACACAGAGCTCACCTCCACATAGCGCTTCCTCCGCTTCGACCAATAGGATGGCTGTAGGAAGTACAGCACTGAGCGCCTTGGGCCAAACTCGCCTGAAGGAAGAAATGGTCATTTACGTGGGAAGGTCACAAACGCCTCCATCCCAGTTTAGTAATAACTAAGAGATTTGTGTGTGTATTCTTTAGAGCAGCCACATAATGATTTTTTTTATGGCATCTGCAAATGCTTTTCATCTTTTTAAGAGAACAAACTGTTGCATTTACAGTATAAGCTAACAAACTTTTGAAGTCTTAAGCTAGAAAAGTGTGGTGGTGCAGTCTTCCTTTAAAGAAAAAGGTTAATATTTTGTGGTCTACTTAAAAACAAAAAAAAGTATATCTCAAGAATCAAAATCATTTTGAAGCCACATTAAATGGACAGTGAACAAACACAGTCTTGTTTCCAGGCTGAGCAAATTAATTTGCATTGGTATAAATCTGTATATGATGCCTGAATATAAACACAGTTAAGAACTGGAACTCTACTAAAACACAAAGAGAAGTTCTGTGGTGCTAAACTGTTTATGCAAAACGCTTTGACTCTAGTTGTCACCTGGTAGCACTTGGTCCAGGTAAATGGCTAAAAGCAGATAGAGAATGCAGTCCAAGCACAGCATGACAATAGGAACATAGAGGGCGTGAGGACCATTGCCCAGAGAGGAAAACACTGCGCCGTCCCCTTGAGCTTCCAGATACACCACCTACACATACACACACAAACAGTGCCAGAATACACTCCATTTCATATATGGGATTTTTGACATCTTTATTATTAACCATAATTAACTACATTCTGACCCCAAACTTTTGAATGGTAGTATATGATTTTTTTATAAAATGTTTTTAATGTTATTGATTTTAGTGTAAGAAGTCTCTTGTGCTTACCAAGCCTTCATGAAATTTGATCAAAAATTCAATACAAATGTAATAGTGAAAATTTAAAAATTTAACATAATTGGTTTCCATTTTATTACATTTTAAATTTCAGTGTCACATGATTCTTCAGAAATTATTCTAATATACTGATTTGGTGGCCAAGAAACATTTCTGATTATCTATGCTGAAATCAATTGTGCTGCTTAGTATTATTGCAAAATAATTTGATAAATAAAATAGTTCTAAACAACAGCATATAAATAGAAATATTGAAATAGAAATCGTCCGTAATATTATAAACAGTGTTACTGTCACTTATGATAATTTTAATGCATCTTTGCTAAATAAAAATATTACCTTTATAAAAAATAAAAAAAACAACAACTAACAGACCCCAACAGAAGTGTACATAAAATACTTTGTGTGAAAACGTTCTTGGCTAAAGTACTACCAATTTGTTATTCAAATCATCACTCTCATATGCATTTCTTGGCTAATGGTCCCACAACCTAGGTGACCATCATTAAACCATGGAGACCATGGAGTGCATTTGTGGAAAAGTGTGTTACCTGGGCGATGCCGATAGAGAAGGCGCTGGGAGACAGAAGGCAGAGGAGCCACACGGCTGACTGGGGGAAATCTCTCATCAGCACAGTGAAAAGAGATAGACACCCGAACACCACAGTCAGCATGGAGCCCACTGTACTTGCAAACTTGGGCTTCTTAAACAAAGGGGTCAACATGAAGGAGAAGAAAATCTGTGGGATTAAGAGGTGGGAAAATGAAGACTTTTGAAGAAAGGTTTGAGGTCAGCATACTAAAATGTAACACACTGGTCTTATTGTGTTCAATTAATCTCATGTAAAAAAAAAAAAACAGACCCTTACATTTTTAAGTCTTAATCGGTCACAAAGACACCACTTTTCACAATACAATCAATTCCCAATGTATAAAACAAGACCTGTCCAGTATTTTGTTCACATTGAATATCCTGTTCCATCCAGAAATGTCACATTATGGAAATAACTCACCAATGCGGTTTCATTTCTTGAAGAAAATACACTTTAATGCTGACAACTTTGTGGCTAATGCTTTCTTGAAGAAAAAAAAAAGCTTGCATTCTGTCAGATATTTTACCAGTACAGTCACACCCCACTGACGCAAAAGAAAACCAACGCAGCAGAAAGCAATTTAGCCTCGGGAAACGAAAATGAAAACTAATAACATTCAATATGACTCCAGATTAGCCTGTCACTCATATGACTACTCTCAATGTAGGCAGCAATCGAGACCTGAGGCCAAATGAGTGCACGGCCATTTAAATGGCTCAGCACACTCTAAAGCTTTAAGTCGCTATTGTTCAGGATGTGACAGGAGGGTTGCTAGGACTTACAGAGGATATTCCATAGAGGAAAATGAGGAGGAAGATGACAAAGAAGTTGCTGTTGGAGAACAGGGGTGTGCAGGTTGCTATAACAGCCATGAGAATGGACATGGTCGTCACTAGTGCAGCATAGAGGAGGCCCCATGAAAGCCTAAAGAAAGCAGAAGAAAAGCTTACAGACTGACCATTTATACATGATTTAAATTGGCTATGAATTATAATGTCATAGTTCCTGCAGGGGATACACTTACCAAAAGGCAGAGTCATACAATCCCATCATGCCCATGGTGTCTTTCAGCCGCTGCTCTTTTTCAGCTGCCACATTGACAATGAGGAAAGAGACAAAGGGTGTAAACGCCAGCACTAGGTATATGGAGATCAGGGCATGAGGGAACTTCTGGACCTCCACAGAACCCGGATGTCCCATCATCACTGCACGCACTTTTAATTCGTTCCACACGGGACGTTTGGTCTTCATCTGCAAAAGAATGAAGACGTAATTATGGAAGCAAAAAATAATACCACTCAGAAGCCTCCTATTACCATAAAAACACTGTAAAAAACTGATTTTACAAAAGATTTTCATTTCAAATAAATGTGTTCTTTTGAAGTCTCTTTTTATTAAAGAATCCTGCAAAAAAACCTGCATCATGGTTTCCACAAAAATATTAAGCATCACAACTGTTTTTAACATTGATAACTGTTTTCAACATCAATAATAAGAAATCTTTCTTGAGCAGTAAATCAGCATATCAGGATGATTTCTAAAGGATTGTGTGAAGACTAGAGTTAAGGCTTCTTTTAAAAAGTTTTAAAAATTATACTTTTAACAGCTAACATATGTTCATCCCAGACTTCAGCAGGAAGATGCACTCCATATTAACAGCTACAATGCTTAAATACCAATAAATTATTCATCCATGCCATTTCAAACCTGTATAATGGCAGCATCAATGAGAGACTGCAGCCGTATGAATCCAGAATACCAGTAGTTGGCGGCACGGCAGTTGACATAGTTTGTGTAGCAGCTTGCTGTGGATCAGAGAAGAAGAAAAAAAAAAAAAAAAACACCCGTCATACCCGTTCCTTTCATTACAGATCAAACGGTTACAAAGTGAATGTCATTTGCATTAAAAAGGAGGTCGCCAATTAACCAAAACAGCAGCTAAATCAGGTGCCACAGCTGTTGTGGCTTTATGACTTCAGCACTGAGTGATTCTCACTTATGGATTCGGTGAAGTCGCTAGGCAGAGGGAGCTGGTTGTATGGGAATCGCAGACGGTACGACATCGAATCCAAGAAGACCACTCCTACAAAGCCATCAGGTTCATAGAGACTGGCATTCTCCAATTCTTCCTCAGTGGAGAACATCTCTAATCGCTCATTCATAGCTGAGGATTCAACACCCACAAACAAATGAAAAAGAAATGCACACAGCGAGTCCACTTTAAAAACCATCAAAGCCAATGCTACACCATTAATTAGCAACGCATTCAGTAACAAAAGAATACACCATGCAATACCATTTAGTTGTTTGCTTTAAAGTAAGAACAGAATAATTAGAATTACGCATACACATTACAGATCAGTGAAATGTTCTAGTGTGATAAAAAGCAAAATTTGGTAAAATTTAAACTTAACCCCCACAATTTTTTTATTAAAGAAATACAACAATAAATCTGACGTACGCAGTTCCCGTGCCACCTCCTCCATGATGTGATTGGTGACATTGTTGATGGGGGTGTAGCCGAGACTTTTGAGTGACAGGTCCCGTTCATACTCCAGCTCCTTGGTGCTGATACTGCCATATGAGACATGAGGGTTGAGGGTGCTAATGAGGATGAGGAGGCCCAGGAGCAGCAAAGGCAGGATCAGCTCCTGCAAAGAAAGAAGACCAACAATTACATTTGACAAAGAAATATTGTGCAAAATATACTGTCATAAAAAAAAAAATTATAATATAATATATATATATATATATATATATATATATATATATATTATATATTTATATACAGTGAGGAAAATAAGTATTTGAACACCCTGCTATTTTGCAAGTTCTCCCACTTAGAAATCATGGAGGGGTCTGAAATTGTCATCGTAGGTGCATGTCCACTGTGAGAGACATAATCTAAAAAAAAAATCCAGAAATCACAATGTATGATTTTTTAACTATTTATTTGTATGATACAGCTGCAAATAAGTATTTGAACACCTGAGAAAATCAATGTTAATATTTGGTACAGTAGCCTTTGTTTGCAATTACAGAGGTCAAACGTTTCCTGTAGTTTTTCACCAGGTTTGCACACACTGCAGGAGGGATTTTGGCCCACTCCTCCACACAGATCTTCTCTAGATCAGTCAGGTTTCTGGCCTGTCGCTGAGAAACACGGAGTTTGAGCTCCCTCCAAAGATTCTCTATTGGGTTTAGGTCTGGAGACTGGCTAGGCCACGCCAGAACCTTGATATGCTTCTTACAGAGCCACTCCTTGGTTATCCTGGCTGTGTGCTTTGGGTCATTGTCATGTTGGAAGACCCAGCCTCGACCCATCTTCAATGCTCTAACTGAGGGAAGGAGGTTGTTCCCCAAAATCTCGCAATACATGGCCCCGGTCATCCTCTCCTTAATACAGTGCAGTCGCCCTGTCCCATGTGCAGTAAAACACCCCCAAAGCATGATGCTACCACCCCCATGCTTCACAGTAGGGATGGTGTTCTTGGGATGGTACTCATCATTCTTCTTCCTCCAAACACGTTTAGTGGAATTATGACCAAAAAGTTCTATTTTGGTCTCATCTGACCACATGACTTTCTCCCATGACTCCTCTGGATCATCCAAATGGTCATTGGCAAACTTAAGTTGGGCCTGGACATGTGCTGGTTTAAGCAGGGGAACCTTCCGTGCCATGCATGATTTCAAACCATGACGTCTTAGTGTATTACCAACATTAACCTTGGAAACGGTGGTCCCAGCTCTTTGCAGGTCATTGACCAGCTCCTCCCGTGTAGTTCTGGGCTGATTTCTCACCTTTCTTAGGATCATTGAGACCCCACGAGGTGAGATCTTGCATGGAGCCCCAGTCCGAGGGAGATTGACAGTCATGTTTAGCTTCTTCCATTTTCTAATGATTGCTCCAACAGTGGACCTTTTTTCACCAAGCTGCTTGGCAATTTCCCCGTAGCCCTTTCCAGCCTTGTGGAGGTGTACAATTTTGTCTCTAGTGTCTTTGGACAGCTCTTTGGTCTTGGCCATGTTAGTAGTTGGATTCTTACTGATTGTATGCGGTGGACAGGTGTCTTTATGCAGCTAACGACCTCAAACAGGTGCATCTAATTTAGGATAATAAATGGAGTGGAGGTGGACATTTAAAGGCAGACTAACAGGTCTTTGAGGGTCAGAATTCTAGCTGATAGACAGGTGTTCAAATACTTATTTGCAGCTGTATCATACAAATAAATAGTTAAAAAAATCATACATTGTGATTTCTGGATTTTTTTTTTTAGATTATGTCTCTCACAGTGGACATGCTCCTACGATGACAATTTCAGACCCCTCCATGATTTCTAAGTGGGAGAACTTGCAAAATAGCAGGGTGTTCAAATACTTATTTTCCTCACTGTATATATATATATATATATATATATATATATATTCTTCCAAAATTCCAATATTATAAAAATACTGTAAAGATATATTTTGTATACCTGAAGTACCAGAGGCAACTCAGAAAAGCAAATCCATACTGTCATGTTCTCAAAGCTACAGCTCTTGATTTGCTGCCTTAGGGAGGCCATAAACACACAGTGCCAGTGAGGGTTTCCAATCATCCCTCTGGGTTTATTTACTAGACCATGACATGAGTTTAGCTTTTAATGTGCCTGGAGGATGTGCACTGCAATGTTTGCTGCAAAAAGTTCTGGGGAATTCATTTTAAGACCACATTGAAGACACATTGACCACATTGAAATTGATTTCATGATTACAGAATACTGGATTCTTATTGGTCAAATGGGCTATTCCCTCCCTTAAAACCAAAACTGTATTATGAAAAATGTTAAAAGTATTATGTTTTTGCAAGTGTACACTACCGTTCAAATGTTTTGGGTCAGTGAGATTAATGTTCATACTTTTTTCAGCAAGGATGCATTAAATTCATTAAAAACGACTATTTACTTTAGATATTTATTTCATATTTTCTATTTTAAATAAATGCTCTCCTTTTGAACTTTTGTATTCTTCAAAGAATTCTGAAAGAAGAAGCATCATAGTTTTCACACGCACACACAAAAATACCTTAACCAGCACAACCGTTTTCAACATTGAAAAAAAAAAAATTTTGGAAATGTTTATTGAGCAGATAATCAATATATTAGAATGATTTCTAAAGGATCGTGACACTGAAGACTGGAGTAATGGCTGCTTAAAATTCAGCTTTGCATCATAGGAATAATTTAATTTTAAAATATAATAAAAAAAAACACTTTAAATTGTGACATTATTTGACAATATTACTGTTTCCCCTTATTTTTGATTAAATAAATTAAGACTTGGTAAGCACAAGAGACTTATTGAGCCCAAACAAACAACCAAGAACTCTGAACAATATAACTTGCTTCAGCATCTCCACCTCCATAAAAATCAATACAGAGATGACAATCCTTGGCAAAAATCCCAACCATGACTACTTCATAATACAATTCATTTTGTTCCATTTCCAACCGCTTTCCATAATGGATCATAACAATTTTCCCTTTACGAAGTCAGTTTAAAAGCACTTAAGTATTGATGGTAGGTGCTGACATGAACTAGTGGAACACCCATCCATTAACAGCCTTTTAATTCTGAAAGACTCTTATGTGGCTCTTCACCAAACAAACAGGAGGCAGAGAACCATTAAAAAAAACAAAAAAAAAAAAGTTACCTTACATCAAAAATACATGAACAGAAGAAAAAAGGGAAATGACTTGAGGATTTTTTTCTTTTCTCTTTCTGAATCAAAGCAGAGAATAAACAACCTGCTGGGCAGTAAAGAGTCAACAGAGTGGATGGAAGAGGATTTCATCCAGATGGAGGCGAATTACAACATAACATTAGTGTTAAGACTGCTAAGTCTTGTGATTTTATAACGCAGACTGGGTAACTGTAATTTTGCACTGCTCATTTAGCAGCTGCTCTTATCAAAAGTGACATACACTTATTACAGGAAAAATCCTTCTGGAGCAACCTGAGGTAAATGGTTATAATAAAGGACACATTTTGACAGATCACCGGATCTTTGAACAGATTGACAGGGACTTTAAGACCTTTTTAAGACCAAGTAAAGAAATATTAAGAAACAACAATGCTGCATGATGAACTGTATTTTAATCATGATTATTATTTCTGCTTCTCTCTATCTATTAAGCATAATCGCCTGTGATATTTGCCAGTCTAAATCTGCAAGCAAACCACGCAAGTTGCCATTCTTTTGATTTGTGCTTAAGTGCAATAATTCTGATGGAATGTTTAAAATATATAAAATGGCAATTAATAATCATGTTTATATTTATTGAGCAAAATAATTTTGATGAACAGTTTAACCATTGTGTATTAGCAACACTTCAAAGTTGTTTTTTTGTTGTTGTTTTTTTCATACGCAATTTTTTTCTTCATTTCCAAGAAGACAAGACTTAATTTCTTCATTTTACATTTCAAGTAAATGCATCTTGATTTAAGGATGTTGAGATATTCGTATTGGAAAACAAGGCAGAAATACTGAGGAAGATGTTAATTTTAACAATGCATGCAACATTTAATGCCATGACTTTATGCATTTAAGACTTTCTGCTATGATTTAAGAACTTGATTTGTGGAAGTGCGAATTAACACTTTTTAGGACGCACAACAACCCTGGATTTAAATGGACATTTCAGTCATTTCTGGTGAAGATTGTACAAACTTCAGAGGGAGCTCAACGCCATCGCATAGAAGTGATGTGCAAAAGCTTTAATAGTTCAACAGATTTGGAGTGCAGAAGAAAGCATGAGTGGAAGATGAAAGGCACCTGGAGACTCTGTTGTTTGGTCCTCCATTTGATCAGCAGGTTTTTGTAGAGCAGGCTCCTAGTTTGATGCCAGACTCCGGCATCTCTTCTGGTTATAGGCTGCATTCTTCCAGCATGCTTCAGCTGACTGGCACATGGATCAGACACAGCTGCAAAACAAAACATAGGCCTAACCTTCTTACTGCAAGTTAATGAATTGGCAAATTTTTGCTTTGAATTTGTCAGGCCAACAGTGCGTTTCTTCACAAATCATAGTTCATATTATTCGGCAAAGCTAAGATGAGATATGACAGGATGCGAGAACGACGCTCCAAAACTTGGACCTTTTTGGAATGATCCCATATTATAATCTGAATGTTCTTTGTTAGCAGAATGTGGTGCATTAACATGGAACCTGTTCAATATTCACACTTTTCTAATTAATCTTTCACACAAAAAATGACATTATTCTGCTGTCCATTAAACATGAAAAAAAGGTTCACAGTTACAGTAACTAATAATATATTATTCTTAATAATAATAATAACCTAAAAGTCGTTCAAAAAATTAAAGTAAATATTCAGAGGAAAATAGATTTTTCTATTTGCATTTGCACTACTAAAGAAATGACATTAAAACGTTGAAAATGACTAATCAGAATGAATAACATTAATGTCACTGACCATCATGCTTTATTACTGTATTAATTATCCAATACTTTACACACAGCAGACTATGAAAGCCCGTTTCCGCCACTGATTAATAAATAAATTAATGGAATGAAATAAAGGTAATTGCGAATTTATATAATTTTTTCCCCCTCAATTTAGTTTACATCTGGCAATTCTGAGATTTTTCTCTGAATTCTGAGTTTACTTTAAACAATTCTACCCCCACAAACAAAACGACTTGTGGCAATTCGCTATTGCAGCTATTACACTTTTTATCACGACTAATCGTTGTCCGCAGTTTCCCATGTCAAGAAGACTGATAAACCTAAAGCCCGGTGAAGGGGAAAGGGGAGTACGAAGGTAACGCAGATAAGAATACGAGAAAACAGCTTGTAATGAGTGACAGTGTGCTTCTAACTACCTGTAAAACACATAACTCATAAGAATTTTTATGTAGAATGTTACTGCGCGTGCAGGAGGTCGCGTGCACCCGACATGTTGCGCGTGCTCGCGCGGTGCAGGTCAATAACGAAAGGGCTAGGCTTTCGCCCCTTCTTTTTTTCGTTAAAATAGATTACATAGGTGTCCTTCAAATGTACATGAAATACTAGAACCAAATGTGAAAACAACCGATGAAATAATGAGTTTTGTTCGCTGCTCACGGTGTGTAAACACTGACAGCTAACGCTAACTGGCTAACAGCTTTCCCTCAAGCTTAAACAAGGAAGTGCACTTACGTATGAAATACATTAAGACATGTCTTTCCTTTCCTCCAAATTCGCTTTGTTATTTCCAAATAGATATCCTTTGGGAAATGAATAAATAGGGAAGAGATCCAGGGCGGCGTTGTCAACACTACTTGCGCCTCTGCCATCAGCTGGACCGACCAGTCATTCAACCAATCAGCGCAGCGCTACAAGTTACGAGACTCGTGATTCGTCGGTGTCCAGCAAACCAATCACGAGCCTCAGAACTTGTAGGACTTCGCTGATTGGTTGTGTGGTTTGTGTTTGACGTCATCAAAACACCTCCGACCCCACCTGCCGTTGACATACAGGGCTTAGTTGCGACCCTGAATATAATTGACTTTTTTTTTACAAATTTATATTTAGTTCTTTTCAATTGCATGCCCAGTTTAGACAGCAATGCCTTGCATTTTCTCAATAGCTCAAGCACTTGATGACGCATTACCCACTGTGTTAGATATTTTGCTGTGATTGCATTGTTTTGCTTGGTCATTGGAAATAGGAGATATTGTTTACACTGAAATATTGACATGTAGTCCTGATATCCACTGATATGCTGCCAAAAAAAAAAAAAGATACACTGCATTGTGCTGACAGTACAGGAACACAGTCAGTACTGTTGTTTAAAGCGTAAAGGATACAGTATTTTGAACTAGAGAGAAACATTTGTGAACTATGACTGATGAAATAATTTATTTATCCTATAGAAAACAAGTTAGTTTGCCTCATATGTGGGCTGGGTGCATTTGAAGGCCTCAAGGCCAAACTGACTGAGCTAGACATACTGGAGAAGGGAGATGCCACAGGATGAGATAGTGCGGAAATAGATAATGTGTGTAAACTTATTAAAATCCTAAGATGTGTAATCCTCTGCAACCTTGGGCACCTGGGAAGTAGTAGATAAGAGAAGTTATCTTTTGAAAAAAGACTAGCAGGTGGTTTTCTACAATGAAAGCTGTTCTGAAAAATAATAAACAATTGTGGCAAGTCCTGGGAATGAAGTATGATGTAAGAATGGTCTGTACGCTCATTGGACAGTGACCAACAACAAAAATGTGCAAAGATAGTAGTCTGGACAGAGAAAGACTCAGATGTTCTGCAGGCATCTCGGCTTTGTTGTCTTCTTGCAATAAAGTCTAATATTGACTTCTGGAACTCTGAGCATTATTTTGTAAGACAGAGAAGACTTTTTGTCCACAACATGACGTCCTTAAAACTGACCTTGACAAAAATGTATATAATGTAGGTGATATGTACAGTGCATACACTACTGCAGTCACTTTGTCAATCAAATTTATTTGGTTACAAAAAAGGTATAAAATTAAGAGTAGAAAAAAGTGTCTATGCATGTATAATTCTGAAAAACAAAAATACAGTCTTTTCAAAGAAGAGTCTTTTCCTTTTTTGATTAAAAACATTCCACTGAGGGTATGAACTACGTTAAATACAGTATGCCACCTTGTCTGGTACTAAGAACTAACACAAACCCAAAAGGATTTTAGAGAAAAAACCTGCGTGACAGTGAAGGCAAATTTACATTGATTATTACAAGTAAACACAAAATGACATCAGTTAATAGATCGGTCACAGAAGCCAGACATATGAATCATAAGCAATGTGACAGTACATTCATTTGTGCAAGGCCTGAGGGAGCAATACTTTCACAGCCAGAGAAGCTGCGAAATATATATTGCTCCCTGGGGAATGAGGGGGGTATATTTGATTCCTCAGTCGCATAAACAAGCATCACTCTTTCAGTTCTGCAGATTTAAATATGTTTTTGGGAGCTGCTTAATGAATTTCAGTTGTCACTATAAGGCCTGATATACATATTCAATCGGAAGGCATCCGAGGCAGGTTACATACCCCTGTCCCATTGGCTCGGCTTTAAAGGAGTGTGTTTGCATGTCATTGTGAAGTTTTTACACAATTCAAGGCCATTGAATTCATGACAACCCATTTTTGCCACTTACACAAGCCAATGGACTCAAAAAATATATAATAAAAGATGACATTGTGAATCGCCTGTCTTCAGAGAAAAGCTAGGAGCATTTTAGAAAAAACCCAGGTAGCAAAACAGGGGTACATTGTCTTTCTTTGTAGCCCAGTTTTCATGTGATCAGATACATTTCAGTAATGTTTTATCATTCGTTGTACAGCTCCTTCATCTGGATATAAGAAGAAACCTTCCACTTGGTCTCTACATGTTTTACTGGTTCCATAGTGCTGATGCTGGGGTTGAGAGGAGACAGTCTATGCTCAGGCCAGGGCTTCAGTGTTTGCGGGTGCGCTGGCCCCCCGTTCCGGTGGTTGTGACGTACAGGAGGGGCTGAAGTTGCCTGGTTTGGGGGCCACGCTTGATGAGGTGGGAGGGCAGAGTGGAAGAAATGACATCTGCTGTTGATCCTGTGGAGAATTAATAGGACGACAGGAAATCAAAACTTACTCTAATTTTCTTAGTAGTTGTTCTTAGTGCTATTGAACACAATCCATTAATGCATTAAAAATAATAAAAAAATAATAATAAAAAAAAAAAATTGGAAGGAATAAATTATAGGTTTATCTTGCAATAAATGTATAAATATAATGAACACATCATGAATGAGAAAATGAATAAATCATAAAAAAAAAAAACATTAAAAAAAAAAAAATTGTGAAATCAGACCTGTTTGGTGGATATTGTGAGAGGGTCGAACTTTTGAAAGCTGAGGCTGGGCTCTGTGTTGGGGGCGCAGAAGGGGGGCCGGGGGATGACCGTTAATGTGCAGGTGGGGATCAGAAGTGCTGTCCAGGGGACGAAATCGCTGGCTTGTGTTCTTAGCCTGAGACAGCTGTGGGGTGGAGAAAATATTCAGTATGTTGTAAAAAAACTAAAGAAAACTAAATATTTTATATATATATATATATATATATTAAGTCTAATTTTGGAGCATTAAAAGTTTTTGCATTATAATAGTATTTTCAGAACAGTTAAGCACAACTGTCTTTTATTCCCAAACAATTAATAGCCCATTATTTAAACTGTAAAATATTTATTCTACCATTCATAAGTTAAGTTAATTTTTTTTTTAAAGAAATTAATACTTTTATTCAGCATTTAGGCATTAAACTGATCAAACGTGCTAATAAAAGCATAACGTAAGGCATATAATATTACAAATGAGAATGATTTCTGAAGGATCATGTGACACTGGAAGTAATCTTAAAGGCAAGAGTAACGACTGCTGAAAATTCTGCCTGGCCACTTACATTAACACAATATGCTTAATTGTCATGAAAATAAATGGTCCTAAAAACACATTTAATTTTAATTATGCAAAATACAACTTCTCCTTCTTTTGGGGTAAATTATGACCTGAACAAGGTTTTGTGAGATTCATCCATTAACACAGATGCTTTTATCTAAAAACTCACTGTTTGTCCTGTGACTTCAAATGATCGAGACCTCCTCTTGCGTCTACGACCCTCAAAGTCCTGCTCTCGTGGAGCGGGGTTCTTCACAGCCTGGCGGTTCCGTGGCCGTGTCCACGTGCCGCTGGGTACAGGGCCGTCTCCCGTGCTGCTGGACAGGTTGTCATCGGAGGTGGCGTGGCGTAGCTCTGGGCTGGGCTGCCTTCCACGCCGTAGCACCAGGCCTTTAGGGGGCGCCTCGGTCAGAGACAGGTTACTCTTGTGTTTCTTGGGATCTAGGGGTGAAGGTGGCGGGGGCAATCGCAGGGCATCTATTTCTAGCACCTTAGAACGCCGTCGAGCAGCCTTGACCGCAATGTTCTGCACGCCTCTTAGAATCTGCTGTCTCTCTGGAGGGAAAACAGTTCAGGGATTTTAAAACTATGAATAATTAAATAGACATTATGTAATTTGGCATTAATCTGAGAAGAAGCCATGTAAGGTTTGCCTCAACTGACCAATCAGAATGAAGTATTCCAGGGAGCTGTGTAACAGCACAAGATGAAAGAGCAGAGGAACTCTTACCTTTAGGAGTCAGAGGGGCATCTGTGCCGTTCTCGCTGCTCTCAGGTGACGAGTCCAGATGGCTGCTCATACTGTGACTGAGATGACTGTATCTCAGAGCGTCATCCAGGACAGATGGCAACAGCTGCAGAGATAGTGTCAGACGCACTCATTTATTCAGTACACTCAGTTAAAAAACAGAGAAACCAATTCAAATGTAGATTAAACAGAATATTCACACTTTCTGTGAATATATTTTCAAATTTTACCATTGAACTACTGTTCAAAACGGTCAAGACGTCAAAAACATCTCACCAAAGCTGCATTTGTTAAATCAAAAATACACTAAAAACAGTAATATTGTGAAATATTTTTACAATTCTAAAAAACTGTCTTCTATTTTAAAACATTTTAAAATGCAATTTATTCCTGTCATGGCAACGCTGAATTTTCAGCATCATTACTCTAGTCTTCAGTGTCACATGATCCTTCAGAAATCATTCTAATATGCTGATTTGCTGCTCAAGAAGCATTTATCATCAGTGTTGAAAACAGTTCTGTTTAATATATTTGTGGAAACCAAGACACTTTTTTTCAGGATACATATTTTTTAATATTAGTTTTAAAGTGTAAAGTTTTTTTTATATAAATCTTATTATAAATATCTTCACTGTCACTTTTGATCAGTGTTCTTGCTGAATAAAAGTAAAAAAAAAAAATCTTACTGACACCAAAATTTTGAACATTAGTGTGTAATGTAAAAATAAAATTAAAAAAACTATATGTGACTCTGTACCACAAAACCAGTCATAAGTAGCATGAGTATATTTGTAGCAATAGCCAACAATACACTGTATGGGTCAAAATTATAGTTTTTTTTTATCCTAATAATTATTATTTTTTATGCCAAGGATCATTAGGATATTAAATAAAATCATGTTCCATGAAAATACTTTGTAAATTTCCTACCGTAAATATATCAAAACTTAATTTTTGATCAGTAATATGCATTGCTAAGAACTTAATTTGGACAACTTTAAAGACGATTTTCTCAATATTTCGATTTTTTTGCACCCTCAGATACCAGATTTTCAGATAGTTGTATCTCAGCCAAATATTGTCCTATCCTAACAAGCTTATTTATTCAGCTTTCAGATGATGTATAAATCTGGATTTCTCAAAAAATGGACCCTTATGACTGGATTTGTGGTCCAGGGTCACATATTACAGTAAGCTGCAAATGTAGACCCCCAGAAGCTCACCTCTCTGTTGCCTTGGCCATTGATGTGAATGGGTGGAGGAGTCATAACTACAGACTTCTTCATCTGTTTGTGACTACTCTTAAACACTCGGTCTCTGTGTGGGCAGGAGAACATTTTTAACTTATAAGTAAAAGCATGTGAACAAACTCAGACTCCTTTAACAATATGAAGGAGGTAGTTATATTACAGTTCTTTTTATGTCCACAGGACAAGCAGAATGTTCCTTGCTATTTTTATTTTCACATTCACAAAATTCCAAATATTTTTGGCCATTAAAGGTTTCCATAAAAGGAAATACATTAAGTTTGCATAAGGAGGGAAATGTCAAAAAAGTATCAAATTAATTTGCTTTCAACGCTTCTTACCCATCAGGCTCTGGGAGAATCGGAGGTAGCGTGTGTCTCCTCAGTTTTGTCTGCCCTTCTCTGTTGTCTGAGCCCAGTGTGCGAACACTTTCTTGGTCTGAATCCATCTCCTGCAAGGGGTCACGACCTCTACTGGGGAGGGTGATCTTGGGCAGGGAAACCTCCTACAGAAATATATGTTCATGATCACTGTGAAATACTTTATGCTTTTATCACATCCTTCTCTTGAAGAGCTTTTAAAGGGAAACCTCCTACAGAAAGTAATGTTCATGATCACTGTGAAATACTTATATGGATCCTTCTCTTGAAGAGCACAGTCAACATGAAACTCATTTGAGTCATAATGTGTTCTGACATATGCAGGAGATGTGTTGATTTGTGCAAAATATGAGCAGTAATGTGTATTCACAAGAGTAGAAGTACGAGATTTCATGTCTGAATTCTGCTATCCTGAACCCAGTGAATGTACTTATCTGCCAAAGATCTGTGAAGTTCTCCTCACATCAGGTTCATGTAAATAGCTTTAGGAATTTGAGACTGTGATTGAAAATTGTATTATGTTATATATATATATGTAATGTGTGTATATAATATATATATATATATATATATATATATATATATATATATATATATATATATATATATATATATTAATGCTGTCAAACGATTAATCGTGATATATATATAAATACACACACGCACACATTTTAACTTGAACCCTCATATTGCATCACTCTGGAAAACTTTACTGCCACAGTTTGGCCTGATTCATCTCTGGCTGAGATTTCGGTGCCATTTCTTATTCCTGTGAATGGCTCACCATCAATAAATTGCCGCTGCTGCTGAATGATCTCATGGCAGAGGTGTCTGTGCTGTTCGAAACGCTGCACTACCACGTTTTTCTGTCGGATCACGTTGTCCTTGAGCAGTGCGCTGGACTGCATCTCTGCGTTCTCAATCTCTAGCTCGTGAACCTTGCAGAGGAGGCAAAGCACTTCCCTCTGCTCCTCTGAGCTCACGCGGCGGGGGAGAAGCTCTTCAAGACGTCGTGCTTTCTCTCTGAGCTCTGCCAGGCGCTGCTCCAACCCGGCCTAAAGAGAACAGAGGGACTATGGTCAATTACTGTGATGAGTGACTTTATTAACAAGGCAAGTACAATTTATCTTTGCTTATAAGGAGTCTCAGTCTAAAAACAGAAAGGAAATGTATTAAGGTAGTATGCACTGCCTATGTAGAGTGTTCCAAATGAATAACAAGTTATTATAACAAATTCACTGAAATGAACCGGTTAAACCAACTGATTCACTAAAAGGAATCAGACATAAATGTTAAACTCACAACGCAGTACTGTGAGATTTTGAGATGTTGTTCCGCCCTCTAGTGGCTAATAACAACATTACCTTCTGTTTTTGTATTTTCTTCTGCTCAGCCATGAGCGTGACAAGGTTCTCTCTGGCAATGGCCACCTCTTGTGTCTCTGTGCTGTCAGGCAAAGATTCTGGTGAGTCTGAGTCTTTTTCACTTTCATCCTTATTAAAACTCTCCTTCCTCCTCTCGCCCTGCCACTTCTTTCTTCTCCTGAAGCGTTCTTGCTCCCAGCTAGATGAAGACAGATAATATTTCAATGACCAAGCATTTATTTGAAAGAAACTTAGCAAAAGTTTCAAATAAAACATTTCACAAAAGAAGTTTGTTCAGTCTGAAATGATAAAACAACTGATGATAGTGTTCATGAGTGTGGATGATAGTCTTCTGACTAAAGTGTCCAAATAGCTTGAGGGCGACGTGTGTATTTAGCTGTAATCTTGTTTTGGTTTGTGTGCAGAATGAAGACTCACTCTGTGATTGTCAGCAGGTGTTTGGATGTGTCTATCTGGATTTCCATGTTGCTGTTGTCCAGCTCCATAAGATGCCTCCTGATGTCCATCTGCTGTCTAAACGCATCGATCAGCTGCTCCCGCAGTTGGTCCATCGCAGCCCGGCTCTGCTGAGAAGAGTGAGCCTGCACCTCCGCTAGAGGCAAACACACAACAAATATGTTATGACACACTTTTGAGTGAGAATAGAACAGAAATAGAATAGAAATAGAATAGAAAACAGAAAATTATCTATTAGTGATATTTAGAAAATAATCAAATGAAAAATATAGTCAGAATAATATATTAAATAAATATTAAACATTCATAATATAATAGAACAAAATCAATTAAAACGATGTTCTAATCAAACAGAAAAATAACCAGAAAGAACAGAAAGATCAAACAGAATAGAATTGAATCAATTAGAAAATACAAAAAATAATAAATACAGAAAATAATACAATAGAGTAGACCAGAATTATCTTATTAAAAAAAAAGAAAATGACACAATAGAATAAAATCAATTAGAAAATTATCAAACTAACATAAAAAAATCTATTGGAATAGAATATGACAGAACAATCAATTAGAAAATAACCTGATCAAACAGAAAATTATTTATTAGAATATAATAGAACAGAATAATTTAGAAAATAATCTAGTCAAATGGAAAATAATCTGCTAGATTTAAATAGAACAGAATCATTTTGAAAATAATACAGATAATAATCTAATCAAGGAAAAATTATCTATAAGAATTAAATAGACCAAAGTAGAGTAGAGTAGAGTAGAATAGAATTCAAAATAAAATTGAGGTGATATCAATGGTACATATCACTTCTAAGGATTCAAAGGATTTAATAAAAGAATCAAACCAAACATAAAACAACATATTAGAATAGAACAGAACGGAATAAAACAACAGAATAGAACAGAACAATAAAGAATAGAATAGAAAAATCAAGGTGGTTTTAATGGTACCTCTCACTTCACTTCTTACAGATGGGATGTTACCTTGAACATGGCGGATGTCTGTTCTGTCCGAGTTGAGCTGTCTGCTGGCCTGGTCTGCTATCTTTTTCTTCAGCCGCTGAATCTCGCTGCGCAGGTCAGAGATGATGCTGGTGTACTGGGCGATGTGATAGGACACATTCAACAGGTTTCTCTTTACCTGACACGGGAAGAATAACAGCACACAGAGTGATAAGATATAACAGTCAAAAAACTCTTCACCAAACAGTTATATTGAGAAACGGCATTACAAAGTGTGTAACACAAATAATGCAACAATCTTACTGACAAAGAAAAGAAAATCTTACTGACCCAAACTTTTGAACGGTAATAATGGGTTACTAGGTTATCCATTGTTTTATCATGTGTTAAACTAACCCGTGTGCGGATGCTTTTGGCACGGTCGGCATAAGTCAAGGTATTCCGTGAATCCTCAAAGGCCAGAGATGCAGGGCTTATATGGGCAATCATCACCGTCCGACTGTTTCCTCCCAGAGAATCCTGCAGGCATGAGAAAACCCAGTAAAACAACCGCAATCAAGAAAAATATCCCATAAGCCTCTCTGTTCATGAAGAGTCACTTCGCTGTACCTTGAGCAATCGCGTGAGCTTGCTGTCTCTGTAGTTGACATATTTGTTGACATTCTTTTCGCTCAAAGCATTGATGCAGTTCCCCAGTGCGAGCAAAGAGCGGTTGATATGAGCGCCCTCTTTTAACCTCTGACCCCTGTTCTGTGTCTGAAAGCAGAAACGGTAGTTATTGCACCAAGTTTTTAAACTGTCAGTCTACATGCAGTTTAGGAAGTCTGTTAGAGCCTCCAGTAGGGGGCGCTCTTGTACATTTCATTTTCTGAATAGTTGTGTAACAGGCTTGTCTTCCTCATCAATGGAGTACAAACAAGCACTCATGTTTCTGAGCAACAATACCCCATAACCAGAAACAACGTGATCTGCTTTTGTGCCTGTCACATGCATGTTTAAACCCACAGGGTGCCTGAGTGGTTAACATTTTTAACCGTTTCCATGGCAAATACATGGCACGCTCTCTAAATGTGTTCTCTCATATCTTCCCATCTCATGGAGTGAGTGGAAATTACACTTTAATATTAAACATGATTCACACGTCCTTCATCAAAATCGCCTGAATGGATCTGTAGATGTGTAGCATCATAACGGATGTAATAACCAACAAATATATTCATTTTAGATGGCTTCATTTTCCCTCCAAGTTTATCACTAATAGATAAATCACTCTTGGAATTGTTCCCTCGTCACTGGCTGATATATGATTCTGAATATATCTGGCGCCAACTGTGCCAGCTTTTTTGTAAAAAGAAAGATTGATAGCCTTATATTAATGATTACCAACTTTATAGACGTAAGTTTAAGCTCACCCACTGTGCTTTTATGTTCTAACTAAACTAAAAGATGAATAGACCTTTATATTTCACACCTACTCTTACACATCATACCTGTGAAGCCCGTTCAGACCCTGCCAGATCGATCATGAAGAGACGTGCGAATCGCACTTCCTGCAGGATGTCTCGACATCGGCTCTGTTGCCGTACGGCCACCTGCAGCACAGCGTGAGAGCGAGAAGACGTCTGATTGGCTGCTGTCGGCTCTTGCGTTCTCTGCTTGTTTCCTTTCATTAACAACTCCATGATCTGTGAGAGAGAGTGAAAACAGAGAAAAAAACTCAACATCCAGCTCCACAGTACCATTCATAAGTCTGAGGTTGACAGGATTTTTTTTTTTTATAAGTCCCTTATGCTCACCATGACAGCACTTATTTGATCAAAAACACAGTAAGACAGCAATGTGAATACTGTTATAATTTAAAATTACTGCTTATATATATATATATATATATATATATATAAAATGCAGTAATTTTAAGTTATAAGTATAATAATATAATTAATTTATATAATTATATAATTATAAAATAATAATATTTTATGTATAATATCATTATATATAATACTAATATACTGATTTGGTGCTTAAACATTTTTTATCATCAATGTTGAACAATTGTGCTGCTTAATATTTTTGTGGAAACAGATACATAAAAAAAAATAATAATCAATAAAAAGTTCAAACTATAGCATTTATTTTGAAACAGAAATCTTTTGTTTTATTAAAAATGGCCTTACAGTCACTTTTTGATCAATTACATGCATCCTTGCTGAATAAGGGTTTCACTATTAAATAGTTATTTAAATATACACCACTATTGTTGTTATTAAAGGTGCAGTGTGTAGTTTTTAGCGGCATCTAGCGGTTGAGTTTGCGAATTGCAACCAACGGCTCAGTCCCCCGCTCACCCCTCCCTTTAGAGAAGCTACGGTGGCCGATACAGGACTAAGATGCCGTCGTCTAAGACCGCAGAGAGCAATGAGGTTTCTTTACAAAGGTAAATTAAGGAATTATATTTACTTAATTATTCAATAAACGATGTCATTGCGAATATTACTGTTACTTGTTCATCATTGTGTCAGTGTTTTTTCTCGAGAACAACATAGTGACGATACGCGCTCTGTAGAGCAGTTTGTCCGTTAAGGGCTACTGTAGAAACATGATGGCGACTTCCATGTGAGGGGACCCACGGTATATGCAGTTATAAATCGCTCATTCTAAGGTAATAAAAACATAACAGTTCATTAAGTAAGGTCTTTATACTCCTCTGAAAACGTAGTTATGTATATTATATTGCATTTCTGTCTATAGATCATCCTAAATATTACACAGTGCACCTTTAAGTATCATAGAATGAACATGAACAATGACTACTGTAACAGTATTTATTTACTTTAATAAAGTAACATGCTGTCTGAAAAATGTGTCTAACTGACCTCTCGTGCATTAATGGTGGAGACCTCTGTTATTCCTGCGACCTGTATTTCTCCCTTCGCGTCCTCTCTCAGGTCCAGAAACCCTGATGATGGATTCAGCAGGTCTCTTATCATCTCATTATAGATCTGAAACAAAAGAATTAAACAGATTAAAGACCGTGCTCAGATTTCAAGATTACCATCCTTGTTTATGCATTTGACATTTACATTCATGCATTTGACAGACAGACGCTTTTATCTGAGGTGACTTGCAGAGCATAAATATCAGAACGTGCAATCTGTGACCTTTCCATTACTAGCATGCTCTACCAGCTGAGCACATGGACAATGCTGTAATTTGTGAAACATGAAAGGAACTATTGACAACAGACCACTGAATTATTGAACATTTAGTGCACACTGTAGCTGTGACGCATTAAGATTATATCTGAAGTATTCACCTCACAGCACTTCAAATTTTCATGCCCAAAATACTAATTTGTAGAACTATCGATTGCAGCAATAATAAATTCATTACATACAGTAATCAACACCTGTTTCAACCAATCAAAATCCAGAATCTATGGTACAAACAGTCATATACAGTATTTTCAGGATGCTAGTGAAGAGATGAATGTCGGATTTAATATTTTAGAGTATTTCAATAAGCTTCATTCAACCCGGTTTAGAACAAGGCCACATCCTGAGCACCACCTGCGGTCACCTCAAAACTCTCAATTTAAGTCGTCCCAAACGTAATATTTCATCACTGTCAGTGAGGTTACTGTGATCTGCCGTAAGAATGTGATAATTTTAGGGTGACGCTGATGGTATGAAAAGAACCCATTGACAGAGAAAGAGTAGAAGACCTGCTAAAGATATAGATGGATGGAAAGAGAAAAAGAGACAGGATAAACCGGGAGGTCTGAACCTAAACCACAGAAGCTGAGAATAAAAACGCTTTCTCTCCAGGGAAGCGTTCCCTTGAGCATTTGGACGGCCCAATGTAAACAGGAGTCTTAATGTGAAGGTGTAAGAAAAGCAGAGGACAGGAGAGCATTGTGCTCTTTACTGAAGGTTGCTCTTTCCGTGTGTGGACAGAGTGGCTTACTCATAGGTCTGCACATCCCAAACACCCCTTTAACCTAAAGAAGTCAAACAAATCTGTGTGTTTATGTGTACATTAAGATGCTAAAGCAATACTTAGTGTGTGTGTTAGTGAGTGCACACAGGATTATTAAAAAGAGATATTTCTATATAGATAGACAGACAGTTAGAACTATTTAGAATTATTAACAATTATTAATATATGCTTATATAATTAAAATATATGGTTCAAGTACATACTGGGTTATAGAACACTAAGATACTGCAGCACTTTCACCATTGTAAAGGAGAAACAACACATTGTCAAACATCAGTCACTACAGAAATACTGCTGAACACACTTTGACAAAATGGGCAATGAGACATGTCGAGAAAAGAATGTGAGACAGAGAGAAAGAGAAAAAAAGACACAGAGAATTGAAGTGGTGCTGCTGTCAGCTCACACATGTGATCTCAAATGCACACGCATCAGCTGTCAAAAACAGGACAGAGCTATTGAGTTTCGAAGCATAAACTGAAGCCCTGGAGACAAAATGTGAAAAAATCCCATAGACTTACACTGAAAGAGGTACCAAGCCTTATTTAGAGAACAGATAATCATATAGACTTAAGAGTAAACTTATTTGAGGGAAGAAGAAAAAAACTTCACCTTGCAACAGTTTTAATATCATATATATACTATTATAGATTTTATTACTATTTTTAGATTCGTTTTTATTTTTAGATTTTCTGTTTTCATTTTAGTTTAATTTTGTGTTTTGTCATTTTATAATATAATACAATATAATAAAACATAATTTCATTTAATGGGTAATATTAGGCCTTTTTTGCAAGTCAGCAGCCATTCTCTTTTAAGATGCAAGGCTGTGTTACTTGGCCAGTCACATAAAAGCATAGGGATCTGTTTCTAGGCTAACGCAGAAGGGGATCAGGGAAGCATGTATTTGTTTTGAGTAAACTTTGGACAAGTCCATCACTCAGTGGGGAAACAAGCTTTCTAGTATCAATACAACATCACCGTAATCAAAGATGCTGATATAGTCGCTAAGCCGACAAGATTACCCCTCCCTCACGCAAACAAGAGCTGATAAACAGACGTGCTATCGGCCGCTCGGCACGGAACTGATGACTATCTTATCACATAACACTTAAGCTGTTACCCTTTTTTAAAATTGATTAAAACTAAATGAGGGCAGTTGACTTTACTATGTGCATTTATTTAGCGTGGCAATAGGGTGACAGTATCTTTAATAGTTCTATATCAAATCTCTAAGTGATACAGTATGTGAGGAAAAAAACAACAACATGTGGCTGCTAAAATCCTATTTAGCAACCAAATGAAGCTCTCACCTCCAAGTAGGACATTGAGACACTGTACTGCATGTCATCACTGGTTTCCTCGATGGCTTTGAATAGGTCATTTAATGTGCGGACGTAGATACCAGGTTCTCTGTCTGTTCCCAGCATAGTGTAAGTCTTCCCACAACCTGTAGACACACACATCTGCTTATTAGGACCACAATTTAACCTCGTTTTATTGCCTGACATCATACAACATCAAAATAATAAAATAAAATAAAAACATTTTTAATAAAATAAAAAAGTCCTTAAACATCAAACACTTTTATTTATTATTTACATTTTATTTGTTGGATTTTGCATCATTCCTGCTGCCTGTGATACAGCATAGGCTTATCAGTTGAAAATCTGTGTTCTAAACTACACTACCTCTTTTCATAATTGTGATTTTTTTTTAGATAATTAGCATATGTTCATCAGCATGGCATAAACGGAAGGCACAGGTGTGAGGTGAGTCATAGTGAGTGATACATAATGTTTACAGGTGGCTTTTATCCCAGTCAGACTGAGCACAGATCTAAGCTTTATATAGCCACGGCCACAGACAGGAACAGTCAGTAAGAGTCACTCTGAGGACAGATTAGAGCACGCGAGCACACGGGAGCCACACAGTCTGCTTTCCAGGAATGAACTTTTAATCAATTCAAAGCAGCATTAAAAACAGGTCTTTAATTAAGGTATTTATTTTTTAGATGAAATATTACCAGATAATGTATTCTTGACAGCTGGAATTCGGTGAGCTAGGTTAATATATGAAATATTTAAATCATATTTTGACATCTTCAAAGCATTGTGTGCTTTTTTTGTTGTTGTTTTGTGAAATCAGTGCATGTGACTTTGTTGACTGAACCTGTTCCGTAAACAGGAAGAAAGAAGATCAGGTTGATGAGGCTTATCCATGTGCCCTAGTAGTGCCCAGTTTGTCTGTGATTTTTACTACTTTGGACATGTGGCCACTGCTGATGGCATTTCAGTGTAAGAACATACATGCATATATAAATAAAAAAAGTTTTTATTTTTTTTCAATTAACCAGACCTGATATGGGCCAATTAGGATCTACCAACTCATATTTACAAAGCAAACAGAACAATGTGTTTATACCATTGCTGTAGTTTTGCATATGCAAATACACTTTACTGAATTTAAAAACCTGCTGATTTGATTTTCTCTCACACAGCTTAAATTGTTATTTGTTTACATTATATGCACCAATATAACAATAAACAGAAATCTATCTATCTATCTATCTATCTATCTGGTGAAACTTCTCTCAACATATTTAAAGGGTTACTCCACCCCAAAATGAAAATTTTGTCATTAATCACTTACCCCCCATGACGTTCCAAACCTGTAAAAGCTTTGTTCATCTTCGGAACACAATTTAAGATATTTTAGATGAAAACCGGGAGGCTTGTTACTGTCCCATTGACTGCCATACTTTTCTGTGCCTTGACAGTGTTAATTGTTTGGCAGTCAATGGGACAGTCACAAGCCTCCCGGTTCTCATCTAAAATAAAAGACGAACAAAGCTTTTCCAGGTTTGGAACGACATGGGGGTAAGTGATTAATGACACAATTTTCATTTTGGGGTGGAGTAACCCTTTAAGTACACAAATATGTTTAAACCGATTCATGGAAAAGAATCTAACCAGTTTACTAGCTCTAAGATGTTTTCGTTAATTAAGTCGTCATTTAAATCAAAGTCACTATTAAAAGACTAATAAAATTATCAAGATATCACGCAATTGCAAAATCATCAATAAAAAAAATCAGGGGCTGTATTATAAATCTTAATTCTTGACTTAAGATTTTAAAACGTTTTATTGATTTAGTGAAATTACCATGGTTAAAAATATATAATGAAAAATCTATATATTGCCCAGCCTTTTGTATGAATTTGTACTGACTTGGTATGTACTTTGTACTGACCTGTGGGTCCGTAGGCAAAAACAGTAGCATTGTACCCAGAAATGAGACCTTCAATCAAGCCTTTAGTCGTGAATCTGTACACCTCGTCCTACGGAAAGCACACACACACACGTTTAATTGCAGCCTTTGTGTGTATTTTCATCTTTCATTCAACCACATAATAAATACAAATGCACTTACATTAACACAAATAACTGCATAAAAGTGATATCTCTGAAAAGCATGTTAAATTTTGTACATGTGCTTCACAGGCACAAACACAGAATGGGCTTGCCTGCGTGGCTGAATAATCGAAGGCCACATCAAACATATAAGTCTTCTCTCTGGATCGATGAGCTCGAAGAATATCATCTGGATCCTCCATGGGGTCCTTCAACACCACCATCTGAAAAAGAGGGAAAGAAAAACATGAATTGGAGTACACCTGGTTACATCTTATTATAGTTTTTATATTCACCGCATTCATGCGCAGAGTGTATATCAAAACCATTCTAGCCTTTTACTCGCTACCTGACAACACACTTTACTGGTAATCACAGCTAGCTATCAGCTAACATTAACTACAAAGGCCTTTTACTTCGGTTACAGTGACACAGAGTGTCGAAACAGCACCTCTAAATAGAAATATCATAATGGATCCACATGAAAGATGCGGCTAGTGTGGTTTAAATGTAAAAGGTGAGTGCGTCATGATGGAAGACATCAAGCCTAATTTACTTTCTATTTTTACATCTACATTTTGGAAATGATCCTGATGGAGGTCATTTAAGGAGCCCATGGGAGGCTTTGATGGCTCCAAATGTAACCATGAGGCTTAATCTGGTTATATCAAGAGCACCACTCGTTCTGAAGGGCCTCAGGATTCAGAGCCAATGTTCGAGTTAGTCAGGGCTCGCAAAAACACACCCAAATCATTTGATGACCCGTTCAAACACAAACCCCAGCTTTCTCTTTGAAGCCTCTCAATTGAAATGCAGCAGAGGAGATCTGACTTTTAAAAGAGGCCAATTATAATGGCGCACAATGCAAACATAAAGACGTTCTTTGCAAACAGAGGAAGAGAAAAGACTGGGTGAGGAAACGAATGACAGAAAGGTGGAGACAAGGTGAAAAGGACAAAAAGGACATGCCTCATTGCATTTGTCCAAGGGAATGGACAAATATTAATGCACTGTTTTATATTTATGTATTGTGTTATGCTTATTACAAGAGATACACTGTTCAAAAGTTTGCAGTCAGTAAAACCCTTTTTGAATGAAATTAATACTTTTATTCAACAAGGATGCATTAAATTGATTAAAAGGAGGTAAATGGTAAAGACATTTATAAAGTTATAAAAGATTTCTAAATGCAGCCTTGCTGAGCTTAAGAGATTTCTTTCAAAAAGTATGAAAATGTATGGTACAATAGTTGACATTGTAAACCTGATTATCTCACTTAAGGAAGCATCTTCCAGTAATATAAATGCACATGAGTCAGATGTGTCTCATGCACGTGTGTGGTTGTTTGTGAGGGGTTTATTTACGGTAAGTGCAGTTTTTGTGCTCTAAGCCATATGGTGCATGCGTTTATGTTATCTCACCATTCACACAGTGACAGCTGTAGAGTAGCAGTTTGGCCAGTTCTAATGTTCTTAAGACACCGGTGCCAGTATAGTTTACGTGGCACGAGAGAATGACGCACTGTAATCAGTACTGGGTCACTGATCAGGTTCCACTCACCTGAAATGGTCCCTGCTCTTGATAAAGGACAATATTGTACACCTACTGTACGTTCTCGTGTAGTGTCAATGTTGGACAGAGGGTCCAATAGAGTGGAAGCATGAATGGTCTGACCATGACTGTGCTACCACCTTTAATAAAATAATAACAAGTTTAATGAAAAAAAACAACAAAAAAACTGTCATCTCATACCAACATACTGTAATGTTTTGAAAAAATAAAATATATAAAATAAAATAAATCATACAAATTCATACAATTAAGCAACCATACAGTTAATTTATAAATAGTTTGTATTTTAGATTTTGAGCCTTTATATGCTTTGTATTATATGGGGTCGGTAAGATTTTTAAACGTTTTTGAAAGAAGTATTATGCTCCAAAACGCTGAATTTTCACCAGCCGTTACTCCAGTCTTCAGTGTCACATGATCCTTCAGAAATCATTCTAATATGCTGATTTGATGCTGATATTTATAGAAACACACTGCCACACACACACGCAAAAACAATGACACATAACTGTATTTTTAAACATGTTCTGTGCAATGAAGTAAAGGTTTAAATGAGTATAGTTTGTCGTCCCACACACATGGACTGACACACACTGAGAAACTGATATTCTATCAGCTGTGCAGAGTGTGTCAGAGCAAGCTGGGTGGGCAGTGACATGATTGACCTCATGGATAGAAGACCTGTGTTCTTCAGGGGTAAATAAAAATCCACACTTTCTCTTCACCAGATATAGCTAGTCCCTCAGACATGAGAAGCTCTGTGTCATCATTAAACCTAACAGGCGTATCACATGCATTGTACAGTAAAAGGACATTCATCTTCCACCGGTCTTTTAATTAATTTTCTTGCAAGAGCCCCTGGGTATAGGTTTAATCATAGCTGTGCAAATAAACCCTGTGACAATCAATGTACCTTAAGGACCAATGGGAAAGACACGCTACTATCAGTGTCCAGTCCAAAAGACGTTTGATTGCTGCTAAGCAACTATTCCATTAAGAGATAAAAGACAGTTAACGGGAAAGTACATGTAATGAGATCACAGGCTAATGAGTGTACAATATCTAGCGCAAGAAGTATATGAACTCTCAGGTAGCTGGAATTTACTTGAGGATATGTTTTTCATACATTTCATGCATCCATATATGTAGCTGTGTAGGGCATTTTTTTATTTAATGATGAAAACATTTGAAAAAAAAGACAAGAAATCAATATTCAAATGTATGGATCAAAAATAATCAGAACATTAGCTTGTAGTGAAAAAAGAAATATTTTAAAATCTGAGTTAGCAATTAGATGAAAGCAAGTTAAGCATTTTTACTTAAGTATGATGTTTATCCCTGACCAAACCAAACCAAAACAAACCAAACCAAAACAAAAATAACAGCCAAGCAAAAAAACAACAACAAAAAAAAAAAAACACAGCAACACAAAAAGCAAAACAAAGCAAAGCAAAGCAAAAATAAAATTAGCATCCATCTAGAGTTCCAGAAGAGATCTCAACTTTTTAAAATGAATTTTATATCCTAAAACATAATTCATAACACAGCTACATCTCCTAAATAATAAAAAGCAACCTCAGGGCATTACAATTTGGAACATTTCACCTTAAATAATCTGTTCAAAACATAGCAATGCTGGCAATAACACAAGCCTGTCTGTGACCAATGAGAATCAATGGTCAACCATCTGAAACCAGCTGTTTCTAAGGTCTTCCCTCTCAATCTCACTGCCACAAAGGAGAGAGCAAAAGTGGCCCCATTAAAGGGCTGCAGGTTATTCGGGAAAGCCATCTTTGGTTTCCACCTGCATAAAGGACAGAGGGCATTCACCTGGCCAGACGCTAACTGCTCCACTAGTCCACTGACTAATTCATACATTCATAAAGAGCCTTTAGGCATCATTACACTACACAATACTTTATGAAATGGCAATCAAATGATACCCCAGTTTCGTTGAGAAGGCAGCAGTGGCCAATGTAACCATGCTAACACACATATCTGCAACATATGAGTCAGTGCACAAAAACAAAACGAGCCAATGCGTGAATAAAGGGTGCTAAAATTAAAAGTGGAGCATGGTCGTGAAATATTAAATGGCATCAAAGATCAGCCAGAGTCTGCGCAACAGCCTGCTAATGCACCGACATGAAATCAATTAGCAATATGGTGTTATTTAAATAAGCACAAAGAATGGCACAGTCGTTGGGGGCGACAGTCCAAGTCATCCAGATGGATGGAGTTACCAATTAACCGCGGGGTGAAGATTAGCAGCAAAGGGAGGTGAATATTGGGATCTATCCAGCTTATTAAAACACAGCAGTGGTCATAATGTATCAGAAAGGAGATGGACTGTGTTGGCTCCTGCAGGATAGACTCACTGAACTATTGTGACTCAATAACCAAAAAAATAATAATTAAAAAATTCCAAGATCAGATTCAGTCAGACTCACTCCATAAGAGATTTATGTAAGGAAGTATCTTTCAAAGTGTGAAGCTTTCGTTAACATTTTTTTTTTCTGTTCTGAAAAAAAAAGCTTCCTATTATTTATAGTTTGACTAAAGACATTATTATAAATATAATTTTAACTCTTTAAAGCTAATAAAAATAGACAAAAACAGGTTAAAACCATGAGGAAAAATGGTTAAATGATAAAATAAAGTAAAATATTCAGTAAAGAAAAAAAACATGGATAAATAATAAATTAGTAATAAATAATACAGAAATCAATACATTAGATATAAAATAAATAAAATAAAATAATAACGTACAGTAAAGTACTTTCAAGAATAATAAAATTACATTTTGATGCCATGGTCTGAAAAAATTCTAATAAATAAGCTGCTATGGTGTTGTGGGTAATGCTAGCAGTTTTGATTAACTATATTTAAAATACTACAAAATGCAGCAGCTTTCTGTCATTTTAAAGAAAAGTGTGTAATTTCTGTGCCATTATTTCTCAATGACTCCTCTCATTTTTCATTATTCTCACAAACAGATACTTTCATCCCAAACTCATATCATTTGTTGAGGCAAAATTGCATTTTTGTCTTGCTCAAAAAAAAAAAAAAAAAAAAACACAGAGCAGTGTTTTGGTGCTGATCTGCACGTCTGAAACACATGAACAACCACACAGCTCGAAATGTTTTTGTATTTTGACTGAGCAGGATAAACCCAGCCTCTTAATGAAGAAACCTTTACTCTATCCGGCAGGTAAACAGAGGAAGAGAGAGAAAAACAAGGCAGAGAAAATGAAAGAGGAAGATGAGATACTGAGCGGTTACATGAAGCCAATGATGAGGACACAGATATGAGGAGGTGTCAGATTGACCCACAATTATGCAACAACTTGACAGAGGCAGACAGAGTGATACGATCTGTTCATATTACTGATCCAGGCATTGTGATGTGTGTAAACTCAGCCATGCTTTATCATAAGAGAGTTTGGTTCTCTAAGGCATCACCTATGAGTCACTGATAAAGCTGTGATGTAACACGGGCCATACGATGCTACCCTGGGAAATAAAACCCTTAGTGGCAAATCCACTGAAGTCAGACTGACTCGAGCAGCTCAAGGGATATGAAACCGCCAGCCTGACACTACTGAAACATGCACAAGAGAAATTAAAACATTATTCCTATGAAAGTAGACGTGCGTAGAATCCAAGGATCATTTCATTGTTCACACTGCACACAAAGCTAAAATTGTTGATTTGTTGATAAAGATGTCTAGGATTAAAAAATATCTATATATTAAATATATTTGGGACCTAGGATTTTTTTTTATTTTTTATTGTGGGACCTATTGAATTGTTTGAATATACTGTATATAAAAATTCTAGAAAATGTATATTCGTTTAAGTAAATTATTACAATGTATGTATACTGTATAATGTATATATTTATACATACATGCATAATGTTAATATTTTTGAATATCTTGTGGGCCACTATATGGGCAAAGAGCAGACAAAAATTGGTGAAAAATGACTGAGTCACATATGGCAAGTGAGTCAGGCTTTAAGATGAGATGTCAGCCATCTGAGATGCTGAAGATCAGTGGACAGACGTTTATCTTTATGTGTCTCCATCATGTGCAGGTTACTGTTTGCTCGTGTACCCATAGAGATGCATGTGTGCGCATGCTGATGATAAAGCATGCATGAATGCAGGTGTGTTTGCGCTGACATCTATGTGTGCATCTCTTCCAGATACTATATCCCCTCCCTTAATTGTGTGACACGCTAGTTGTCATGGCTACAGAGAAGCGGTGTGGACCGACTCAGACACCTGTTGCTATTAGCCTGATGGAGAATGGTGATGAGAGGGGGCAGCTGTAGCTCTAGAGGGGCCTCACTGGGGGAAGACACGCACACAGTAAGGGTAGTAACTCCCTGTAACACTGTCACACACACATTGCAAGCAATATATCATTGACAGATGGCTATTCTGCTCCAATGGTTAGGGTTAGCGGAAAAATAGACCCTTAATCATAGCAAGAAGAGCAGAAAGGAGGGAAGAGAAGAGCAGAAGAGATGCATTCGTTACTAAACACAAAGATGCACAAAGTGCATCTTCTGTCTTGTCCCATTCAATCTCTATTAAAACCTTGAGATGAATAGATCACACAAACATTTTTAAATTACCATTATTTTGTCACTGACTTCTTGTTTCAAACCTGTGTATACTATTATTTATTGCTGAATCACAAAAACATAAATTCACATTTTAAAACATTTTTATCATTATATAAGTTAAAAACCATTGTAGTGCTTGATATTTTTGTGGAAAATGTGATACATTATTTTTCAGAATTCTTTGATGATTACAAAGCTCAAAAGAACAGCATTTATTTGAAATAGAAATGTTTCACAACATTATAAATGCCTTTTGCTGTCACTTTTGATTAATTTAATGCATTCTTGCACAATAAAAGTATTAATTAATTTCTTTAAAAAAAAATCTTACTGACCACACTTAAATCTGTTAAATTTTAAATCTGTTCCTTACATAAGCTATCATATGACTTCAGGAGACTCTTGAATATAGCACACAAGTTGGACAATTATAGTACTAAAAAAGAAGACAGACTTGACATTGTTAAATATTTCTCTGTTCGTGTTCCACAGAATAAAGTCATATAAGTTTGAAAAAAACATAAATAACAGAATTCTCACTTTTAGGACTAAAGCCCGAGACACACTGCACGATATTCGGCTGTCCCAGACGAAAGACTGGCATCGTGAAACAATCGGGGCGATTTCTGATTCACCACGATTGTTTCACGATGCCAATCTTTTGTCTGGGACAGCCGAAAATCATGCAGTGTGTCTCAGGCTTAAAGTAAGAATCATTCCTTCAATAAGAAGATCTTGCTAGGATCTTCACATGGCATTTAATTAACACACGCACACACACACATAGACAAACGTGTCAAATTTCCTTCACACCTTTAATGACCCTTAATGAGTTTGGTCACAGCAGCTGCAGGTGTGATGCCACATTATATTAGGCAGATCAGTTTCACACTTCAACATATGAAACATCACTGTCCTCACCAATAAGTCAAAGGTGGAGGGAACTCTACTTTCTGGAGATATGAGAAACTACACCACAAGACAAATGAACATTTCTTAAATAAAAATAAAATAAAATAAACAAATGATTTAAATAAAATAAAAAAGTTATCAGTGTGATGAATGAAGGAATGGTTGACCTTTTCTGAAAAAAACATGAACCTTTTTGTTGTCCCTCAGAAGCAGAATCAATAGTTATCTCTTTAACCTTCATCAAGAAACTCTGTGTAACAAGGCAGGCATCCATGACACCTGTCTGAACATGAGGTTTCTGCTCCATGCTGTGCTCTGGAGATAGGACAAGCGATCCACAGAGCTGTCCACTCTGCATACGTGACGTCTGCAAGCCTGACGTACAAGGCAGCGTCAAACAATAGGTCCAAACACAAACCGTGCAGCTCTGAGTCTTGAAAAGGCCGTGACCTTTGAGTGGCCCTTTCAAAGCCAAGAGCTGTGCTTTGAGAAGGTGAAAGCTATCTGATGGGCCAGCCACCCCCTTCATTCCACTCTTTCATTTCATCATCCCTTCTTTCCTTCTCTGACACGGTACCCCAACAATGGTGTCTCCTCTTACAAGGGCCTTGAGTGCCTCCTCTGTTCTAGTGCTGCCAACCTGATACAAGCTACTTGGCGATGCTTGTTCCTTTACTTTTTTAACATCACCCGTCTGTAGGTCACTCTGTGCTGGGCTATGCAAGGCTAAGCTAGTCTGCTGTAAACATACTTCTGCAACACAGAAGTTCTGCAACACAGTATGGAAAAAAAGCAGTAGGTAAAATACGTTTGGTTGGGTGTCCAAATACTTCATTTTCAAGAAACAGTACTGAATAATATATGGATCTAGTGTACTGCAACTAAAATGAACTTTTGGATTCAACAAGTTAAATAAAAATTGTAGAAAACTAAGCTGGACAGCTCAAGTGCTATACTGGTACCAATTGTTTTATTTATTTTTTGAATGGTTAAATTGTACTTGGTTTAACAACACTCAAATTCAACATAGGGTTACTGGTAATTTCCATCTTGCATGAACATAAGTGGCAGTAAAACACCAACAACTTTTATTTTCTTTATGATTATGATTACTGGAGCCAATTATGAATTAATAAGGACTTATTTTCCCATGGTCCCTTAACAATACTTCAATATGACCTCAAATATAAATTGACCATAGTGCATGATTTGTAAACTAATACATTTTGATGTGTGCATCATGTAATCAGCTCCATATGAATGGCTTTTCTGATGTAGCAAACTTGCTCGGTAGCTCACCCGGTACAGCAATGCACTTGAATTGTACTTTCACAAATCCTGTAAACCACATGCTACTATAAAATAACTCAAATACTTGTAGAAGCAAGATACAGTGGCAAGGTTGCTTCATGAAAAGCATTTTATCTCGTTTGCTTTTGATAAATCTATCATTTGTCAAACGTGATAGAGCATTAACCTTTTAACGCCACTTAACAGAAATGTAATTTCTGATACACTGAGATACGAACAACAAACAACTTCTGTTGTGGACAAAACTGAACACACTTTTACCCCCGGTTTCACAGACAAGGCTTAAGCCTAGTCCAAGACTAAAATGTAAATCTGAGCTGTTTCAACTGAAAGAAACTGGCACTGACTGATCTGAAAACATGTCAGTGCCTTTGTATAGTCTTAAGATGCACACCAGTAATGCTTTTTTTCTAAGGCATGTTTATAAAAATGACTTAAATGTCCTAATTGAACTATGGCCTAATCCTGGCTTCGGCTAAGCCCGGTCTATGAAACCGGGCCTTAGTGCCACTCACTGGAAATTGCACTTTGAAAGAGTTGTGAAACATGCAATAAGCTATGTGCAACATGCACGTTTTTCAGTAAGCATGGGTTAGTATTTATACTACAATCTTGCATACCTATAGTATGTACTTCAAACTAAGATTCAGTGTATAAAATTACAATAATAATTTGACAGTCATAATTGAGTCTAAAGCTAGCCAATGTTAAGACAACGGCAATAAACACAAAAACACAAGCAACTGTGTAATATTGGACTATTTATCAAAATGCAAAGGGACTGAAATGGAGTCTTGGTTTTATGTTAGTCTTGGCTTTAGCCGTGTGGTTGCATTTGCATTGTCCTTGGCCTAAGTACTGTTTCCTGGCAACTTGGTCAAAACACTATAAAGATGGAGTCCATAACACTCTTCTAATCTCAATACTGTCTCAATATCATTGGCACGGACTCAAAAATCAAGATCATGCACTGAAGAAGTTCTTGCTCTACTTGTGCGTCAACATTTAAGTAACACACCAATGCATCAGGTCAAGGCGGAAAAACATCACCGAATAAACAGGCCCTGACATGCCTGGGAATGAGCAGGGGAGTCACCGATACAATTTGAGCAGAGATTAAACCGGAGGTAAAACTTCATAAACTTAATGGCCTCTGACAAACAATAAATCCTTGTTGGTACCAGAGGGATAACAGCCCAATATTTTTAGAGTCTCAAGCTGATCTCCATTCTCACTGATGGGCTTTAAAGTTAATACAATGAAAGGAGGTTAAACACAACCGGACACGCACGTACAAGTGGCGTCCTGTACTACTGTATCTTATTTTCCTGAGATTACCTTGGCATTTATACAGCTTTACAGCTGGGACGATCGGCATCCACCCTGCGCAGAATGAGGTCAGAGGCCACTTTCAGGTCAAGACATGGAGGTCAGCATTGCACAACAAAGTGGGACATGACCGATGGCTGAGACCACATCACAGAGATTTGTACCCTGAGGTCTAGACAGTTTAAGTGTATTGTCAACAAACTTTTGTACAGAGCGCAGTAAAAGACAAAAACAACAGGCTGTACTAACACCAAAGGGACAACATTTCCACATAACACTGTACAAGTGGCATTTAAGGAATTCAAACTTTGGAGCCTGTCATACATTAGATAAAACTACAAAATGAGTAAAATAATGATAATTACTACAAAACCACACTAATTACTGAGACATTTGTAAATATGATGCAGAGAGGCATAAGAGTAAGCAGTAGAGGGTTTGATTCCCAGTGAAAGCAAGTAAAGTAAAAAAGTAAAGTGGGTTTGTACCTTGAATGTAATGCAAGTTGCTGTGGTTAAAAGTGTTTGCTATATGCATTAATGTAAATGTAAGATTAGAAACCAAAGTTTTAAAAATTATTTAAGAAAAAAGTTATATTGATTGTTATTTAATAAAGAGTATTTTCTAAGATTTATTATTATTATTTGCCTAAATGGCATTCAAGCAGAGATTAAACCGGAAGTAAAAACATCAATAGCAATTGGGTAAATCCATTAGCAAACAGAAAACTACTTGCAGATTAAATATTTCACATAGAAAAGAAATGCACTCCATAGTTGTTTGAACTCAAAACAAAAAGAAACCTTCAGTGGGGCTACACGCTGAGCTGAAAGGGTCCAGCTGCGGTTTCTCTGGACTCCTATCACATATAATCTGGAACGTGATGAGTTATTGTACTTGGCTGAGCAGGTACAAAATAGCTCCATCACCAGTGTTTTGTCCTGTCTGCTTGGGTCAGTATGACCTTACACGACTGTTCTTGTGAGAAACTTATCCAGAATAATATGGAAAATGACATGACGCTGGCAGCAACTCTTCACAAGTCTCACTGCTGAGTGTCATCTTTCCTGTGCAAAAGGACACCAAAGTATAACCTCCTCCCCAAACCAGGATATCCGACCTTGACGATCACTCACATGCTCCGAGCCCAGCCTCACGCACACACCTACCTTTCTTCAGCAGGAGAAACAACATGCTTCCTCCCTATGGGACGCAAATGATAAGAAAAAACAAGCAATCTGCCTCACGCTCATTTTGGCTAACAAGTGCAAAAGCGCGAGACAAACATGAGACTCATTATGAATGAGAATGCAGGACAGCAGGAAGGTGCAGTGGGCCTGAGTCCAGCGCAAGATAATACCAAATAACAGCCCATAATAAGCCCTCAAAGACCACAGAGAGTTTCAAAACAGCTTTATTACCTCAGATAGCAGTGACTAACACTGCTGAGTGCTCTTCTGAGAATGGAGAAGCTCAATGCAACCTGAGAGCTCCTCGTGTCCCTCTTAAGCTGAGTTCCTCTATCTATCTATCTATCTATCTATCTGTCTGTCTGTCTGTCTGTCTATCTATCTATCTATCACAGTGTATAAATCAAATGCGATACTCTGCAACTTATAGGCCGCTTAAGACCAACTACATGATACACATGGGTCACTGATTAAAAAATGTTGATAATAAAGTTGTGTAAGACTCACTGGGGAGGCCATATTTATGTGGTGCCACTGTCTTGGGCCTGGGATTTTAGGATCTCTAGTGTATTACAAGACCAATGACTCGTGCCCCCTCTGTGCCTTCCATTTTTTTATTACCTTTGTCTTGATTTCCCAGTTGTTCCGTTTGTCATACTTCTAACTAAACTAACTTCATGTATCTGGTCTGCTCACAGTCTCTCTCTATCTGGTATTGCCAGTGCAGAGAACGAGAGCCCAGGTAGGGTTGAAGTTGAAGCTTTGCCAGACCATAGCTTGTGTAACAGGTATTGAGTGCCACAAGGGATAAGACAGATCCAGCTACATTTCACTGGCTGCCCTAAAGCAGGAGAACTGGACACAGGCCAGCGGAATAGAACATTTACGATGAAAACAGGATGAACAAAACACATTTTTATCTTCACTGATGAAACACGTAATACCTACCACTGCTGTATCTATCTTGAAAGGTTATAGTAAGAGTTTGTAAGTGAATTTGAACTGAATTGGCCAAACTCTGAGGAAGCTGAATTTAAATTAGAAAAACAGAAAGGGAATTTACTGAATTGCAATTCAACACAAAATAATGTATTATATAATCAACTGAAAATTCAATTATCAGTTCAATTGTCTATACAAATCTGTCAAAATTATGTAATTTAATTTAAAAGGCACTCAATTCAGTTCTGAATGGTGCGCAATCGTGTTGTAAGGTAAACTTTTATTTGCCAGTTAATCTGTCTAATTTGTGTTCAATGCATTTTAGCCTAAAGCTTCAGGTTAAACACCATCTTCATGTATCAGTATGAATCAGTGAGCTCTACATTCATTTCAGCCCAATGCTCAGGCACAGAGGCAATCAAGACTGCAGTGAGAAGGTCTCACATGCTGCTAGAGAACCCTTCAGCACACTGCAATCCTCTTCAAGCTCAAGACTTATCAACAGAGCCCACCTCACCCGATTAAGAGGGGAGGGAAGGAGAAAGAGAGAGGGAAATCAGATGGTGAGTCTAGAATAAGATGGGTCTGTATACATGAGTAAAGAAGCATTTGCTAAACCACTTAAAGAAACCCCACATGTCGCCAGGAAGAGCTTTTTTAAGGTCAGACAGTATTAGTGCGGCATTACACATCCATTTAACTTCTCAGCTCACATTGTAAACACTGGCATCTTTTTTAACACACTTTAGAGAGTCAACACTTCTAATAGGCCAACAACTTGGCTAATTTGGTTCATGGTTTTTACGGTTCAAATGAAAGCAAGAAATAAGAGTTTCTCAATACATTGTAAAAAAAAATCCACCAAATTTCAAAGTTCAGTTGCTGCCTTAAATTTTTTGTAATAAACCTGGCTCTTTTCAGTCAAGTCATTTCAACCTAAATTATATTAGACAGATATAATAATTGAGTTGAACCTCATATAACTTAAGTTTGGTTCAATTATTTAATTTAAAAACCTAGGTTACATTTAACATTTTTTACAGATCAATGTATATAAGCTATATTTAGTCAATGTTTATAAGCTATAAGGCTCATACTCGCTAGAATGAGGAAGTCCCTCCCATTAATGCCACCTGCCTCCGACTAGCATTAGCAAGTAGCAAATCTTCATTATGCTGTGAGAAACTGTGTTTGTCAAACGATTTCATGAATTTGTTTGGTCTGAAAAGCAATTTAACAGAAAATTAACTCGTTTATTTGACGTTATAAAACTTTTTAAATCAACTTGTCATTCTTATTGTTTAAATGAAGAACATTATAAAAAGACTTTGTAATGTATAAAGATAAGAGTCTTAATAAAAACCTGCAAGTGAAAAACTACTATATGGGCCGTAATGGCCCCTTGTATATGGCCAATGGCACTGTATTACAGTGATGGACATTTACAGAGCAGGCTGGTGCGTGCACCATAAAACACAAATGCAGAGAGTCAACCTGTAAAAGAGCTGAGTCTAACAGTTGGCATTTTCCCCAGCAGCGCTGCGTCTAAATCTTGTCTGTTGAAGGCTGGTTTTGTTTGGGGAACTATTTCTCGGCCCAGCTCTGAGCCTATTCAAACAGAACGCCTGTAAAAGACACCAAACACTATTTTGTGAGACTCTTCCCTTAGCCCTCGCTGGCCCTAAAATTAATATCCTCCCTCCAAAATAAGCCTAGAAAACAACAGCCGGGCCGTCGAGTGCAAACCTTGAGAACACGAAGAGAAAGGACCCAGGGAGCGGCGAGCGCTTTGAAAGCCCATAACCATAATTATACCGGAGATGAATATCTTTGATCCGTGCAGAGCGGTGGGGTGGCAAGAGCGACGCCATGAGGGAGGCTCGTTCTGCTAATTCGCTCTCTCCGTTATTGGACTCGAGGTGAGAGCAATTTGAATGTCCTCCCGGAGACATGAGGAGGAGAAAGATGGCAGAAACTGAATACAGAAGGGCCAAAGCGGTGGCTTTGTTGTGCACAATGGAGGGAATTTGCCACGTTATCAGGTACGACCCGAGCTCGGATGAATGCGGGGCTTTGTTTACCCACCAAGGTCTTTAAAGGGAAACTCTGAGGTCTATTCTTCCTTTCACATCTTTCCTTTCGTTGTAGAAGGAGCGATGTCCAAACCACCTGTGCTAACCTAAAAGAGATGCATCATGGGTAAACATTGTACTATGAATGCAATTTTTGAAGAGTCAATGGATAATGTGCATTAACCTTTTTAAATAATAATCCAAAGTGAGTCTGACCAGGATTACTGCTGTTTTTGTTAGCACGCATCCGTAAGAAGACCTTACATCCTTTAAGTTCATCAGCGCTTATGTTGTTTTGTGAAGGGGCGAGAAAAGGAAAACGAACAATGGCCCTGACCTTGTCTGTGGGTTCTCATGGTAACAGGGCACAGCCCACTGTTTGTGGGAGAGAGGGGGAAAACAGACACGCTACTGAGCAGAACAGTTAACAGCCTTTAAAAGCAACAGGAGACACATCCCTCGCCACATTCAAATCTCATTCACTGCCAATATGTTGTCAGGAGCATACTGAGTGTGTAATTACGGCCACAGTGATTTCCTGACTTCCTGCAACACTTCCTGCTGCCAGTCTCTTTCGGTTATGCACAATACCTTTTACATGACTGACTGTTCAGAACAGCATATTTATCTACATACACAAAACATTTTGTATAGAAATAATTGTCTCAGAAATTGCAAGTAAATTTACACTTAATTACAAGAAATGGCAAGTAATGCATTCATTTAAATGTGAAATTTTAGAAAGACTTATTAAAAAATATTTTTAATGTCTCATGCTTACTTAGGCTGCATTTATTAAATCACAAATACATAAAAAAAATATATTTTAAAAAATTTATATTCCTGTGATGACAGGAAAGCTGAATTTCTAAAAGGTTCTTGTTTATTTGTCACATACACAATCATACAGGGTATAATCAGTAGTGAAATGTAGGTCAGGACGGGTCCGCTCAATGGACAGTGCAAAAAAATAAAAAAGATGATATATAACACAGGAGCATATATTTAAATATAGGTAGGAATAAGATAAAAGAATAAGTAAAAACAATAAAATAAAATAAGGAGTAAAATGTGCAATGAACTAAAATGTGCAATACAGTCTACTGTGGATTTAATAAATATAAATATAACCAGGGATGTGCAAGAGGAATGTGCAAACAGGTTGTACCGGGTATGTACACATAGCAGCAATGTGGATGATGGAGAATGATGGGTGTTACAGTTAATTAAATTGAGTCCTGTAGATGTTATGAGACTGAGTTCAGGAGCCTGATGGCCTGTGGATAGAAGCTCCTCCTCAGTCTCTCAGTTTTTGCCATCACGCTTCTGAAGTGCTTGCTTAAAGTTAATGTTACATTAAGTTAATGTTACATTAACTTTCAGAAATTATTTTAATATGCTGATTCGGTATTTGATTAGATTATTATCAATGTTTAAAACATAAAACAGTGATGCTTAATATATTCGTGGAAAATATGACATTCTTTGATGAATGAAAATTTTAAAAAGCAGCATTTTTTAAATGACTTGACTGTCACTTTTGATCAAATTATTGAACCCCTGAGGAATAAAAGTATTAATTTCTTTAAAAAAAATAAATGATGTAAACAAACCGTTAAATCACAGTTGAACTGAACAGTTTGAACTGATGCATGCATGTTTTAAATTATTAATAATACAACTATTTTTACTACTATTACTATTACTAGTGTGCTATTTGTATAGAGTAGTTTACGTTAATTTAATTACGTAAATTTTTCAATCATCTAAAAATAATGGTGGCAGAAAAAGTCCATATGGATTTAATGTTTATGTCCATTGATTTCAGATGAATTTAAACAATTAATTCACAATGAATCCATTACAAAATCGTCAAGAGAGGAAGTAACTTTACAATTTTACATTAAAACTTCTATAAAAGACAGCTCATGAGGTCATTTCATCATAGGTGACACTCCACCTTAACAGCACAAAAACAATCTTAACAATAACAAGTAGTAGAACAATGAAGCTGAAGATGAAGCTTTAATCGCTTATGCTCTATAATGAGCTTATGCGATTATAAGAGAGTTATGGCTCTTGTCACGGGCCGTCGTGAATGTTTATCTGCATTCTGAGGTTTAGTGGAGGGATGCTTTGATTAACATTAACATGCACCCACCTTTTAATAAAAACTTTGCCTATGTGAAACACTACTGAAAAGAAGTCGCTGTAGGCCGGCGAGGTGCTAAGGTGCAGAGTTGCCTCATTGATATGTATCATCAATGTATAATGACACACAGGTAAGGAGAGGTGACAGCACGGTTCAGCCTCCTCAGCATATGCATGTATGAGAGAACCAATCGCTTGCAGTGTATGTCTGATAGCACACGTGCATCATCACGAGCACCTTACCTTAAGGAGAACAATGAGGTCTGGGTGTGTTTGTCTTGGTAAATTAAGCACACACTAGTGTCATTTTGTCAGCTGAGTTTATTTTTATTTTTAGTCTTAGTCCTGTGTCAAATGTTCTTTTTAGTTTTTAGCAAATATATTTAGTCAATGAAAACCTCATGTTTTACTCATGCTGCATAATGGTTAAACCAGGGGTAGGCAACGTCGGTCCTGGAGTGCCGCTGTCCTGTAGAGTTTAGCTCCAATCCTAATCAAACACACCTGAACAAGCTAATCAAGGTCTGCAGAATTACTAGGGCCACAGGCAGGTGAGGTTTTTTTCAGGGTTGGAGCTAAACTCTGCAGGACATCGGCACTCCAGGACAGACTTTGCCTACCCCTGGATTAAACTATTACTCAATCATTTTGCTCAAAATTATTCACGATTACTGGTCATGATTGTTGTCGTTTCAGGAATTTCATCAGAATTACTGAATTGAAGAACAAATAAAGAGAATGTCAACTCGCACACGTTTATGAGTTTATGGGTTTACTTTACCTCATCTAGTTTCCTGATTTATTCAATTACAATATAAATCAACACAGTCTGTAGTCATTATGAAAATTGGTACAACTCAAAAGCTTCTCGCTAAAACTGTAAAATTCCTAATATTAAATACAATAATTTTAAATTATATAAGTGTTTTCAGATCATCATCTTTTTTTTTCCCCTAAGTGTAAAGAGAGTGTGCTCATGGTTGCCAGATTGCAAAGATAAAGTAAAACACTAGGCAGAAAATGTGTCCTTTTAGAAGAAAAGCTCTAATTTGAACTCTTCACATCTGGCAAACTCAAGCATACAAACTCGTGGAGGTCTATATTTTTTCTCCTTGTTTTATTGTTGTAGAAAATAGAGAGATTTTGGATACAGTTTTTAACTACATTTTAGTCTCGTCTTTTTGTTAATAATGTCAGTGTCGTCTTGTCTTTGCCTCACCTTAGGGATGGAAAAAAGTTCAGAATATGTTCTCTCATAGATTTTAACAAAATTAACTCTACCACACACTGACCCACACACTAATGTAGAGAGGTTAATAAATACCAGTTTGGCCATGGCTAACAGTATGTCAGAATAAGCACAGGATTTGCACCAGAAATCCAGGTGACATTAAATCAAGCTCTTGTGTTTGATTAATCAACGAAGCCAATGCACATGTATTAGCTTTTCTATCATTTAAAAAAAAAAAAAAATATATATATATATATATATATATACACACATGCGCCCATCAGATTTCGCTTTGAAGGACATGTTGGCGTTGATGCTGCATCAACCCTGGCATGATCCTACAGACGTCAGGTGTTTGGAAATACAGAAGAGCAGGTGGCTGCTGTCTAAGCCACCCAAAGCCCCTGTCGGTGAGCTCATCCTCTTAAGGTTTACTCCTCCATGAGTGTCTGCCATTGGGGAGAAAAAACACCACAGACACCGCTAATAAAAAAAAGGCTTAGTCTACTAGGAGATGGGCGCTGCCATATGGCGTGTTGGGCACAAACAGATAAGAAAGGCGCTTAGTTTGGTTTGTCAGCGAATCTGGATAATTACTTACTAGCTTAGACCAGCATGAACTGGTCTTGTTGTTCACCAGCAAACATGCGTGCATGTTTTTGAGCATGTGTTTATATCTTTTTCTACACTTACACAAGCTCATTATATGTTGGTACTGGCAGTCTTATTCTCTTTCTCTATTCATGGGGATGACTGCACAAACATAATACACAGCGTCAAAACCTTCTGTACATGCTACTAATCCCATCAGCCCTTGTTTAACCAGTTTGCATTGTTATGTCCAAGTCCTCGAATGTAAACATGACCACCACAGCTGACCGTCCATGGGTCTGAAGTCAACACTACACCACAAAAAATAAATAAATAAGGTAACTGCAAATGTTTACCTACATCTCAAAATTCAGCCATTTTACTTAGAATTGTGAGATATAGCCTAAACTCAGAATTCTGACTTCCTTTCTCGCAATTCCAAGTCTACATTTCACAATTATGGCTTTTTTTTTGTTTTTTTATTCCTGAGAAGTGTGAATTTACATATTGCAATTCTGACTTTATTTAAAATGGCAAGATTTCTCAATTTTGAGAAAAAAAGGTCAACATTGTGAGATATAAACTCAGAACTCTGACCTTCTTTTTCGCAATTCTGAGTTTTTTTTCCTCTGAATTCTAAATTTACATCTCACAATTCTGTTTTTTTTTTCTTTTCTTTTTTTTCGCAAATTTATATCTTACATTTGTGAGTTCATATACTGTATCATTCATATTTCAATTCAGAATTGTGAGATGTACGTGAAACCCATAATTGCAAGAAAAAGTCAGAATTGTGAGGGGAGAAAAAAAACGCAATTATATTTTTTTATTATTTTATTTATTATTATTATTTATTTTTTTATTCTGTGGCGGAAACAGGCTTGGTGCATCTAAACAATTACAGTGAAAAACTGATTCAAGATAGTGGAGAATGTGAAAAAAATAAGTAATACCAAAACATACTCAAATGTGTCCGGTCTAGTTCAAATGGACTATTCTACCCTTTATTCTGTATTTTTATGCATCATGCCATTAGCACAGTACCATACAACCAAATTCTACTGAAATCTCGGTTGCACTTTATTTTACGGTACGCGTACTTACATGTACTTACCTCAGAAAGTACTGTAATATAAGGTAACTACATGGGGTATGGTTAGGTTTAGGGGTAGGTTCAGCGTTAGTACTTAGTTATTACCTAGTTATTGTAATTACTATAATAAGTAAATAGTATGTACATGAGGAACAGGACTGTAAAATAAAGCGCTACCAAAATATCACTACATGTAATTAGCATCAAGTTCTGCTCCATTTAAATGTGAGAAGTATTATAATTTATTCTTTTGCAGATACTTTTAACCAAAGCGACATACATTCATGCAATCCAGCTATTAATTTTAAATGTATCAAACCTTGGTATTGCTAGCAACACAGTCTATAATTAGAATTTCAGAAGTAGCACTTTTGTATTGTTCTGTTATAACTGTAAATCAAATGAATGTCACCCTGTCTGTCACATGCCAGCAAATACAGTTATAATTACAACAATTAATCAATTCAAGATCAGAGTGAAATGGGTGAAAATAATTATAATGATTGCCTGCTGAGGTCTCACAGCATTGGCTAATCGTCTTTGTGACTCAGACCCTTGAGAGAGAATATCTGACCTCACTCGCCTCATTCACTAACATGAGTTAGCAGCTGGTTATTACAGCCAATGAGAGCTCTAGAGACACTTAAACTAGAACTGTGGTTAATGTCGTCATATGATTTTCCAACCGATTTTAAAACAAGACTTTAAAAATTATACAATTGAGATAAATAGACACTGTACTCACCATCTAAGCTCTTTTTATGTTCACATATATAATATGTAGCCTAAACTTTATATTTTTAAAACAACAAAATAGTCAGTATGGAAGACTGTTTTCATCAAAGAATTAAAAAAATAATAATCTTAGAATTGTGAGATATAAACTCAGAATTCTGACTTTCTCACAATTCTGAGTTTATATCTCGCAATTCTGTAAAAATGTAATTGCACCTATTTATCTCACAATTCCAACTCTTCTCAGAATTGTGAGTTTATATTTCTTGCAAGTTAACATCTCGGAATTCTGACTTTTTTCTCAGAATTACAATTCTGAGATTATGAGAAAAAAAAAATCTGAATTGAAAGACAAACTCCGAATTGCAATAAAAAAGTCAGAATTGTGAGTGACAACTACCTTTTTAATTTTTTTATTCTGTGGTAGAAACAACCTTCCATAGTATCATAGTATCATAGTTCCATAGTAGCATACAATCTGGACTGCTTTGCATCTTATTCTGGCCAATAACCACCCACTTGTGAAGAGACCGCTTGACCTAGAAAACATGTATACCTGTTACTAGTTTAAGCATTTTTCTCTGAATAGCATGAGCGCTGGACTCATTAAAAGCAATGCTTTATTCAGAACCTGGCTGATTTTAATGGCCTGAGTCACCTGCTTAGTGCCAAGACCGAAAACAACAGAGATCCACCACAAGAGTACACAAAATGTACTCAAAGAAAATTCCACAAATACAGAGCAAGGAACAATGAGAGTGCGCAGTTGCCTTTTTGAGGCAGTTATGCACATATATTCTTCATTGAGAAGGAATAGTAACATGTAGTGCTGACTCCATGCCACACACACACACACACAATAACTGATACATCTGTTTGCTCTGACCTGGTCATCCAATTTGTGGGCTATAATAGTGGCTCCTTCCTCCAGTTCAGCATCACTCAATGGCCGAATCCGCAGGGCCACCTGCAAAACAATAGAAATAAAGGTAATGCACTGGTTTCAAAAAGTATTTGAACCCTAAACTATTTTTAAAAAGCATGCATACCACTGAATCAAATAATAATAAACCAAATGGCAATAATTTAAAGGAAAAACAACACTAACAAGATAGCACAAGCACATTTTCAGAAAAAAAATATTATATTATCATTGTTTTGTTTGTTTTTTACTATATTACATATTTTATAATTTTGTATATTTACTTATTTTATCATTGTGTAGAGTGATATTTTGTATCAAATGTAGAAAATTCATACAGTGATTGCAATATCCTTGGGAAATAAAAGATAGCAGCAGTTTACATTAATCAAATGTGAGCACAATACTCTCATTAATTTGTATTTCAAGGGCATTTCTGTTTGAGTCTGCAGGAGAATCGATTTGCACACAGCAAAGTTTCTTGTGTAGAAATAAACACTGATGGGTCACGGTGCAGCGATGCAGCTCTGCAATCTAAGTAGTTAATTATGCAGTATGAATAGTATAGCTAAAGGTTATTATTGCTTGTAGAGCAACAAATGCCATCATTTAATATGCTAACGGGATGCGGCAAAACCAGTTCTGTTATGCTGCTCACAGCCAATACTTGCATAAAGTCACTGCAAATGTCTCCATGGGCCACAGATTTACAGAGCAATTTCTTTTTTTCATTATTAATATATTATTAATTGTATAATCATATAGAAACTGGCCTACAAAAGGTACATGACTGTCACACATTTACATTAGCTAAAGCACAGTAATGATGTATTGCAGTGGAAGAAGAGAAAGGGAACTTAAACTGCTGCTGTGAATTATTGAGATCACTAGAAAACAGATATTAAGCTCCCAGAGAATCTAAATATAACAAGTGTAGACTGTCAGACTGAAATCTGTCCGGGGGTTTAAAGTAGACAAGCTGTCAGGGAATGAAATGTGCCTATAGAAGTAAATACAATCCACTTGTTTCTATACATTTATTTATATTAACTCATGTATTTCTATCACATATTTGCATATAAAATGATTGGCTAAACACAGTTGAACACTCATATTTGCATGCGGTATGCAGAAATCAAGTATACACACATGCATAGTTGACGCATAATGTGTCCATATTTAGATTTCATAGATTCTATAACTGATCATACCTAATGTATTAAGTTTTTCAAAAATGTTAGTCATCTTTTTGCCTCACTGGATCATTTTAAATTGTTCTGCAATGTAAGATTATATTTAAAAATATAAACACTTCATATAGTCTCTCAATATAAGCTCATAAGAACTGCATTCATAATACTTATAAACAGAAAGATCAAAATGCTGCTTAAAATTAAGTTTAGATAAAGTTTAGCATGTCCACCAAATGATGTGAACTACCCACACACATACAAAACGTTATGTACAGTTATTTACTGCATACAGTCTGTAAAAAACTGTAAAGATACAAGATATGAGCTAACTATATCTCATAATACTGTATATATGCACACTGTAACTCTACACAAGTGCATCATAATGCATATAAACGTAACTTATATACTCTATATAACATCATACATTAATATTATTATTATTCGTTCAAACAAAGCCTACAACTAAGGGATGTTGTTAGAATATAAGCTATATATTTGATGATACACACGAACAAATATGTAAACACAGTCTCTAATCTACATGAATACATACACATATTTGTCTGAACACAGTTTACAAACTCTACAAGACACAAGTGCAGGTAAATAATAAGTGAGTGGACTTACTGTCAGCTGCTGATCCTTTGATTCTCCAGTGTCCTTCATCGTAATGTTTTCACGCTATATGTCAGCTAAAACACGCGCGTCGCGTGAAGAGAGCACAGCAGACGCCGCGCGGTCATGATTCGTGTGATTCACCTGCGCTTCTCTCTCTCTAAGATTAGAAAACACGCCGAACGGTCAAACGCGAGTCGCGAGCGTCTCTTAAACCCCCGTGAAGTCCGTCAGGTCCATGTCTGAGGATGTGTGTTTCTCCACCCACAGTAAACCGTGAGTGAGTGAGTGTGTTTGTGATGTCCCTAGAGATGAGAGCACTAGCAGTAGTGCAGTGTAGTGCAGTAGTTCACTGACGCTTCTTCACTCAGGTGGACAGAGTTTCTCAGACTCTGAGGACACAGCGAAACCTGCTGGTCAGGAATTATACTGCAGCTTTCTTCCTTCGATTCAAAACTGTTGGTCCTGTTTTGTCAGTAATATTATATAATTGAAATTATATATACTGTATATATATATATACAGTGTATATATATACATATATATATATATTATTATTTTTATTTTATTTTTTTATAAAACGGTTAGTTCCAGTCCTCGACTCTGATTGGTCAGCAGCTGTGTTTTATTCATGATACAGCACGCTATGACTGCTTCACCCAACGGTTCTGTGTATCATTGAGCAACACCCTTAGCAACATAAACAATCAATAATATAGCATCAAAACTGTTTCATGTATTATGTATTTCGTTATTTATTTAATGAAGTATGAGGGACCCCTGTTGGCGTTATGTTGCATCTTTCATCTTTTATTTTGAGACCCCACCCGTCTAATAATAAATACTTCTCATGCAGAGATATGTTAATGTTTGTGCTGCACGCGTCTATGTAGAAGCCTACAATTTCAGAAGTGAGGATGAAATATTACTGTACTTATTAGTTTTCTGTTTCAGGTATGATTCTGTAGCTATGTCCATCAGTTAATGACGCTTGCAAACTCGCGCTGTGCCGATCAAAACAGACCTTTTCTCTTGCTGAGAGATAAGCAGATGTATTTTTGTTGAGAAACTATCATATATGGTGTTAAAACAATAAATGACAAGAGCTCTACTCTCTGTTTGTATTTAAGCTCCATTAGATGAGGTAACTTGTGTTTTTGTTCAGAACATTCTCTTGCTGTTGTTGCTGTCAGGAACTATTGTTTTAGCGGAAGGACAGCATCAAAAAAAGTAACATTTGAACACATACATTTTTGGTTTTAATATTTTTTGTGTGGTAACCGTTTTATAAAAGCAATAAGGTACTGGAGGCCGTGCTGTATGGTAATAACGCCCTTCACAGCATGGCTTAGCCTACATATAGGCCTATATATAATATACAATATATATATAATGTTCCTATGCCCTTCAAATTACAAACAAACAAACAAATACTTGTTTTATTCAGAAATCCATTATAACATTATGGGTCTGCTCAGGGTCCATTTTCTTCATTTTAGATTTATTGTCATGACTCATGTCATTGTATTATTCACACAATACCAGTATTTTAAAATCTTAAGACACGTGGAATGATATAATGACAAATATAATCAAACAACGACTGTTTACAACTGACTAAACTGATTGTTATGAACATTTTTATATTTTATTACAAAAAGTCACTATCAATTTCACAATTCCATTTCAGTCAACATCATCTTATGCTATTTTGAGGATATGAAAGATGAGTGTGAAGGTCTTTTCACACGTTAAAAAATAAATACGTCCTCACGTTGAATCACGTTTACACACTGCCTCTGAAACTTACTTCTGTAATAAATAAAAACAATTCAGCATTTTCGCATCTGTAGCCAGCATATTGATAGGAAAGGATGACGAATGAACGAAAAAAACCGCATACCATTTTTTTTCATGTCTTTACATTGTTTAGAGCATTAAAAGAAATGTAATATATATATATTAAAAATTATATTCATAAGTTATGCTATGTCCTCGGTAGGAAAATATGACTCAGTTTCTTTAAAAAAATAAAAATGCATCAATGCATAGGCAAAAACTATTGATTTTTTAAATCACCAATGCATTTTTAGATTTCAGGATTATTATTTTTTTTACCAAACTTTGTATAAAGATGATACTCAACTATGTTTTAACAGAATTATTTGATATACCATTTTTCTTTCTGCAAAATATGTGTAAAATGGCCATAAACGGGTTTTCTCATTATATACAATATCTATAAACTAAATCTAATTTGCATATTAATGTGTTTTTAGGGCAACATGTAATGAAAAAATAAGTGTAATAATGGGAGTAATAATTGACACGATTTTCATAATAATATATAATATTTCATAGAATATTGAAATATAATTTCTTTCCCTATTCATTTGTTATGTCTCCCAAAATGTGTAATAAACATGCTTTTAGTCCCGATGTCCTCATATGAAATCAACGTCCTGTTTCGTAACAGAAAGTCATATTTTGATTTGAAACCCCATAACATTTTCCTGAGATGTTGATTTATGACACACAGTTTACTATTTGTTATGAATTGTGAATTAGACAGATTTAAATGATAATTAGAAAATATTTTCATATTTCCATAAGAGTGTCACTGAATTAATTTCAGACATTTTTGAAGAGCAAGGAGTGGTGATGGTGAAACATCCAAACATGTGGTATCTCTGAAAAGCCCTGAATGTGCTCTGTACAGAACATCCAGGCATGTATAGTCTCAGAGAGATTCACTAAAATAGAATGTCCTCATATGAGGCCGCAGGGTCTTAAGAAGTTAAGTCTGAAACAACACTGGCAACTGCTGGACTAATTGAAATAATCACACATTAATAAAATAAAAACGCTAAATGTATTTTATTTAATTAGACAAGTACATGACATAAGCAAGCATCCAGCTGCATTTTTTCCTTAAAGTCAACATGAAATCACTAATTTACTTTCTTAATGCACATTCCTGGTCAAAGTTTATTTGTATAGCACTTTTCACAATACACATTGTTCCAAAGCAGCAGAGTTTCTGATCATACTGTGAAACTCCACTCCACTTCTGGTATTTAATGCCTAATCTAATATGCTCATGATAAACGTTTTCTCACTGAATATCCCATTTCACTCAGAAATACATCACATTATGGAAGTAAAATGGATTGCGAACATGATCTGAGTATGAGAGCAGCTCTGTTTTGGCAATCTACAGAGAGATTTCTCTTCTTGTAAAGGAAGATACACCATTAGTTTCATGCTCCTCCTGGAAATCTTGCTCTTCACACACACCTTTCTCCTGAAAGGAAAAAGAAAAGACATATCAAAAACTATGTAAATCATTAGAGACATATACAACAAACCTAATTATAAGCCCTCTCTTTATTTTCAAATAACTTAGGTCCTTGAAAAGGCCAAAACCATTAATCACATAAGCCTTTGAGTAGAAAAGCCTATAGAAATACACTTCTGATGCTCACGCATGCTCAAATGCCTCCTCACTAATCACAGAGGAGCATAAAGCATTCTGGGTACAGATGAAGTAGACTTTATAGATTTTCTTTCTTTGTCTTTCACAATAGAGCTTTTTATCAGGGTTATATATAGAGCCCGGGACCCTTATCTTATTGAAGCAACAGTCCTAACATGGGGTGCAATTTGTTTAAGCTCAACAAAGGGGGGCAATTTCATTTGACAGGCTGTTCTTAAAACACACACGTATGACAACACCCATCAAAATACACAGATGTGTGGTTAAAAACCTTGATTAAAGGTTTAGACGTCAGATGTTTAAAACATTAGAATAAACATGTTCACTCAAGAAGCAGAACATCCTTCACCTTGTTTCGTTCTTTCTCCTCTTTCTTCTTCTCAGCTTCCATGATGTGGAAGAACTCTCTCTCTGCACGGGCCAGCAGCTCCTCTGTGCTCTCCTCCCCGTCTGCGTCTCTCCCCTCGTCCTCTCGGCTCTGTTCAGAGCGGCTGCGTTCCTTCAGACGCATCTCTCTGTGCCGAGCTTCCAGAATCTTCTCCCGCTTAGTCTCGCGTTCAAACGTCTGCAAAATACACAAGTTCAGTGTATGATAGATGGATGTACAGTACATACAAAAGGATTTTTACATCCTTTTTATGGGTGTAAGTTAGGGGAACTTTTCTTTCCCTTAGCATAAAAAAAAAAATAATAATAATAAAAATCTAGTTTTAAAAGCATTCTACTTTTATATTACAGATTGTAATAGTTTTTATTTTTTTTAATATTGTGTCTTTTTATTGCGTAAATTACTTTGTTTTCATTGGAGAAAAATGTTAGATTAGCCAGATTTTTGTTTTCAAAAGTGATCAAAAGTGATAGCAAAGGTATTTACAATGTTAACAAAATATTTCTATTTCAAATAAATGCTGTTCTTTTGAACTTTCTTTTAATCAAAGTATCCTGAAAAAAAGTGTCATGGTTTCAACAAAAATATGATGCACACACAACTGTTTTCAACATTGATAATAAGTAGAAATATTTATTGTGCATATTAGATATCAACATATGTGACCCTGGAGCACAAAACCAGTCATAAGTAGCATGGGTATATTTGTAGCAATAACCAACAATACAGTACATTGTATGGGTCAAAATGATCGATCTTTCTTTTATGCCAAAAAATGATTAGGATATTAAGTAAAAATCATGCTCCATTAAGATATTTTGTACATTTCCTACTGTAAATATATCAAAATTTAATTTTTGATTAGTAATATGTGTTGCTAAGGACTTAATTTGGACAACTTTAAATGCAATTTTCTCGATATTTAGATTTTTTTGTACCCTCAGATTCCAGATTTTCAAATAGTTGTATCTCGAACAAATATTGTCCTATCCGAACAAACAATACACCAATGGAACGCTTATTCAGCTTTCAGATGCTGCATAAATCTCAACTTCAAAAAATGACCATTGTGACTGGTTTTGTGGTCCAGGGTCACATATGAGAATGATTTCTGAAGGGTCATGTAAGACTGGAGTAATGATGCTGAAAATTCAGCTTTGCCATCACTGGAAATTGTGTTTTAGAATTTATTAAAATATATGAGTTAATTTAAATTGCAATAATATTTCACAATATTACTGTTTTTTTTACTGCATTTTTGTTGAAATAAATGCAGCCATGGTCAATTTTGAACAGTATTATATCATGTATATTTTTATATGGAAAATAAAGAAAACTGTATATTGCACATGTTCAGGTGTGTTTGTGTCTGACCTCTGAGACCAGGGCCTTCTCGTTCTTCTGCAGCGTACACAGGCCTGCTGAAATCTCCATCAGTGTGGTAGTTCCCAGCTGAGAGCCGCAGCCCAGGAAACGGCCGTTATCTTGCACTCGGATGCTGTACAGGGCTTCATCACAAACCTGTGAGAAAAACACACACACATTGTGACATTGTCAATATTTCTTAAAATACATAACGCTGAGATATGGGACTGTGAGATGGTTTCGGTACAAGGAAGAGACATTAAGCACCAACTTTGAGGCTGAGAGTTGGGTCGTTCTGTTTAAACAAGATGTCCCACACGTCCAAGGTGCCGTCCATCTTTACCGTAAAGAAAACCGAGGGTCTGACTGGACTCCAGCAGCCATCTAACAGATGGGCCATGTGATACCTGTAGAAACAGATTCGAAATACTGGCACCTGTGCAAGTTACACCAAACATCTGCAATACCATTTAAAAGTTTGGGGTTGGTAAGATTCTTAAATGTTTTTGAAAGTCTCTTTCAATGCTCAAGACTGCATTTATTTGATCAAAAATACAGTAAATGCTGTAATTACAATTTAAAAGGACTGTTTTCTATTTCAACATATGTGACCCTGGACCACAAACCCAGTCATAAGTCGCATGGGTATATTTGTAGCAATAGCCAACAATGCATTGTATGGGTCAAAATTATAATTTTTTCTTTTATGCAAAAAATCATTAGGATATTAAGTAAAGATCATGTTCCATGAAGATATTTTGTAATATTCCTACTTTAAATACATTAAAACTTAATTTTTGATTAGTAATATGCATTGCTAAGGACTTAATTTGTACAACTTTAAAGGCGATTTTCTCAATATTTAGATTTTTTTGCATCCTCAGATTCCAGATTTTCAAAGAGTTGCGTCTCTGCCAAATATTGTTCTATCCTAACAAACTTTATTCAGCTTCCAGATGATGTATAAAACCTCACCTTCAAAAAATCGACCCTTATGACTGGTTTTGTGGTCCAGGGTCACATATTTTAAAATGTAATTTATTACTGTGATGCAAAGCTGAATTTTTACTCCAGTCTTCAGTATCACATGATCTTTCAGAAATCATTCTAATATGCTGCTTTTGTGCTCAAGAAACATTTATTATTATTATCAATGTTGAAAACAGTTTTGCTGCTTAATATGTTTTCTTTTTCTTTTTCTCAGGATTCTTTAATGAATAGAAAGTTCAAAAGAACAGCATTACATAAACTGAAATAGAACTCTTTTGTAACAATGTAAAAGTCTTTACTGTCACTTTTGTTCAATCAAATGCGTCCTTGCTGAATGGTTGTGTACATAAAACTGAGAATCCCTCCCCCCAAAATAAATAAATAAATAATTGTATAATGCAGCATTTGAACAACAAAACAGAAGTTACTTGGTCCACATGACAGAGGACTCTTTGATGTCCTCCGACCAGATGCGGGCGGTCCAGTCAGCCACGGTCAGGAAGTTCTTAGGAAATAATGGGTTCCTCTGCAGGGCGTAAATGGGACCATGGTGTCCGCTGTATGTGCATACAATCTTCTCAGCTGGGGTTTTTGCTTTGCGATTGCATGAAACCACAAGACCCTGCTCTGTGCCCACCATGAACTTAGTGGGCTTGTGTAATCAGAAACAAAGGATGTTTAAAATCTCAACATCTATTTCTACAAGTGAACCAAAAACTAAGAACTGCTCTTACCATAGTGGTCTCAAACTCCAGCGAGACTGCACCAAGGGCATTATCAATGTTCCCCTTCTTACTAGGGTCCAGTACGAGTCTCTCAGTGGGCTCACTCATCTTCCGAATGTCCCACCACAGGACCTGGGGTCAGATGCGAGAGTACCTTTTATCTCTGATGACTTCATTAGCATGCAATGCAAGTCTCAGGGAAATATTGTGTGGTTTATTTCTTTATTTTTAGACTTTTGTTTCATTGCTCCCAGACCTGGCCATCTGTAGAAGCCGAGAAGATGTCCGTGCCTGTCTTCGACTGCAGCCAGATGACTTTGTAGACGGGATCTCTATGGCTGTGTTCGATGGTGGACATCTCTACTGGCTGGCTGCCTTTACGAGTGTCCCAATATGCTGATAACGGGTTAAATAACAAGGTGGTCATGCATAATCTTACAAAAAGACTCAAGGTTATTCTTGTGCATTCACACAAGCTACAGATGCCATTCCAAAGTACACACTCATTTCATCTTTGCATTTAGTGCCGTAGACTATTAGTCTAGACATTAGACTTTACAAAAAGCCACATCTGTTTTATCTAGCAAATGCTATTCAGACAAGGTCAAAGGTTCTTTTTTTTCATTAACCATAATTTATTGAGAACTAAAAATGCACAGAGCGACTGAGGCCAATCTAATTACACCACTAAAAGAGTTCAGATGGTCATAAGTGTTTTGGTTGCTGGAATAGAACATGATTAATTGTGCATCCAGAGAGGCGCTCAGGTGATAAAACCCACCGATTTGTCCGTTGTAGCTTCCCCCAACGAGAATGTGTGAATCTTTTGGGTTGTACTCCAGACATACAAGTGGAGACACAGGTTTCAGTGTCATTTCAGGTTTGTTGGGATTTTCTGAAAGTGAAAAAAAAAAATTTTTTTCCACTATTTTTGTCTTTACTATATGTGACTCATGACTCAGTTATATCACAAAAAGAGCTGTTCTTATGTTATACCAATGTCCCATATGTAGGAGTCGAAGCTCATGTCATTGGGTGCTCTTTGAAACTCCAGGGAGGAGTAGGCGACAGCAAGTTTATGGTTGCCATCGGGGTGCCAGGACAAACTGGTGGCTGTGCGCTTCACTTCATTTGGGTCTCTAGAAAAAACAGAAACCCCACAGATAACCAAAGTATTAAAAATTACATGATTCAATTGTTCTATTGATGTAAATAATTCCAGAAAAAAAGAATAATTAGATTTTTTAGAACAAGTCTATTCTAATGTGTACTTGTAAATAGGGTTTAATCATTTTTTGATAATTGATAATAAGAAATCAATTATTGATAATTGATAATAATAAGAAATGTTTCCTGTGCTCCAAAATAAATAAATAAATTGTTGATTAATTATGATTTTATATACATACAAAGACAAACAGACATACACACACACACACACACACACACACATATATACATACATATGATCAATGTTGAAAACAATTGGAATGCTTAATGTGTTTATGGAAAATAATTTTTAGGATTCTCTGACTAACAGAAAGTTCAAAAGAACAGCATTTATTTGAAATGGAAACATAGATGTTTTAACTGTGGCTTTTGATCAATTTAATGCATCCTTGCTGAATAAAACATCTTACTGATCCCAAACGTTTTGTATGGTAACATATATGACAGAAAATAAGATTAAAATATATTTTGAAAAAATGTCTGAATCTAAATGAGCACGATATTTATCCAAAATTTCCTTAAAAAATGGTTGAAAAGTGAAATTATTAATTTAAAAAAGTGACCTTGTTGATATATTGCTCTATCATGACAGTTTAGTGCGCTCACCTGAAGACATTGATTGTCTTGGCTGATGGCTGTTCCTCCGATTCCTCCATTACCTCCTCATCCTCATCCTCAAAGAACTCCTGGTAGATGTCAGTGGCGTTGTTCTGCTTGCAACAGTGTTCCATGAGCTGCAATGGGCAGAATTGGGCTTGTTTTTCAATAAATAAATCAAAAACTTCTTCTGAGATTGAAGTCTCATCTGATATATTGCTCATATAATACTTGATGTTTAACAGTTTAAGGCACTCACACCAACAATCTGCATGACGGTGTTCTGATAGTGTTCATCCTTCTCCACTTTCTTCCTGTAGCGGATGGTCGCCTCCATGTCCTCTGGATTGAGATCTTTTGGCCACCCTCCTTCCACATGGTTTACTCCTCGTGACTCTGATTCAAAGCGCTCTGTGTTCACCTGAACATGACAACAATTTCATGATGGAAAATAATTCACATTGTATTGTTATAGTGTTAATGCTGGTCTCACCTCATGCTCGGACATTTCCTCGGCACACTGAACGGTCACATTACACGGATCTCTCACTGTGAAGTTTGCAGCGAGGGACGTGTCCGGCAGAATGTCCACATGCAGCTCAGCTGGACGGTCAGAAAAGTTACACTGGCGTCCAAACTCACTGCGCTTCTTTGTGTACACGTACACAATCTCCATTTTAGCTAAAGGTAAGAAATGTTAAAAGAGGATTGTGTAAACAATTATTGATTAAATATGCATTTTTATACTTTTTTATTGGTTGTGGATTTAAATTTTTGCTTTCACTAGCTAATTTTAAATGGTCCTGTAGGGTGACATTTTTTAAAAATATAAATATTTCAATTAAAAAGGTCATAAATGTCTCTATAATTATTATACATAACGTTTTAAGATATTTTGTTTAAAATAGTTAAATAGAGGAATTATAGCATGTCACCCGCTGATGAGAAAATCATGCTGGTGACAAGTTATTTTTTAAAAATACAAGTATTTCATATAACTCCTAAATAAATGATGTAATAAATGGTTATATAATTATTATACATAATTAATCGTATCCAAAATAAAAGTTTTTGTTTACATAATATATGTGTGTAGTGTGTATATTTATTATGCATATATAAATACACACACATGCATGTATATATTTAAGAAAAATATGTTATGTTTATATATATTAAATATATTTATATACACTATAAATTATATGAATATAAATATATACATGCTAATACATGTAAATATTTTCAAAATATATACTGTATGTGTGTGTCTTTATATATATATACATAATAAATATACACAGTACACACACATATATTGTATAAACAAAAACTTTTATTTTGGATGCGATTAATCGTTGCCCAGCACTACTTTTTACTTTATTTTATTTTATTATTAACTAGTTTTAGATGAATTATAGTATGTCACACCCACTTACTGATGAGAAAATCAAACTGGTGACAAATTAAATTAGTTTTTAAAAATACAAATCTGCCACATATCCCTTTAATTAATGAGGTCATAAATGTTTCTATAATTATTATACATGGAATGTTTAAGTTTTTGTTTTTTCATATATATTTACAGGGATTATAATATATCACGCTCACTCACTGATGAGAAAATCAAGCTGAAACTCTGAAAACAACATTTTGTGTTGTAAATAATGTTATATAAGTGTTTTAACGTTTATATTAAATTACAACACTGACTAAACCTGCCATTACAAAAGCTCTGTTCACAAGACTGTCTGCTTACTAAACGACTTGTTCCTGAACAAAGACTTTAGTCTGGACCTGCTTCGTTTATGTAGCTACTAGCAGCACAGTAGTAGCCCTACAATACTTTCCTGTGAAGAACGTCCAGTCAAACAGCAGCACAACAATATCATAAGGTCTTTACAAAACAAAGTATGATTATTATGTAAGCTACATTTAACAGTCTTTGGTTGCTTTGGAAGGACTTTTAGTGCTGCACAAACACACATTAAACATAACATACCAAGGCAGGTATAAGTCTATGGCAGGCACCCGTTTGGTGTTAAATCTTTCAAAATAAGACATGTTATTAATCTTACCTGATTTTGTGACGCTTTCTGGGTTTTGATGGTGTTAGTGCCTCAGGTCTGTAGTTTACCGTATCCTAGCAACGCGGCGCAAAATACTCTCTCTCTTTAAATTAATGAACAGAATAATACTACTAAATACCAAAGCAATGAATTGTACATATAGATATAAATGCGTTATTTTAGAGTGTTTAATTAAGATAACGTTGTTGGCTGTTCTACCTCAGGCTTTCTACTCTTTTATTTGCTGATGTTAGACAACAGCGTCAGTAGAGGGCGCCATATATCAACACTCATAGGCCAGAATGAGGAAAAAAAAAAAAACATTTTTCAGGAATTATATAATAAATATACGATGGCTAAAATGTTTAATTTCAGTTTATTATTTCATAATCGTTAATTTAACTTTAAGCAACGCATCCTTGTCAAATATTACTAATGACCGAAGGTTTTGAGTCAAGTCCAGTTACATAAATGCTTGTTTTATCTAGTACATTCATTTAATCATATTCTTCTTCTCTTTTACAAACTGAAACCACCATATGATAAATCTTCATATTTCTGCAATAGCTCTTGGAGGCTAATAATAGATAGGATATAACAAATACATTATGTAGCCTATATTTAAAATAGTAGATATTAACCATAAAGTTAAACAGTTTTCACATGATCAGAATTATAATGGTCAGGTTCAGGCAGGTTGTCAAGTCAAAAATAGTGTTTTATGGCAGCATTACCAGCGTGACAACTTACCCCATATAGTGTAAAAACATGCCCAACTGGCTATAAGTGAAGTGCCTATACATAAATGTTCTGTGCCTATAATCTTCAAAAATAGCTGTTACACTCATAGATCTTAATTCAATTCAAAATGGTTTTATTATATCCATGTTTCTGTCCTCTAAGTTAGACAGAAATCAAGCGCCACCCTCAGTGTCTGCAACACAGTGCTATTCATGCACCCAAAGTATTAAAATCAGTTTAAAAAAATTATTAAAACAGTCTAACTATGCAATAAATGCGACCATAAATCTCAAATGAGAACACGCTGTGCAAGCATCTGTCCAAGTAGCTGATTTTATCAAACAACATACTGAAAATGGCACACAAGAATGGAGCAAAGAAAGAAATACAAATAATCACACAACATTGGTTATCATACAGGTTATTTACAGCTGGTCAACAGGTTAATACAAAGCATATGCGTTTGCATCATGGGAAGAAATTGGCTCAGAGTGCTCTCTAGAGTTGATATGAGAAGATCTGTGATTTAAAGTTCCAAGTAAAATGTCTCCTCATTTGTGCCTGCTGGAAATGAGGTAAACTCTCTCAGGATGTCAATATTGTATCACGTAGTGCTTAAAATGCCTCTACATGCATAAAAAACAAACAGAAAAGCTTTTATTCCCCGCTCCCATAGATACACGGTCACTCACTGAAAAATAAAATAATGAAAGGGAAAGAAAACAAAGGCGTTAGAGGCACACAACATGCTTCCATTCTTGGCACAAAACACATTTAGAAAACAAGAGGCTTCACTTCAAAATAAGAAGATGCATTAGTATCTGTACAGTTAGCCATCATAAAAAGTGATGACATGTCCATGAAGTCCACACTGCACAGTAGCTAAAAAAACATAAGACACCGTTTCATGAGCAACTGCTTAGAAAAGTACCCAGCAAACCTACTATGATGATGCTAGCAATGCTGTACACTGTGTAGGACTAAATGTCCAATGCACAGAATATTAATACTTCAGTGTCCACACTTATATGTACACAATCTTTAAAATGGCAAATGTGTAACCTTTATAAGGTTATGTACTCCGGTAAGAAAAAAATCTCAATTTCTATGCCTAAAAAATAGTGGTCCCACTCTATTTATATTAGTTGTCTTTAACTACTATGTACTTATGAAAAAAAAACAAAATCAATAGTTTGTGTCGGTGTTGTTTTTGTTAACTAAAATTAATTAGAAATTTTCTGTCATTGAAATAAAGATGAAATGAAAGTATATTAGATTAAAAAAATATTAGAAAAAGGGTTACACTTTATTTTAAGGTGTCCATTGTTACAGTGTAATTATACCTTTAGGTACTGAGTAATATTAATTAACTACATGCACTTACTATATGGTTGGGTTAGGATTAGGGTCTTAGGGCTACTTGCATATAATTATGCATAATTTATTGTTATTATGATATATATATATATATATATATATATGGGTAGTTGACGTATCAATGTGTCCTATGGTGTGACGGAAAAATGTAAAAATAAAAAAATAAAATAAAAACACAACAACCTCTAACATGCTATTTGTAACGAAGAATGAAGATACATTTTTCTCATGTTATTTGTATGTTAAGTTTTTTTTCTACATTTTTGCTGTCACACCATAGGACACAGTCCAACTTTTATTTGTTAACTAAAATATATTATTAATAAATATTGTATTAGTATATAATACTAAATGTACTGTTTGTGTTCCATTTGTATTTTAGAACACTTGCTATTGAGATTGGATGGAGTTAAGATGAGGGACAGGTTTCATGGTATGGTAAGTTTTAAAGGTTAACAGTGTAATTTATGCAAAAGATGAAAGAAAATAAATTACAGATGTAATTACATGCACACATATATATATATATATATACACAATAAGTGCACTGCATCAAACAAATAATTTAAATGTTAATACGTACTGTAGTAGTTAAAGACACTTAATATAAAGTGGGTCCAAAATAGTTTTTGTTACCCACGTCGAACAGTTTCTGCAGTTGAAAAGGCAATAGGGAAGACCAACAGTCTATTTGATGAAAAATACGGTGTAAACATACAAATAAAACAGATTATTAGATAGAGGATATTTCAGCACCTCACAAATGTGTCAGTAGTGAGTGAAAAGAAGCGTCACACCGTCAGAATGATTGACAAACACACACATGCATGCCAGCACCTGTACAGACACACACTGAGTGCTCTTAAAATGATGTTCTCCTTTCAGACTGTGCTCCTTTAAAACAAAGATGGGCACGCACGCATGTTGGCGTGAGAGTTTTCCATGTGTCCTTATTTCCAGCGTGTGAAGACTCACATCAGAGGACAACAGATCAGTTCTACGCTCGGAAATCCTCCCCAAAGTGTCTGATCTGGTCTTCGGTCATGGAGAGGTAGGTGGCTCTCATGGTTGGAGAGTACTGTGAAAAACATCCACACAGAAGTCACAAACTGACAATATATACATCGCTAAGAACATTCAAGCAAACAAGAACTATTAGAGTGAAATGAACATGAACTACACTTTTGTGTTTGGTGTGGACTACAAGTTTACTGATGACGCCAAGGCAGGTTCTTTTAAGAAAAATTCTATCATTTACTCAATCTAAACCTGTATATAAGTTATTAGCTAACAAAAGGGTTTGTAAGGCATGCTAGTGGCCAGACAACACTACAATCCGACAGAAAAATGCTATTGTAAATGCATTCTGACCTCCTACCAATAGAGGGCGTGCTCTACATAGCTCATCTGTGTCTAACATACAACATATGTGGGTATGTCTATGAGGATCCATGCCAGGAGTGAAAAAGGGAAAAATCACCCACACAGAATTTATTCAAACGCATGGGAAAAAAACAAGGGATGAAATAAAAGGAAAAAAGGAAGGATCAGAGAACAAAGGGACTGGGACAATAATACTGTAATCATACAGCAACTTACGCGGTTTCTATATGGCTGAGAGTAAAGCTCCAAAAAGAATTTTATTTTTTGGTTAAAATAAGGAAGAAAAAATAAGAACAGAAACATACAAACAGAGAAACATACGAACAAACAAAGAAAAACCGTAAAAGAAGCTATTAGCAGAAGACAGTAGAAAGCCACTGGCTATCAAAGGACAAATAGAAGTTTAAGGGTAGAAATAATCATGGCAAGAGTCTGAAGTCAGCATGAAATCAAAATTTAGCCCATTTAACATTTTTGTTATGATGAGCAGACGAATTATGCACATGAATAAGTACTAAGGACGTACACTACCGTTCAAAAGTGGGAGTTGGTCTTTTTTACATTTTTGAAAGAATTATACATTTACATTTAGTAGACGCTTTTATCCAAAGCGACTTACAAATGAGGACAATAGAAGCAATCAAAATCAACAAAAGAGCAATGATATGCAAGTGCTGTGACAAGTCTGTTAGCTTAACGCAGTACATGTAGCAAGTTTTTATATATATATAAATAACGGTCAACAAGACTGCATTTTATTTGATAAAAAATACAATTAAAGCATAATATGAAATGTGAAATATTTATTTCATATTTTTATTTTAAAAGACTTTATTCCTGTGCTGGCAAAGCTGAATTTTTAGCCATTATTCAAAGTCTTTAGTGTCACATGATCCTTCAGAATTGTGCTGCTTAATATTTTTGTGGAAACCATTATATCTTTTCTTTCCTTTTTTTTTGTTGATAATACAAAGTGTACAGGAACAGCTTTTATTTGAAATAGAAATATTTTTTTAAATGTCTTTACCGTCACTTTTGATTAATTTAATGTGTCCTGACTCCTTTCTACATACAAGTATTATTTTCTTTAAATAAAACATGCACTTTTGAACAGTAGTGTACATATGGCCAATTTTGATTTCATGTTGACCCTTAAAATGATTGTGAAAAAGGTTAATCTTTGGTATGAATTATTGTCATTGTCAACATGAGTGCATGTGTGGTCATGAGAAGGACTTGGCCTCTGGAGCCCAACGCACCGAAGGAGGAGGAGATCCCCTCCCGATCAGAGGCACGTTCTCATGGCGCGGGTTTCCTCCAAACAGAGCAGACTGGTTCCTGTCAAAACAAGACAGTGATGTACGAAAAGAGAAAATAAGGGCGAGAGTTGACAGAGTGAGAAAGGAGAAAGGAAATATTTTAGAAATAATAAAGTAAGTGAAATTTATCTAATATTCCTCAAAGAAAAATCAATCAACATCTCCTCTCTATAACATCTAAAAGTTATTGAATTGCGCTGTCACACAAAATTCAGACACATCAATCTGAAAACAGGAAATCACAGAATATGAAAAGGAATAAATCATGTGTAAGGTGGACTCTTACATATATTCTGACAGGGGTGCGTTGGTCACAGCCTGTGTTGGAGGGTGCAGGCTGGTCTGGCTGCCCATGCTGCTACTGTAGCTGCAGAAGCTGTGCACGTTGGCCTGGTGGGAATGGTGGGACATCATTCGCCGGGTCTGAGGGTTAAACGGGTCTCCGTCATCAATGTCATCGTAATCTCTATCTCTGTGGAGAGAAAGAAAAGCATTGTTTATACTATCATTTAAAAGTTTGGGGCCGGTAAGATATTTCTCCTACACTAACCAAGGCTGCATTTACATTATTAAAAATACAGAACAAAAGTGCAATTTACAAATATAGCACCATCAGAATTAAAAATACAACAATTAAAGCGATAGTTCACCCCAAAATGAAACTTTTGTAATTTATTTACCCTAGAGTTGTTCCAAACAGAAGTTTCTGTCTTCTGTTGAACATAAAAGACAATATTTTGAAGAATGTGGGTAACCAAACCATTTTTGGTGCCCACTGAATATTATTGTTTCATACTATGGAACTAAATGGGGACCAGCACCTGTTTGGTTTCTCACATGCTTTAAAATATCTTCTTTTATGCTCAACAGAAGAAAGAAACTCTTGCAGGTTTGGAACAACTTGACGGTGTGCAAATGATAATTTTCATTTTTGGTTAAACTATCTCTTTAAGCGTTCAAGCACAACAGAGGCAAAATAAGGAGTTAAGCAAGCATGGCAGGGAGCATTAGACTAATTGAAAAAAATTGAAATTAAAGACTGTTACAAAAAGAAAATTAGTAATTGAAGACCTGTTGATGGTTTTAAGCAAATTGGTTGAAAACCCATAAATGTATATCAATTGTAATGTGACATAACTGCTTATGGCTTTGACCAACAGGTGATGCTGCCACCAAATTGATCTGGTGTGGTTAGGTCCAGTTCGGCATCATGCCATCAAATTTGACTATGAGTTATATGAAAATGGTTTCAGAAAGCAATGTAAGCATATTTGTACATTGTGTTATCTCTCGTGACCACGGTGCCGGTACAAATCTCTAAAGGTTGCTTCAGGTTATGGTGCTAAAGACAAAAGTCAAGTTTCATAATAATATGCCAGTGCATTCGTAAAATACAGCATTTTACATCAAAATTCCCAATGGCAGATGCTGCAAACAGCCGACATATGAAAACTATGTACAGTGTGACTCAGCATGCCATACAGAATCTAAACACTCTCTTGAATTTTGGACAAACTGTTCAGAAATTACCAGCAGGTAGTGCTGTGCCGAAACTCTGCAAGCACCCTCAGGGCATGCTTGTAATGACAGGTACTAGGTTTCGGCATGCTTTCTTTATGCAAAGGCTTTAACAGACCTGTCTGTAATTCTCAACTGACTCCCAAAGAACTTAGCTAGTTTATGGATGTTTGATTAGAGTCAAGTGCACTATAATCAATGCGAGTGATCTTAATGCATTCTGTGTGTGTGTGTGTGTACTGTACCTGTTGGCAATCTGTCGCCATGCTCTCGGGATGGCACACAGCATGACGGAGAAGGCACAGGCTGCCAGGAGAGAGAATAGACAGAGATACAGTAACCCCTCCACGCCATCATAACACACACCTATCAGAGCGTCCAGGTAGTCCTGCAAAGACACACATCCCAAAAGAGATTCAGATGCATTTTACTAATTGCTAAAATCTCACTAATCTCGCAGCATCACATTAGACAGAAGCAGGTGGAACATTATGTGTGCTCCATACCTTATTGAGTCCTCGGCAGTCTAGAAGTGCAGTGAGCTGATGTAAACTGGCCTCTGAATTATTCAATAGATGCTGAATACTCAGTAAATCCCTCTGAAAAGAACCACACACAATTGCTATGAAAAAAACTACAAAAAAAAAAAAAAAACTTTAAATACAATACAATAAAATGCATTTATTCACATAGCTATTTTTATACACCAACAAAGTGAAATAGCATACTATATTACATTAAATTTTCAAAAATGTCATTACATTTTACATTCAATTTCCATTATATTACAATAAATATAATATTATAGTACATAAAATTATTATACTACATAAAATGTTGTCTAACTAAAATAAATAATTTTACATTACAATAATAAGAATATAAACAATGTGCCAGATTGTCATAAAAATGTCATAAGTTTGCATTTAAATATGCAATGTAAGCCATTTTGGTTAAAAGCATCTGTTAAATGCATAAATATAAAAATGGTTTAAAGGCTTTTACTACAGACTACACTGAATTGAGCACAAAGTATTAAAGTGAATGCATAAGTCTATCTCAATCTGTATAGTGCACACTCACCTCAGCTGTGGGGAACAGAGGCACTGCAAACTGCAGGAGACCTTGGATCTGGATCTGCATGGTGGTCAGCGATCTCTGGAAGACAGTCAGGGACTGCAAAACAAACTAATTCAGGATCAGTTTGTTTCGTTTAAGGGCTAACAAACAACATCCACAGTTTACACATCACAGGTTCTGTTCATCATGAAAGGGACTCGTGTGCAGTTCCATTCTCAACCAGCAGAGAGAGAAACTGCACCATCCACAGATAAACACACCTGGTAACACCGACAGCTTTCAAATCTATATAAATGACCATATCAGAAAGGAAGAAAAACAAATCCACAAAAAGAAATTAATAAAAAAAAAAATAAAAAAAAGTCTCTGGAGGCATGGATTTTGTTAGTATATTATTTTGTTACATTATATTAGTACAGGTGCATCTCAATAAATTAGAATGTCGTGGAAAAGTTCATTTATTTCAGTAATTCAACTCAAATTGTGAAACTCGTGTATTAAATAAATTCAATGCATACAGACTGAAGTAGTTTATGTCTTTGGTTCTTTTAATTGTGATGATTTAGGCTCACATTTAACAAAAACCCACCAATTCACTATCTCAACAAATTAGAATACTTCATAAGACCAATACAAAAAAACATTTTTAGTGAATTGTTGGCCTTCTGGAAAGTATGTTCATTTACTGTATATGTACTCAATACTTGGTAGGGGCTCCTTTTGCTTTAATTACTGCCTCAATTCGGCGTGGCATGGAGATGATCAGTTTGTGGCACTGCTGAGGTGGTATGGAAGCCCAGGTTTCTTTGACAGTGGCCTTCAGGTCATCTGCATTGTTGGGTCTGGTGTCTTTCATTGTCTTCTTGACAATACCCCATAGATTCTCTATGGGGTTCAGGTCAGGCGAGTTTGCTGGCCAATCAAGCACAGTAACACCATGGTCATTGAACCAGCTTTTGGTACCTTTGGCAGTGTTGGCAGGTGCCAAGTCCTGCTGGAAAATGAAATCAGCATCTCCATAAAGCTTGTCAGCAGAAGGAAGCATGAAGTGCTCTAAAATTTCCTGGTAGATGGCTGCGTTGACTGTGGACTTCAGAAAACACAGTGGACCAACACCAGCAGATGACATGGCAGCCCAAATCATCACTGACTGTGGAAACTTCACACTGGACTTCATGCAACTTGGGCTATGAGCTTCTCCACCCTTCCTCCAGACTCTAGGACCTTGGTTTCCAAATGAAATACAAAACTTGCTCTCATCTGAAAAGAGGACTTTGGACCACTGGGCAACAGTCCAGTTCTTCTTCTCCTTAGCCCAGGTAAGACGCCTCTGACGTTGTCTGTGGTTCAGGAGTGGCTTAACAAGAGGAATTCGACAACTGTAGCCAAATTCCTTGACACGTCTGTGTGTGGTGGCTCTTGATGCCTTGACCCCAGCCTCAGTCCATTCCTTGTGAAGTTCACCCAAATTCTTGAATCGATTTTGCTTGACAATCCTCATAAGGCTGCGGTTCTCTCGGTTGGTTGTGCATCTTTTTCTTCCACACTTTTTCCTTCCACTCAACTTTCTGTTAACATGCTTGGATACAGCACTCTGTGAACAGCCAGCTTCTTTGGCAATGAATGTTTGTGGCTTACCCTCCTTGTGAAGGGTGTCAATGATTGTCTTCTGGACAACTGTCAGATCAGCAGTCTTCCCCATGATTGTGTAGCCTAGTGAACCAAACTGAGAGACCATTTTGAAGGCTCAGGAAACCTTTGCAGGTGTTTTGAGTTGATTAGCTGATTGGCATGTCACCATATTCTAAGAGATAGTGAATTGGTGGGTTTTTGTTACATGTGAGCCTAAATCATCACAATTAAAAGAACCAAAGACTTAAACTACTTCAGTCTGTGTGCATTGAATTTATTTAATACACGAGTTTCACAATTTGAGTTGAATTACTGAAATAAATGAACTTTTCCACGACATTCTAATTTATTGAGATGCACCTGTATATAATGTGATTTTTTTTGTGATAAATATGATATCCTTATTTAATCAGGCTTTAGATGTGCTTATGGAACACACACATACACACACACACACACACACACACACACACACACATATGATGAAATATGACCTAGGTTTTTGTTTGCAGAGATTTAGAGACTGAGTCGGAATAAACAGATTAGAAATTAAAGACGAGACCGAGGACAGAACACGAGAAGGGAATTTTATAAAAAGACATCCATCTCATTACAAGAATATTGTCATACATTAAAAATACTGAAGATGCTCTTTACAGACTGATATTTTGTGTGTGTGTGTGTGTGTGTGTGTGTGAGAAAGACTGAGCGAGTAAAGGACATGCAACTGATCTCTTGTTATGAACATCTTTGCTGCTCTATCTTTGTGACAACTTTATTGATCTGAAAGAGATGTCTAGTTTCTCTGTTATAGCAAGTCAAGCTGAACTGCAGCAATCTGAGATATAGGACACTGGCCTTTTACTGCCTGACCTAAAAACCCTGAGAGATGCAGAGAGACAGGAGAAGTGAGGGAGAAAGCCACAGACAGAGTCAGGAAAGAGTAAAGTAGGTGGAGAGAGGGAGATTAATAAATCACTAGCAGTAACTGATAGCTAAATTTGGGAATTAAGAAGTGATTCATATTGACGGTTTTAAAACCTACTGAACTACCTAAATTATGTAAAGAGCATTTTAATGCAGTCTATATACAGAGAAGACAATTTTATAATGCATTGTGATGTGACAAGTAAATTAACTCATCCTAGATGGAAGACAAAGTGAGAGATTTTTTTTAACAAATGCACTTATACTATAATAATAAATTAATTCAGAATAGAAAATTATTGATAAAAATGGTTTAATTTTAAAATTAGTATTTTACATATTTTATCCGATGTTTGTTTGATTTATGCATTTTTATGCATACATCCCAAATTAGTCACTTACGAGGTTTCATTTAAGCTAGGATGCTGTTAGTGAATCAATAACGCCATAAAATATAAATTATGAATTGTGAGCTTGCAGTCTGAAAAGAATTTGATGAGAAACAATAATACAAAGAAAATAAATACACAATACACAATAAATACTTTATATTGCATTACTCTTGCTGACATGCAAATATATAGCAATATGAAAAAAACTCTTACAAACTCCTAGTTTTATTGAACTGATCAAAAATTGTCAATTCAGTTTCAAAAATATTAGTTATTAGCCTATTTTAAGCAGTGTAATGACTCACTCAGTATGTTTGATTTAAAAAAATATATATTTCTCTAAATTTCAAAAAGAACTGTTAGAAAAAGATAAATTATGAATTGTGAGGTTGCAGTTTGAAAGAAATGTTATGAGAAAATAATACAAAAGACAATAAACAAACATTCCTCTACTACATTGCCCTTGCTGATATACAAACATTAAATGTAACCTTCATAAACATCTCTACTGAAGACCATTTTTAGTAGGAAATTAAAGAACAAAGTGCAAGTGATAATTTCTATTAAACATAGTACCTGCTGAAACGGGCTGGGGAGCGTCTGGCTGCAGTACAGGTAATAATGCACAATATCTAGAAAAGAAGAAACAAGAAGAAAGAATGCATTATGAACAGCATGGCATATAGACCATAGAAAAGAAAAAGTGACATGTCTTCAAAATCTGGTCATCATTAAGATTAAATGAATCTTCTGATGGATGACATCCACTATACTACACAGATTATGTAGCAGCCACTTTTAATCATTCAGGCTATGGCACTTTTTTCATTTTTGGGTGAAATATTCCTTTAAGTCTTGCGCGCTATAGAAAAGCAGCCTCTGAGGAATGAAATTCTCCTCTGGGAGGCTCTGTCCTCGTGCACCTGAGGGAGCTTCTGTCTGTCTGGTAGTGCAGGAACATATTATAGCTGAGAACAGGATTAAAGTTACGTAATCATAGGAATGGCCATTTTACCAATGTGTTCAGTCACAGTGATTATGGAGCAGGATTAAAGGTCTCTCAGATTAACCCTTTAAACTATTCAAGCACTTGATAGTGTAAAAATGCCATTTCATGCAAATTTGTTCACTGAAGAACTATAATCCCCATTCATAATATGAGATTACAGTGAATACAGAGATGACAGTGTATGTGCGTGTATGTGTCCATGTCTGTTTTTCTCCAAATGTACAGTACATACATTCAGAATAAGAGATACACTCACCTGAGCTGATTGCATCTTTTGTTTGATTCATCAGAAATTTGTCTGGTGCAACACAGAAATCACTTGTGCCCTAGACCATAAAACACACAAAAAAGTAAAAAACCCGCAATAAATTAAAAATAAATATAAAATACATTACCATTCAAAAGTTTGATGTCTGTAATATTTTTTTAGTTTATTTTTGCATGTTTTTTAAGTGTCTGTTATTTTATTACAAATATCGTAAAAAGAGTAATATTGTGAAATGTTATTACAATTTACAATAATTCTTTCTATAATAACTCTTACTCAATGTAATACATTTTTTTCAGGATTTTTTGATCAAGTGTAAAACCTCAAATTAACTTTTATATAATTTTTTTAACAATTAATACATTTTTATTTTTTGCTGTATAAAAGCATACATTTTTATTAAAAAAAATATCTTATAACCCCAAAATTTTGAATGATAGTGTATATATATATATATTCAATAAATATACCGTTCTAAAATGCTTGTATAACTGTATTTCAACTAAACACACTTCTGTTACTGCAGGATGTTTGGGGCAATAGGTGAAGGGACATGAGTCGACACAGGAAGCACACACGGCTGCAAACACAAACTCATATACTGTAGGCTTGCAGAATAAACTCTTTGGCCCAAATAAACAACAGCTATCTGTTCGACAGGAAGGAACATACGACACGAGTCATCACACAGACTCTAAGCATACTGTAAAGGCAGCTGGAAGGGATGCAGACATTATGCTATAATGTCGGTCTAAGGAAAAAACAGACATGCAGAAACACCACGCACACACTCTCACATCTGCACATAAACATCCCCAGGCTGTGAAAGGAACACATATTTCTGTCAACAATACATTTGCATTCAATGATGACATCATTGTTCCATTCCACCAGGAGCAATTTCTCTTACAAGGCAAGAAAACTCAAAACTATTCAGATCAGAATACAAGTGACAGCACAGAAAATAAGCAAAATAAGTGATGAAAAATAATACAATATACAAAATTATAAAAATTAAATTAAATAAAAAAGTGGTAATATTGACTACTAACTCCTCGTTTCCCAAATCCACCACGTCAATAATTCTACTGCCTTCAATATTTGAAATTTCTCAGCCTTTATCACACGGCAACCCATTAGGAGCATTTTCTTCTGCAGTGATCCATGTCCATCAACTTTAAAACATTCCCCTCATCCGGTCTCAGAGCATGGAACGTTTAAAGTCAAGTCCACATCCTGTTGCACTCCTGAGGCTCAATACCTTGTGTTATGCATTAATTCATTAGCCGTGAAGACAGGATCAAAGCCCTGTGTGTCTGTGTCTAACGCCTGCAGGAAAGATGAGTTCATTACAGAGAACTGAGTGTGTCCACTGATGCTGAAGAGGTGGCACATCTACATTTCTGTCTTAATGAGCTGATAGGGGAAATATTTGCAGCGTGGAAGTAAAACAAATTAGTCTCACACACAGAGAAACATAACTCGGTGTTTCTGCAAACAGTACACATGGTGTGCCGGTGTGTGTGTGCACCCATGTACCCATGTGAGTACCCATGTGAGTGTGTTTTCAGGTCCCATTTACACTAGTGAGTCTTCGTTTTAAAACGCATAACTTTTGCTACGGTTACGCCTGTCGTTTACACTACTCCGGCATATTTGACCCTTGAAAACGGAGACTTCTGAAAACGCTGCAGACCCCGTTTTAGTTTGAAAACTCCGGGCTTGCGTTTCAGTGTAAACGGACCAAAACGGAGACTTTTGAAAACGCTTATCTCTCTGCGTATCCTTGACGACCGTGTAAACAATAACATCATGCTCATTGTTGTACCCATAGATATGTATAGGTAGATTCCCCATTTGACCTATCCAAGCACGCAGAAGTGTCCACCATCTAAATAATAGGGAATCTACCTATACATCTACCTCTATGGTTGTACATGCATTAATGGTCATGTGACATGAGTTTTCGGTTGTGTAGTGTAGACGAGGATCGTTTTCATTTTAAAACGCCATTTTTAAACAAAAACGCACTAGTGTAAACAGGGTCTCAGTGTTTTCTACAATGTTTCCTGACATCACATAATCAACAAAATAGTAATATTTTGTAATGTAACTTTGTAAAAAAAAAAAAAAAAAAAAAAAAAAAAAAGGTCAAATTTTAGTTTAGTCCCCTCTCTGATGGTTTTAGTGAATAATAATTTTAAAATTAATATATTGTGAATCGTTTTAAGCAATTCTTTAAAAGAACAGACTCGAGTACTTAAGTATATAAGGCTAATTTGTTCATGAATCAGACTATACTAGTAGTAATACTTGTTTGTTTTTAATGCAACCAGTGAAAAAAGCACAATGTAAAGCTCCAACTTTGTTATTTCTGAGTTCCACTCACTTTCTCACCATATTCAGACTCACTGTATACTATGGAAGCCCGTTTCCGCCATGGAATAAAAATAAAAAAGATAATTGCAACTTTTTATCTCACAATTCAGACTGTTTTGCCTCGCAGTTCTGAGAGAAAAAAAGTCAGAATTTCAAGATATCAACTTTTTTTTTTCTGACAATTCTGACTTTTTCTCTCAGTTGCAAAATAACATCTTGCAAGTCTGTCTTTTTTCAGAATTCAGAGTTTATATCTCACAATTTGGACTTCATACGAATTCAGAATTGTCAGAAAAAAAGACTGAATTGTGGGATATAAACTTGAACTGCAAGATAACAGTTTGAGATAACTGAAAATAATTGATTAAAAGTCACAATTATCTTTTTATATTCTTATTTCGTAGCAGAAACAAGCTTCCATAGCAAGGTTGTGAGTTTGCAGGCTATATTATATTATTTTTTTTTTTTTGCTGTGGACTGTGTACATTCAGTATTGGGAGAACAGCTGTGCAGAATGTATTTGGAAATAGATTTGTAAGGAATGCAGGAACAATATTTTTTCTACACAGAAAAACCTCTTTTTCTACACACACAGCACTAGCTACAAGTTCCACTGACAGGCTCTATTGATTCTTCCATACTGTTTGCTTTTTTGATGATATAATTGGTTTGTGGGTAGCTGTTAAACTGCATTCATAACCTGCCAGTTACAGTTATGAGTAGGAGAATAAGTGGGTGAGTGAGTGAAATAGTTTGTAAGAGAAAATAGAAGGGATATAAAAGTTAAATGAATCACACTCAGCCATAAAACTTCGCCAAAAAACTAATTTTCCCAAGACTCTACAGGGAAGCTCTCTTAGCTCAATTCTGAGACTAAATGAAAATCCTAAAGTAATACAAAAACAAACAGCAAAACAAAAAACTATGAACAATGCAATTCATTTTATTTAATCTGAATTAATTTGATTGCAATGCACTAGACTTTCATCTAGACTGTCAACAAAATGCTGTTGTGGAAGTAATGTCTGAAGTAAAGGCCATTGGGTTTTTTTAACTGAAGTTGGACCTCCATTCAATACTTGCCCTTTATTTTATTTCATCCTCCTTCATTGATGTGGTTTAATGAAATCTGCCACTTTTAACTCTTTTCCCAATAAACACATAAACCACAGTGTTTTTGATTGCACCCACACCCACATCAAACACAAGAAATTGGAAGTTTATCACCTCCTTCAGGCAAGCAGACAGCAGACTATTATTTGTCATGCTCTGCCACATAAACAAGCTTTTGATATCGATGGACTCACTGTGATCCGCCTCAAGTGCATATAAAAACCAAATAACATCACATACAAATACACAATGATATGTTATCACATGAAGTGCTCTGAATGGAAGTACTGATGTGTTTTGTCTTGAATTCTCCATATCTCAGATAATGACCTGAACAGAATCACGGATTGAATCACAGGCTTGTTGGTTTGTACTTACCACTGCAGTGGCCACATCAGCTCCGAGAGACGCCCAACTCAATATCAGAGTCAGAACACCGCAGACCATCATCCTGCACACACACCATAAAAAACACCATTGACAATTACAACACTATGTTAGGTTGCCAGTTGACGTCCAATGTCAAATCTGGGTTCTGAATAATGACAAATGTTTTATTCTTTATTCAAAAAATGAATTACTATTTTTGGGCTGAAACGTAACTTTGTTTTCATGATATTTAACCATGCATAAGCATAACACAGTTTGTGCTTTGTGTTTGTGTTTGAGAGAAATTTGGGTAGACAGTACCCAACAGAGCTTGTTCTACAGATTTTGTCACCCATGAATCTTTATAAACGAAGGGTTTGTACCATATATACCATCACTGACCTCAATTTAGGATATCTCTGATAGCACAATCCCTTTCCTTCCATAAGACTGCAGAACACTTTTCACTTTATACTGAACATGACAGCAAGTGTTCTATACTCAGAAATCCACTGTGCTACTAAATGACACACTTTCTACTTTAGGAAATACTGTGCAGTAAAATCCAGCTGATAAATTAAACAATTACTCACGTCTAAGCTATTGGTTTCCTTTTTAATTTAGATGAGAACTGTACTAATAAAAAAAACATTCTGTTATTTTCAGGTGTACAGCATTAAAAGGCAATCATTCGAGAACGAGGATAACATTTTACTTGCTGTTCTTTTCTCTTTGATCTTTCTTTTAATTAACTTCTTTCTATTCAATCTTATGTCGTAACATTTTAAAGGGGGTCATATCATACATTTTTTATTATAGTTTTTCTTCTCTGAGATAAAGTTTCTCCTACAGATAAAGTTAGCCAAGTTTTTTGCGGCAAAACAGCCATTTTTCATACCCGATCTGACCCTTAAATGAAAAGTTTTTGGTTTCTGACTGCAGTTTTTGCTTATTTTTAACAAATGGTCTTGGATAGGATGTTTTCTGAGCATTATAGGAAACCTTGATGGTACAATGAACTTGTATTTTGAAGAAAATCAGGGCAATATGACCCATTTAAAAATCTGAGGCTACTTTCTTTTTATATCTTTGTCTCTAATTCCAGTATTCATCATCTCATGATAACCCAGTGTAATGTCATGTTTGTACTCACGTAGTGAGCAGCCAGCGAGATTGTTTGGCCAGGCCCAGACAAGCAGCAAGACAGATGACCAGATCCAAGATCAGTATCAGGAGGTATGTCAACCACCTTCAGAAGAAAGAAAAACCAGCAGATGAAGACTTTTATAAGCAGTTAATGAATACACATCAAATGACGTGATCAGAGATGCTGACAATAATTCACACAATATACTGCCAAGTTTAGAAACTGTTAATCAAGATATGTGTGAAAAATAAACAGGGTATGAAGCAAGAGAGTGTTTGTGTATCCATCTAAAAGAAAAATGACAAAGAAATCTCTTTAATTTCTCAGCTGTTTCACACAGACCTGCTTCTCAGATTTTCCTCTTGGGGAAAAAACAATCCCAGTATCTCAAAAGCATCTCCTCTAGAGTTTCAGAAATATCTTAACAGCATCTCAAACTGTTCTCAAATCTGACACAATACCAAGAAAACAAAATAAATGCATACAAATAGGAAACATTTCTCTTATCACACAAGAAGTTATTATCAGAGCCATGCTATCCACATTCCTGTTATACTCATTTTCCATGCCAACAATTGTTCCATGCATGCCATTTTTTATTTCTCCTCATGAATTTTAGGTTGCATTTCAAGTTATATACTTAAGTAAAACATGACTGAGACTTTCCTGAGCTACAAAAGCGCAATCACAAAAGAGATAAAATCTTCTTGTTACCGTGTGTGTTCTGCCTAGGCCACTCCAGAGAGCTCTTCGTCTCTGGAAATAATTCATAATAGATGAACAACTTCTATAGGTATTAATATTTCATACGCTGAAACCCTGTCAGAGGGGAATAGATGAATGTGTCTCTTCCTATAAACTGCTCTCAGACACATGCACACCTACATTCACATTATCACTATCACATGTCAGCTATATTAATATGCTTCCTTTCAAAGATTAACTTTTCTGGCAACCTAAACTAAAGAATTGTGACATCCTCACTTATCAACCTGTCATCTGCAATGTGGAATAATGACAGGAATATTAATGCAGTACTGGTGGATGTTTTGATGGATGACCAGCGGTGAAGCTGCGGCAGTAAATAACGTGTGATCTATAGTGTCTAACATGAGGAAATGGCTTTAAATGCAACTATAAAACAGACTGTACACACATGCAGTCGTGCATTAGCCGCTAATGGACTATAGGTTGCTTCACTCAACCACACTTAGAAGAATATGAAAAGTCAAGGATGCAATATTTCATAATGTTTTTGCCTGCTACAAGTAAACCTGCATTGCACTGAAAAATGTAGGCCTATTGCAGGAGAGGTACATCAAGGTGGCAGCTCTCAACATTACCTGTAATATTCCACATATGCTGTCTGATCAGCTATGGCGGCCAGGTCTACTTTCGCCTTTTCCCAGTCAGGAAGCCCAAGCAGCTGCTTAATAATGTTTTCTGACATCTGTTGCATGAACTGCAGTGTCTGCACAAAGTCTCCTCGTGTAGCAAAGATCTCACCCAGTCGAGACAAGTGCTCGTTCAGGCCGCTCTGCATGCCTCCCACAGTACCGGTGACCTGTGAGAGAATAACACTGTTAGTGCACACAGACATACTGTAATGGGTTTATAATGACATACTCTACCATTAAAAAAAATTGTAGTCAGTAAGATCTTTTTTGAAAGAAACTGGTACCATTATTCAGCAAAGATGCATTATTTGATCAAAAGGGACAGTAAAGACTTAATATCAATTAAATGCTGTTATTTTTAACTTTCTATTCATCAAAGAATCCCTAAATAAAGGTTCAAAAATCATCTTTTCACAAATATAATAAGCAGCACAACTTGTTTTTTTTTTTACATGGATAATAATAAGAAATGTTTCTTGAGCACCAAGTCAGCATATACATTTTTTTTCTAAAGGATATGAAGCTAAAAAAACAACTTTGCAAATCACAAGAATAAATTACATTTTAAAATATATTTTTTAAACTGTAGTAATATTTCACATTATAGTTTTTGATTAAATAAACATAGCCGTGGTGAGCATAACGGACTTCTTTCAAACTATTTCAGGTTGCGTACTTTTCAAAATTGAAAACATTAAGACCACATTTTTTAATAATCAATTTAAAATGAGTAATTGAAAAGCTTTTAGAGTTAATTTAACATCACTAAATCTGTTTATCTGGCTGACGTGCACATTAAATGCAGAATAAACAAGAACACGAAGACACATGACGTCCTTCTTAACATAACCTCTTATTCAATATCCCAAATTAGGCATTTGAGAAAGTATTTCATGTGCTCTGAAAAAGAGCTGTTTTCTGTGTGAACAGCCACGAAGAACTAGTCGGTTTGTAACCAGATTTGTGCTCCCTCATCCCTTCTAACAGACCCACCCAAAAGCTTCATTAAATAGAGTGTGTTGTGTTAGAAAAAAGATGAGATGAGGCCAGATGAGTGCATGTATATACAGTACATACAGCATATTTAAAGTTTAATAACAGCTAAAAACAGCACAGAATCAGGGGATTCCCAGCTCTACATCCTGAAATCAAATACTCGTGGCCCAGACTCAATTCCCAGCAGTTTTCTTTGGGTTGTGACATCACTACTCGAGAGCGAAGTGATCTCATACCCAAAGCTGTGAGAAACTCAATTCCACATTGATTATCTAGTTTGACCGGATTCGTTTTTCATGGAATCTTTGATCTCACATCAGCACTGCATCCTGAATCCTTTCATCTTCAAGAAACACAAAATTCCTGATGCTTTTTTTAGTTTTGAGGGTGATTTTGAGAAACAATTTATATGGTTCTTTGGAATAGCAAAGTTTATTGTGTGGCCACGACTGTGAAAACCTCCTCAGCGGGGTTTAATATCTCAGCTGAACGTAATCCAATAATCCAGCTAATGAACAAATGCTAGACATCTGAGCTGTGTTTCTTAAGCCACAACTGTAATGCATATGTGAGTGGTTAAGATACGAGAGCGAGATTTTTCTCCCAGCTCTGCGGCTCTAATTGATTGTCTCTGGTTTCTGTAGGCACAGAGCTTCTGCAATTAAATTTGAATGGGAGAGTTGAAGCGTGAAATGGAACACAAGCACTAAGTGGTGCTGCCTGCTCTATATCCAGATATGATTTTCTATTTCTCCATTAAAATTGTGGAGTAAGACAAAAAATGAGAGAGAGAGAGAGATTACAAAAAAGGGAACGATGACCTTACTGCTTACAGGTCTTCTAATAATGGCTGTGGGAATGTCTGGGGGTTTGTTGGTAGAACTAGTTCAGAGGTTCTCAATATAGTTACTGAGAACCAGAAATGAACATATAAAGACCAACAGTGGAACAAAGACTGCAAGGAAGTAGTAAGATAAAGATCAGATGTGACTCTTACAAGCAGCGGTGGGTTGAAACTTGAGCTTTTTAGAGTTCAGAACCTGACATTGAAAGGAAAAACCAATCTCAGGAACTCAGAAACAACAATCAAATTCACTTTGTCTTCAAATTCACCTTCTACGAGTGTTTGATTAACTGGCTCGTGGGTGATGGATAAACAGCTCTCAGCTCCTTTATTACTTTCTATCAATTTTCTCTTGCAGCTGACTGATGTGTGTGAAGAATATCAGGAGGAATGTGGGTATTTTCCTGGGAGAGACTTTCAGTGAGTTTTTGGGTTGTCTGAAATGGTAAGAATCCCACAACTTTTCCACCAACTGCTAGCAAAACTTTCAAAACTCTGCAGAACACATTTCCAATGTTCACCCTATTAAATATAGTCTAAATATTAGAATATTGGCAGTCATTTGCACATTGCCAGTCGAGAAAGAAAACAAGCAGAAAAGGAAAAGAAAAAAATGGACGAGAGAGAGAAGGAAAAAAAAAATCCTACAATTCTAACAGTTTAGTAGCTAAGCCAGCAAATTAGCATTCACCTGTGACCTCCAGAATGGTCAGGAGGAGACAAAGAAGGACTGGGGGCCGACAGCAGTCTCAATATATAGGCTAGAGCACTGAAGTGGCTCATACTCCTGCACCTGGAGCCCAGCCTGACCGAGAGCTCAGTCAACTTCCATTCCACATATTGAAAATAAAGGCAGTCTATAAATCACAATCCTTTCAAACAGACTCTGCCTTCAAACTATTTTCCTCCAGGCTTTCTTGAGCGAGTCATTCTGCAGCCTTTCGCCTAAACTGAAATGTTCACAAATGTGACACTTTAATCTATGCTGTCAAACATTTCACTAACTACTTCTCACTCAAAATCCAAACTCTGGATAAGGTTACACTCTATGAAAACATCGTAATGGTTAAGCAGCTGGCTTGAGTCCAGAAAATGTCTGCATTCTGGTCAAAGCGTTAAAAAAAGTGACCTTCGCAAGCTGAGAGGACGGTACAAATGACCCAGTGCTCTGCATCATGTCACACCGTGCAGAGAACAGAGGTATTTATAGAACAACAGAGCTCTGGGTTGACATTCTGTAATATAATATCCAGTATCCACCCTGATAAAAATTCTGAAAATATTATTTCCTTTTCCTGTATTGACTACAAAAGTATTGGACATTTTCAGAATTATTACCTGGAAAGCATGTCATCACACTACATGGGGTAAGTTGTCACAATGACCATGTTGTTTATTGACATAGATTTTAGAATATCATCTTTGAATAAAAGATGAAAATAAAAATATGATGTAAAATTACAATACTGAGAATTAATAAGTATTATTATTTTAATTATAATTATCTATAACACAGTAAAATATCATTTAATTATTACATAATTAATAAGAAAAATATTAATATCAATTTTATATACATAAAACACATGTAACAAGTTGCCTCACAATGTATCTACAGCATTAAGGTTCTCCTGTAACACAAACCAAGTAATTTATGTCCTTGTTAATCCCTAGGTGCCTCTGTGAACACAAAACAGATCCACACAGGAAGCCACACAGTTCATTTGCAAGCACAGAGGGGGTCCTGAGAGGAGGTGAACAAGAGACCTTATGGCCCAGAACCAATAAACCCGAAAACCAAGCAGTCACCGCTCAACGCTCCTGCAAAAAACAAGTCCTGCTATTCCTTCTCTTGAAAGGGCAGCCCAGTGCTTTCAAACAAAAAGAGAGTGTGTGCATGTGTGTGTGAGAAAGAACAAGCATCTGTGTGCAATGGATGCCAAATTAAATCATTGTTTTCAGGCAGGCAGAGCCATTGAATAGCCTCAATCAGGAAGTCAAAGATTTCCACAAGTGACTTCATCAAAGCCTTTGTCGCAGGGTTCATGGCTAATTATGGGCATTGCATGCTGGGTTTTCAGACAGTGGACACTTTGTACCATTTGAAGGACCTGGTCTCTAGGGAGCATTTCAAGAATGGAGGGTCTCTTCTACTTGATGGCAAGCTTAGATAAATGTATTGATGATTCTTGAAGCTAGCTGACATTAATCTGAGGTCATGACCTGAAGATCAAAAACATCTCTAGTCCTTTTGAGCACCATTACATAATTTTTTCACAACAACATGCTCTTATCTCTCTGAGGCAGACTGCTAATGAAAATTACGGCTGATTTTTCCCCGAAAGAGCAGTTCCTAGGTCAGTTCTGCCTTTTGGCTTGTGATGACTCAGAGAGTGTGTTGAGGGAATCAAGTTGACCTCAGATAAGTGTGTGCTTCATAATTCAGAATGAGACAGAAACAGACGCATTAATCTCCATTAGTGCAGATGGGGAGTTAATCCTCAACTCCTCAGCGGTGTAAGCGGGCAGATGCTCGGAGCGCCTTCAGTCTCCTCTCAGATCAGATCCACAGCATCAACGCTTCCCTGAAGGCTCGTACAACAGGTGTAAGTTGAGCTGAACAGCTGTGGATTACTGATCTATAGCTTGTGAGATGTTTGCACTCAAATTTACACAATTTTTGTTAAGATCTATATGGAAGTAAACATTTCTCATCAACTACTTGGAAATAAACATAAGGTTAGGTGTGGGTTGATGATGCAATCACTAGAGTTGGGATAATGTCAAGTGGACCTCATACTGACAGTATCTGGGAATGATAATTGTTCTACTAACAAGTGTGATTCTCAAATTGTGCTCTTCATACAACACCTTATAATAGCAGCTGTATGTAAATGTGGAGAGACAGATGGATTGACAGATGGATGGAATGACGGATAAAGTGATGGAGCAAAAGAGAGGTAGATAGAGTGATGGAATGACGGATAGAGTGATAGAGCAATGGATAGACAGAAAGAAAGATGGAACAGTAGATGGATGGGTGGATGGATAGAACAATGGATTGATAGATGGACAGATGGATGGATGGACAGACAGAACAATGGATGGATGGACAGATGACAGAACAGTAGATGAAACGATGGATGGATGGACGGACGGACGACAGAACGATAGATAGGCAGAATGATGGATGTACGGAGAGACGGATGACAGAACGATAGACAGACGGATAGAGTGATGCACAGACAGAATGATAGAATGATGGCTGAATGGATGGATGGATGGATGAACAAACTAAATGATGGATGGATAGACAGACAGAACAATGGACAGACATGGATGGATGGATGGATGTACAGACGGATGGACGACAGAACAGTAGATGGACAGACGGATAGAATGATGCACAGACAGAATGACAGATGGATGAACAAACTAAATAACGTATGGATGGATGGATGAGGAATGGACTAAATGATGGATGGATGGATGGAGTGAATGATGGATGGACGGACGGACAGAGCGATGGATGGATGGAAGGATGGATGAACAAACAGAACAATGAATGGATGGATGAATGGACAGACAAAATGACAGAACAAAAGAATGACAGACAGACAAACATAATGATAGATAGAACAATTGAAAGACAGAATGATAAAATTATAGATATAATTATAGTGATAGATAGAATGACAGATAGATAGATACACTGTAAAAAATGATCTGGCATTTTAGTTGTTTGAATGAATTTTTTTAAGTTGACAACTTGCAGCTTCTGAATTTGTTCATTCAACTTAACATTTTAAGTTTTCACTGTCTCAACTAGTTTGTAAGTTGACTGAACTAGAGTATTTGCCCCCGCAACTTAAAAAAATGTGTTGAATCAATTCAATAACGATGTCACGTTCTCAACGTCACTTATCGCGAGATCTCGTGAAGACCACTGCAGACAGAAGACGTTCGTCAGCCATCTTGATGAGCTTCTCCACAAAGTTGGGAAACTTGCTCGATCAACAAATTTGGTAAGTAAATATTTGTATTTATTGGTTTAATATGTGTACAATTACGTATGTTGTCTAAGAAGAGTACAAGTGTGGTTTAAAGCGCAGTATTTGCTAGTTATATGTATGTCAGTGTTATTTTCGCGGCACTATGAATCCTCGAAATACACGCAGTTCCACTGTATTTTCCACATAAATATTACAATAAATATTCTCCCATGCGGTACTGAGCTGAACTTATCCGGAGAACGATAAAAATACAGTTTGATATGTATTATTTGAGCCCAGCGCTGCGGTTAGAGACCGTTCAAACAGAGCGCGAGATGGAGCTCAACGGACAACTGTATGGATTTATGCTGCCTTCATGCGTTATCGGAAATTTCCTATTTCCCACTTATGAAGTTGTGATTATGAACTTGTCGTATTCAAGTGCTTTTAATGTAGGAAAGAATAAAATGTAGCACCTGTAGCTGATTTTTTTTTTACTCCAGTCACATGATTCTTCAGAAATCATTCTAATATTCTGATTTGCTGTTCAAGAAACATGTATTATTATTATTATTATTATTATTATCATCAATATTTAAAACAGTTGAGTACATTTTTGTTCAGGATTCTTTGATGAATAGAAAGATCCAAAGATCAGCATTTATCTGAAATAAAAAGCTTTTGTAACATTATACACCAAGTTATACCATTAAAAAGCTTTTAGTCAGTATATAGGGAAAGAAATTATAGAAATTAATAGGCTACTTCTATTTAGCAAGGATGCTTTAAATTGATCAACATTGATGAAAAGGACATTTAAAATGTTACAAAAGATTTCTATTTCGGTTAAATGCTGTTCTGAACTTTCTATTCATCAAAGAAACCTGAAGAAAATTCTACTCTGCTGTTTTCAACATTAAAAAAAAAAAAAAAAAAAAAAAAAAAAAAAATTTATATATATATATATATATATATATATATATATATATATATATATATATATATATATATATATATATATATATATATTTATATATATATATATATATATTTATATATTTATATTATTTTATTTATTTTTTTGAGTAGCAAATCAGATTATTAGAATGATTTCTGAAGGACAATTTGACACTGAAGACTGTAGTAATGATGCTAAAAATTCAGCTTTGAAATGACAGTAATAAATTATATTTTAAAATATATTCAAATAGAAAGCAGTTATTTTAAATAGAAAAAAATATTGTACAATATTACTACTTTTGCTGTATTTTGGATCAAATTAATGCAGGCTTGGTGAGCAGAAGAGAATTCTTTAGAAAACATTAAAAATCTTACTGTTCAAAAACTTTTGACTGGTAGTGTACGTTCAAAACTGTAGGCTTTTGAATAACAGTAATAATAGCTTATATCATATAGCTTATAATAATAGCTTGTATAAACAGCTCTGCAATAAGGATGGACACAAATGTTTTAAATTAGCTTTTTTGTTCTAATTTCATGTGTTAAGTAATTTAAAAGCCTTGTATGGATTGTAAAGTAGGGCTTTGTAATTGAAACGTAAACTTGTCATGACATTTGACTTTCTCTGACAAGATTTTATTTATGTATTATTTTGCAGTGTTAACATGTTTCTGTGTTTTTCATGTTTATGATATTCTGGAATGACTGAAGATCAGCGTATAATTCAACAATCTTGTGGATGGATTGCAGCAAGTCCTTTTGCAGTTGTTTCAATCAAAGAACTATGCAGACAAAATGGAAATGACTTTCACATTGTAGAGCTTGGACAAAGTTGTAAGTAAATATATTTACTTTATAAGTGCACATATTGGAGTCTGTAAGCTTTAAGACTGTAAGGCACATTTTAATGCTTCCCTTTGTTTTTATTAAAGCACACAGGTTCTGAAGAGGAATTCATCAAGGACATAGTCTCAGCCTCAAGACGTCATGCCTACGGACCGCTGGCTGAACGTCTCATTCACATGGAACACAAAAGTGGAAACACTTCAGGAGTTTCGAAGTCGTCATCGGATTGGTTGAATTATACAGGATTTCCGGGAGACGTGTGTGTCGTGTTCTTTAACGTTCTGCCTAGAAACAAAAATGCTGTGACGTCAAGCCCCCACACGAAAGAAGAAAGCCGTCGTGTTTACAACTGTGATGACGAGCGCTTATCAGGATCAACTACACGCTGGATTTTCAAAAGTATGTGAAATATTTAAAGTTCGCGGTATATAATCTTTAAAATACGTCCGAGAGTTTTATACGCCGGTCTGTTATTGTGGTGACATTTCCACGCACCGAAACGTGACGCTGAACGAAACGAACTGTGATTGGTTGTTTGACATGTCGGTCAAACGGCCTCATGGGCGGGCCTTGGCCAATAAAAGCTGCCATGGATTCCAGACCTTCAGCCATCAGTCTGAAGGTCTGGCTACGCGAGACTATCAAGGACATGACTGTTGGAATTACAGTTGTGGGTGACCAGAGTGAGCACCATCAATCTGCAGCGATGTGGTCCTGGTAATAGAAGAAGAAATCTTGGTAATCTGGGGTTGTAACACGTTGTGTACTGCATTTGACTATCTGGGACTTACATATTGTTGCACTTTTGTTGGTTTGATTGCTTCTATTGTCCTCATTTGTAAGTCATTTTGGACAAAAGCATCTACTAAATGATTAAATGTAAATGTCATTATATGATATGATACAAGGTACTTATCTCACGATACATAGTACATTCACAGTACTACAAACAAAGCCAAAACTGTGTTAAAGAAATTTCACTCAAATATGAAAATTTGCAAGATGTAGGTGATTTTTTTTTTTTTCTTCAGTACAAGATTTTTAGCTGAAATTCTTAGTGATTCATTACACTTAAAGGGATAGTTCACCCAAAAATGAAAATTCTGTCATTAATTACTCGCCCTCATGTTGTTCCAAACCCATAAGACATAAAGAGCACAAATTAAGATATTTTTGATGAAATCCGTGAGCTTTCGGACCCTGCATAGACAGCAAGTGTACTACCACGATCAAGGCCCAGAAAAATGTTGTAAGGACATAGTTAAAATGGTCCATGTGACATCAGTGGTTCAACTGTAATTTTATGAAGCTATGAGAATTTTTGTGCGCAAAGAAAACAAAAATAATGACTTTATTCAACAACTCTTCTGCGTCACCGTCCGCCTCCATTCACTTGCATTCATGAATGTCTTACGGGTTTGGAACGACATGAGGGTGAGTAATTAATGACAGAATTTTCATTTTTGGGTGAACTATCCCTTTAAGTCAGTGGCTACGTCACTTTGAGAGTCAAAAAAAGAATATACTGGGAAAAAATTACTCTCTGTGCATTTGTTTAAAGTAAAATTTAACCTTTAAACATTATGCAATTGCTATGTCATTTTATGATTTTTTTTTTTACATTTTATTTATTTGAGAATTTATTTTCTGTAATTTCTATATAATTTGTTTCTTATTTTGCATTTACAAACATTTAGAATCGTGCTGTGTATTTCTAATAAGAAATGTGCTAGCTGTTGTGTATTTTACAGTTAAAAGTAGTTTCTGCATGTTTTTAGTTTTCATGCATCAGTGGCATGACCTTTTTTCATGGTAATCCACTTTCAATGTGTTAATAGTTTTAAACACTAGGTAACTGAAATGACATTTAGACAGATTTCTGGAACCTCTGTATGATTTTTAACATGTTTTAAGAGTTTGTCCTTAACATTTGTTCATTTGCAAGGGACAATAAAGTAATTTATATGGAACAAAATGTGTTATTTATTTGGTTTAATGTGCTATTGCAAGTTTAGAAAATATGCCACATTAAGTTCAATGAACTTAAATTGTAGTACAGATAACTTGAAAATATAAGTTAACGCATGTCAACTAAACTTTGCAAGTCCAGGTTACTTAAAAATGTAAGTTGACCTATTTCAACTTAACTTTTCAAGTCCAGGTTACTTGAAATAAGTAGTTGGGTCAACTATTTTAGTATGTTAACTAAACTTTTTAAGTTGAAAGTACTTAGAATATTAAGTGAATAAAACTTAACTGAGTCAAAGCAAAAAGATAACTAAAAAATTTAAGTTGAATGAACTTTTTTTTTTTTTATAGTGATAGATAGAACAATTGAAAGACAGAATGATAAAATTATAGATATAATTATAGTGACAGACAGACAGACAGACAGACAGACAGACAGACAGATAGATAGATAGATAGATAGATAGATGACAGAGGGGTTTTCAGGAAACCTGTTTGAAAACAATTATTTTTACAGCTGAAATTACACACTTTAATGAGGGGAAATATGAACTAATCATTGCTTTTGCAGTCTTTCAGTCCACCATGCAATGAAATAGCTAAAACTCACAACCAGAGGCATGAAAGGCCCTACCAAGTGCATGAAATTGGTGCGTGAAGCAGGATTAAAGCGTCTTAGTGTCACTGTCAGCTCTACGCATTTGAATCAGAAAACGAAGACGGATATAAATAGGTCTGGCTGACGATACATGAATAAGGTTTTATTCATGCCCCAGCCTTCAGGGCCTTGAAAAGGACAATGACGAACGGAAAAAGAGGCCTTCGTAACTGCACAAACATAAAAGGCTGTAAAAACCAATTTGAGGCATTTTCTCCAACCACTCCATATCACAGAAACACACTGGAGTGTGTGTGCATTTTCTAACACACACTGATACACCCCTTGTCGTTCACATCTTTCCAGAGACACTGATCGGTTGCACGTAGCTGCATATATCTTCAGCGGTGTCCTTGCTATTGCAAAGGGATGTCAGAAAATCAATCATGCACTCAGTGGGGAACCCATTAAATTTTAGCACTGCCGATTGGCAAAAAAAAAAAAAAGATTTAACAGGAGCAGGCAACTGAACTGGATATAGGGACCATCTGCCTAAGGTTTGGTTGGAAGGAACGCTTTAATAGAAAGTGCAGAACTATTTGCGGGGAGGGAAAAGAGGTAATGTTAGAGCCTTTAGAGGGAGTAAATTTGCTTAGGAGAAGTCTGCAAGACTATTGGGACTCTTCAGCTGAAATCAGTCAAGACTAAAGTTGGTCAGGGAGTCAAAAACAGTCTCGGTGTGTTATTTATAGTCAGCGCTGCTATATTTGTACTTACCAAATTGTCCACTCCCGCCAGCGTGTGATTGGCATTATAGAGAGAATAGGTCAGCTGGTACACCCCATCATTGGTTTCACTGTTTCCATAGAAACCAACTCCCACGGCAACACTGAAAAGTCACAAGGTGAAAAGTTACAATTAGTTCACACATTGTAATCATATGCAGAAATCCGCAGAGGGGATCTCCAGAGATCTAAAACACCTGTCATTCACAAAGTTATACACGTCCCTCCATCCTTGGGTGATATTTATTAAATATTTTGGCTGTTTTTATCATGCTTTTTAGCTACCACTAAGCATGCACATTTTACCATATTTAATTACCACGGCTGAGAAATATGGAAAATAACATACCACAAATGAAGCTGTTAATAAACTGTGCTTTATGCACTTGTCCTTCACTTTAAGCAAAAGCTACAGTACTGCAAGTATTATAGTATTATTGTTAATATTTTATATTATGAATATTTCTTAATATTTATTTTTAGCTTTCATTTTTAAATTAAATTTAAGTAATTTATGCAGTTATATCATTATTATTAGTCTTTAACTTTTATATACAGTATGACCTTAATATTTCTTTCAGTTTTAGTCACTTATTTCCAATGCAACAGTTATATTTTTGTTTAAGTTTTTCTTTTTAAGTTTGTTTTTCATCTAATATTTATATTTTATTTTATTCCAGCTTTGTTTGAGCTACCAAAAAAGATTTAACAGTTTTAGTTGACAATATCAACAATATTATAAAATCAAGTCATCAACTGTGAAACTCTGAAGCCAGCTGCTGAGTAAGCTATGTCAGAAAATGTTTCTTGAGCTCAAATAAACATCATTTTGGAATGAATAGGCTCTATATGAATCTCAAGTTAAATGACTGGAAAATAAAGGCGCTGTGGTAGGATGGGTAACGCACGCGTGCCACATGCAGGTCTTTAATATTCAGCAGGAGCCGTACTGAGCCAGAGGCTAATGTTCCCCAGACACAAATAACATAAGGGTTGAGGAAATGACAAACAAGATGGTGCCTTCTGCCAGTGAGAACAGCTCACAAACACTATGAGAGCGAGAGAAAGTGTTCAAAACCAGTGGATTACTACATTGCAATTCTTCATACGCCAACGTCACCAAAGAAATTACTCTGCACCAACCCTATATATTTACCTTTGGGAACAAAATGATATTTAAAATGTGATTCCTTGTGAATCAAGAAAAAAATTACATCTTATTTGCTTTCTGTCAACCACCTACTAACCACCACACAACACTCTAGTATCATACTGGCAAGATTTGGACAGTCTCTACAACTGTTTGGGCTGTATATTAAAAGTAACTGTGCACTGACATACCCAGTAATATTGGACTGGTGAAGACATACTCATAATATTTCATTGCAAGCATCAGATTACTTTCTCCAAACCAAAATCTAGCTCACTACACAGCTTCATAAAATCAGACAATGGTCCAAATGTGGACTGAACGCAATCCATTTGAGATAACTACCATCCACAATACCAGAGAAACAAGTTAATGAGTTTTTGGCATGAAACAAAGACTATTAGCATGAGAGTGCATTCCCTCCACCCCAAGCAATGATCTTCTCACCAATGGGGACAGGAAGCATCTCACATAGAAAGAATGATGTCATCAAAATGGCCAGACTCATCTCAGTTCTTGGTATGTGGTTCATTAGACCCCAGAGACCATATAAGGTCAATAACACTGCACAGGAAGTGAAGTCATATCCTGCATTGCATTGTTCATATAAGCTGCCCTTTAAACTCTATTCCTGACCGACCCTCCTTTGTTTAACTTGAATTCGAAATTTCGGGACTGTAATAGGCAATGAGTAATGAAATGCAAAATCTGTTCTCAGTCCCGTGTCAGCTGAAGAATTGAGAGTGAGTTTAGATCAGACTCCACAGTATGGAGCTGCACAGGGGACTCCTGGGGAAATGTAAAAGTGTAATGATTCCTCCTTTGGTGTGGGTGAAGAGTCGTAAAGACGCACTCACAAACACAAACACATAAAGAATGCACAGTGCCCTGCGGCCGGTTGCCGCCTTACTCCAAAACGACACGCAGGAGAATGTGTGCAGCCTGGGACTTTATTAAAATTATGGGAAGACTGAATTCTCATTAGCTGGATGCCTCTAGCCAAACTGCATCATTCTCCTGATCCATCTCTGATTTAAAAAGTGCACAGGAAAATTGAGCTGCACTGGGGAGAGGAAGGAGAATGAGAGAGATACATGCCAGCTTTCTCATAAAAATGGCAAGAGCTGACTTAAATTGGCAGATTCGATTAGCATTATTATTATTATTAACAGAAACTAAAATAGAAAACAAATGAAAAAAATAAAGATGTAGATTCTGTGAAATAATCAGTAGTGATTTGAATGTAAAAATTAGCTGAATGATAAAAAGCAAAACAAACTGTGGTTGGTCGCTTTTCATGTCAGTTATGATGATCTTTTACTATACAAGTATGTCGTTCTTGGCCAAAATAAGCTACAAAATGGATTAGACTTTATACCAATACTCAAAAGTCTGTCTCTGCAGAAGACTATGAACATCAGAATTTGAATTCTTTCATGGATTAGCTCACAGATTTATTCAAAACACACTGCTCACAAAAAAATACGTCATCATGAGACAAAGCACTTTCATCTTTCAGTGTTTAACCAAACACTTCAAATGCAAAACCTGTTTGGAAGAGACAGCTGAGAGAACAGCTCTTTTTGCTGTACTCTGCAAGATGAACTACCCAAAGTATTAACATTGTAGATGGTTGCTGGGAAGGAACTGAATTAGAATCCCTCTACAGAGAGCTGCTACAGCCCAAACTGGTCTTCAGACAGGCAATAAAGGAGGAAAAGCCTGTATTTGGGGGGGGGGGACTCCACATATTAGACAGGTACTTTGATGCTTAATCTATGACAAAAATACCAGATTGTAGGCAATTGCTCCTCATGACAGAAATGTAATAATTATAATATTTTGTACAATTATTTTTGTGATATAATACGTGTCTTTACTGTCAACTTTGATTAATTTAATGCATCCTTGCTGGTCATCCATCTTTTAAAACCGTATTGTAAATGTAACATTCACTCACTAAATGCATGCATGGCATATGGACAGTTAGCGTAACAGCAATAATAAATTTAGGAGTCCTTAAAATAGATCCAAAGTGCTAATCGCTGTAATTTCCACAAGAACCTCAGTGCCTTAAGATGTTTTGCTTTGAAATGACTTTAGATGGTCAAAAACAGTGCCAAAAAAAGCTCTACTCTGGCCTCAAAAACCAGGTCTGAAAGCAGGCACATAAATAATGGCTAAAATAGTGCTTGTGCTTTTATCAACTGGATGTAAAAAAAAAAAAGAGAGTGTTTACTGTGTTGAGTATGGATTTTAAAAATAAAATTAAGCAGTAACTTTACATCTGCCTCTCACTGTGTTCTCTTGCTTTAATTTTCTTTTCTTTTTTTCTTTGCAAAATGAGGGATCTTTCACAACTGAATATGATTTCAGTATGTCCTCAGACGTCTCCTCCCCTAAGGGGGGGCAGCGTTTAGTTACGATACATTTGTGTTCATTCATTCAGTCGTTGGGTTCTTTGTTCATGCCACCACAGGGCTTCAAAATGACAAGAGCCCCACATTATTTTGTAGGGGGTGGGCAGGCTTGTTTGCTGAAGCTACAACAATCTGTCAAGCCATCTTGGTCCTGCATGATTCATTAGAACATGACTGATGAACACCATATTGGTCACTCACCCTCAAACTGTAGGCCACAACTTCCTGCTTCATCAAGTTCTTCAAAATAAAAAATACCACACAATGACATGAGAATTGCAGTAACTGGTAGGGGTGCGCCGATCCGATATTCAGTATCGTTTCGCTCCGATATTGACATTTTCTGCCGGATCTGGGTATCGGTCAGAAGAGACCGATCCAAATCCGATATTGTGCGTATACAATTGTGTTATTGTTAAGCCCCACAAAAGCCAGAAACACATTGTAAAACACCATAAAGTTTTCATGCACTATATTTCAAGTGTTCTGAAGCCGTTACATAGTTTATGAGGTCAGAATATTAAATTCAATCGTAAACTCTTCTCTCCGCCGCGGCTGTCGTCATCCTCATTCGCATTCAAACTGTGTGCCGCGTTCGGTTATAGAGTCAAGACAATGAAATTTTCAAGATTATTAAATGTTCCTAATATTTAGGGTTGGGATCGTTTGGGTTTTTTTCGATACCGGGCCAAATCGATACTTTTACGGTGCCGGTGCCTAAACGGTGCCTGAAGAACTTGTTTTATTTATTTTTATATTTATATTTATATTTATACACAGCACACACACACACACACACACACACACACTGTATATGGAACTAATGATCCAGGAAATCCCCAATATGGACAAAGGATTGCTATTCCTGTAACTGAGTAAACAGAAGCGTTTTGTATAAAACAAATAATTGTGTTATTGTTAAGCCCCACAAAAGCCACAAACACATTGTAAAACACCATAAAGTTTTCATGCAAGAGAATTTTACTAGGCATTTTATTAAAGCTAGGGCTGGGTGGTATATAGAGTTTGTAGATATATGATATATTCTTTATAATCGATCGTTATTATGAAGCAATACAGTTAATATTGTTACAGTAGTTTGATACGAGCGCATCTGATAAAATTCAAGGGAGGACACAGACTAACTGCTGCGGAGAAAGTGCATAATACAATTTGTTCTAAACATGTGACAACTTTATATGAAGACATAAAAAAAACTGGTGAATAGCCTTAGTTTAATTCAGTTTAAAGCGGTCGCGCTGCCCCACAGATGCTCTGACAGAAACTCTTCTCTCCGCTGTTTAATGTGTTTGCGTTTTCCGTAATGCATAACTTACATTTCACAGGTATATTCTCCATCAGTAAATGTTAGAGTCATGGAAATATCATTTTGCTCAGAAGTGCGTGAGCTTTTGCTTTCATTCTCTGCTAAATTCAAACTTCATTTAGAACGAGCGCCGCCGTGCGTGCGCACCAAACAGACGGCGCGCAATGAAATAGGAGCGCAATAACTCGACTAAAATTCATTTTGGAAATATTTTAGCTGTAGCCTGTAGCTTCTTACGTGCGTCGGAGGAAAAAAAGGACAAATATTTGAAGATCGCTCAGGCATGGCACCGAAGGCACTCTCTTCATTCGGTTCTAGTACATACCGGTTTATACCGGTGCCAAATGGTACCGGGTCGGTACCCAACCCTACTAATATTACACTTGATCTGTAAATAAAGATGAATGGTTTTGCATAAAATGACTTTATCTTGCAGGACTTTATCTTTGAGCTGTTTTCAAAATAGTGTTGTGTCTGTTAGATCACAACACTGGACTAGAGAGCATATGTTCTTAACGAGCACAGTAACTGAAATTTAAAACTGTTAAAAGAAAAGGCTCAAACTATTGCACAGATTTAATACACTACGCATTAATATCTCTAATCTGTTCACTTTGTGCTTTGAACCTTTCTATGCGGACTTGCGGAGCGCTGTGACTCCGTGTTGCTTCAAGCGCATAAGCGCTTTGTGCCGCCCTGTATTTGGAGCCTTTCGTATCATAATACTTTTGCACAATGAAAGATTATTAATAGCCTTTCATGTTCATCTTATCTATCACATGTTTCTGCCTCATTACTGTGCTATACATTTAAAAGAAAAGTCTTTTAATTTTTATATATATATATATTTATATATAAATATATTACTTGTTTTTCATTAATGTATTTTACAACAAAACAAAGAGCAATGTATATCATTTTACATTATCATTTTAGATTTAGTCCTACACTTATTCATTTTATTTGTTCCCCACTAAATAATGTTTTTTTTTTCACTAAATTTTAGATTTTATATAATTGTGCACTCATGTTTTTTCTAGAGTAACTTTTGCTACTGAATTATCCACTTTTTGTCATAGATTACAATTATATATGCATTCATTTGTTGTTTTTTTCTTTACAATTTCTTTAAAAGTCTACTAGTCTATATTTAGTAGATTGTGTGTAACACAAACAAATCATGATCAGGTCAACACACATTGAGGTATAAAAATTCAAAACTGAAAAAAAAATAATAATAATAATTGCCCAGGTATCGGATCGATATCGGTATCGGATCAGGATCGGTTCTGCAAAAGTGGTATCGAGCCACCCCTAGTAACTGGTGATATCTACATCACATCAAATATAAGACCATAAAACAGCATTTTAGTGGCTTTTCCATCCACTTCAATTTGATGTCACTTTCCTTACAAAAAAAGGAGGTCACAGAAAAGACACTGATTTGAAAATGAAATTACATTACAAAAACACTTTTATGAAAACTATGAACTTTTTATAGAGATATGGTAGGTGTTACGAAATGCATACACTGCTCAGGGCTAAGCATCAGTCCATATAGAAAAAAAATAATGACAAAAATCATCACCATCAACCATATGCTGAACAGTGGGTGTCAGGAATGAGCCCTTGCACACACCAAACAGGAAGCTGACAATAGGTTACAGATGTTAGAGAGCAGGTGTGTGTGTGGCAGAGAACAACTGGTGTCCACATACACGCATACAGGTGAAGAAGAGCAGGCAGAAGAGATTTCTCTCTCTCTTCTCTTTTACCTGTCAGTGAAAGCTATTGTGAGATATGTAGAGGTCATGTCATGCGGTGGACCATGAATCACATGGAGGCTCTGAAACAATGACAGCCACAGCATGTGCAAGACCTGGCTTTTCACAACAGAAAAATAGCAACTACAGAACAAGTCAACTCAGTTCTATTAAATTGATTTTTTTCTCTGCTTTTAATAATAGTTTTTATAATGGTTATATTTGTGTGATGATTTTTACATTACAATCACTGAAGGCTATAGCCATTACTAGTTAGTGTTTTAAATTTAATTTTACTTTAATCAAAGCAGTTGAAAATGCTCTTCATGTTGTGATCTAAGGGACTCTTGAAAAAGAGCAGTACATCTGAGCACAGGGCAACCATGGCAACACATGCCGCAGATTAACTGAGCATCTAAATACCAAAGAAGCTATTGCACAACTCCTGCCATTCAGCAACATAATGGAGAAAATAAGAGAAAGATCCTCACATTATGTAGTCACATTGAGACTCTCTACATCTAGAGTGGCATCCTGGAAAGCACGTCTGCAATTAGGGCCAGTTACACCTGCAGAAAATACTAGCATTTGAGTGTTACTGCTATTGATTCTTTTCTTCAGCTTTGTTTAAATAAATAAAGCTTTGAGTTCTGAAAGTTACTGTATTTGATATTAAAATAAAATTGCATTTCAAAAGATCAATAACAATTTAATTCCTCATGATATGACCCCTTTATATAAAACACTTAAACTGTAGCAAGACCTTTTATAATGGCATTTACTGTATATTTGGCCAAACAAGATTTACATTGATCTGATATCAAATTGATCAAAGTAAATTCAAATGTATTAGTGAGCAATTTTAGATTCTAATACCTATCTCATCTCACCTGAGAGCAATCTAGGACCCCTATAGAGCTCCATCATGTTGCACTGCATGACCCGAGACCCTCACTGAAACAGAAAATTGATTTGGAGCCATAAAATCACTTGTCTATCTACTTGCTCACCCATCTGTCCAACTAATCAAGCAATCCTATGATTTACTTCTGGGCACTGCAGAAATACTTCTGCTACAAACTACATTAATGTTTAATGTGGATGAAGTCAGCCTCGCTGAGACATCCTGCAAGTTTTAGCAAAACCACATAAATAATAGAAGGTGAGGTTAGGAGTGTTTAATGTAAAGTTTCCAAAGACGACTGTATACAGAAAATGCAACACCAACAGACAGACTTCAGTGAATGATCAAGTTATAAGATACAATGCCAGCAAGGTGACACTGATGAAAGGTTCCAGAATCCTTAACATGCTAAAATAAGATGCATAAAGGCTGCATTTATCTGATCAAAAATAATAGTGCAGCATTAACTTTTTTTTTTAAAGTTTACTAATATACTACATAATCCCCCAGTTTCACAGACAAGGCTTAAACCTAGTCCCAGACTAAAGTGTAAGTCTGAGCTGTTTCAAATCAAAGATACAAATCAAAGGACACCAGTAATGTTTTTTTTTTTTCTAAGGCACATTTATAAAAATTAATTAAATGTCCTAATTGAACTATGGCCTAATCCTGTCTTAGTCTAACCAGACTAAGACTAAAATTAAAATAAATAAATAAATAAATATAAAAAAATAATAATTAATAAAAATATATAATTAATAATAATATATATAATAATATATATATACACAGTGGTGTGAAAAAGTGTTGGCCCCCTTCCTGATTTTTTATTTTTTTGCATGTTTGTCACACTTTAATGTTTCAGATCATCAAACAAATTTAAATATTAATCAAAGATAACACAAGTAAGCACAACATGCAGTTTTTGAATGAAGTTTTTTATTATGAAGGGAAAACAAAATCCAAACCCACATGGCCCTGTGTGAAAAAGTGCTTGCCCCCTAAACATAATAACTGGTTGGGCCACCCTTAGCAGCAACAACTGCAATCAAGCGTTTACGATAACTTGCAATGAGTCTGTTACAGCGCTGTGGAGGAATTTTGGCCCACTCATCTTGGCAGAGTTGTTGTAATTCAGCCACATTGGAGGGATTTCGAGCATGAACCGACTTTTTAAGGTCAAGCCACAGCATCTCAATAGGATTCAGGTCAGGACTTTGACTAGGCCACTCCAAAGTCTTCATTTTGTTTTTCTTCAGCCATTCAGAGGTGGATTTGCTGGGGTGTTTTGGATCATTGTCCTGCTGCAGAACCCAAGTTCGCTTCAGCTTGAGGTCACGAACAGATGGCCGGACATTGTCCTTCAGGATTTTTTGGTAGACAGCAGAATTCATGGTTCCATTTATCACAGCAAGTCTTCCAGGTCCTGAAGCAGCGAAACAGCCCCAGACCATCACACTACCACCACCATATTTTACTGTTGGTATGATGTTCTTTTTCTGAAATGCTGTGTTACTTTTACGCCAGATGTAATGGGACACACACCTTCCAAAAAGTTCAACTTTTGTCTCGTCAGTCCACAGAGTATTTTCCCAAAAGTCTTGGGGATCATCAAGATGTTTTCTGGCAAAACTGAGATGAGCTTTTATGTTCTTTTTGCTCAACAGCGGTTTTGGTCTTGGAACTCTGCCATGCAGGCCATTTTTGCCCAGTCTCTTTCTTATGGTGGAGTCATGAACACTGACCTTAGCTGAGGCAAGTGAGGCCTGCAGTTCTTTAGATGTTGTTGTGGGGTCTTTTGTGACCTCTTGAATGAGTCGTCGCTGCGCTCTTGGGGTAATTTTGGTCGGCCGGCCACTCCTGGGAAGGTTCACCACTGTTCCATGTTTTCGCCATTTGTGGATAATGGCTCTCACTGTGGTTCGCTGGAGTCCCAAAGTTTTAGAAATGGCTTTATAACCTTTTCCAGACTGATAGATCTCAATTACTTTCTTTCTCATTTGTTCCTGAATTTCTTTGGATCTCAACATGATGTGTAGCTTTTGAGGATCTTTTGGTCTACTTCACTTTGTCAGGCAGGTCCTATTTAAGTGATTTCTTTATTGCGAACAGGTGTGGCAGTAATCAGGCCTGGATGTGGCTAGAGAAACTGAACTCAGGTGTGATAAACCACAGTTATGTTTTAACAGGGGGTGGGGGGCAAACACTTTTTCACACAGGGCCATGTGGGTTTGGATTTTGTTTTCCCTTCATGGAAAAAAAAAACCTTATTAGATATAATTTAAAAACTGCATGTTGTGTTTACTTGTGTTATCTTTGATTAATATTTAAATTTGTTTGATGATCTGAAACATTAAAGTGTGGCAAACATGTAAAAAAAATAAGGAAGGGGGCCAACACTTTTTCACACCACTGTGTATGTATATATATATATATATATATATCATACAATTAAATTAGATTTTGATCCCCCACCCCCTATTCAAGGTATGCAAGACTAATTCAGAATTATCAGCCAAGACTATGTTCTTCTTAGCTGTGACATTCAGACTAAATTCCTGCTGTTAAACTCTGACCACGTTTCTGTATTTAACCCAACAGTGGGCTCTGTTTCACTACAGAAGCTTTCAGAATACCGACAGTAATGCTAACTTAATAACATGAACACAGATGAGTGTCATGGGATTAAAAGAGAGGATGGTGTCTCATAAACATACGCGCATTTATATACACGCATTCATACACAACACAAACTAATTCAATTGAGCACTTTAGGGCTCAGCATTTCTCCAGCAGCGCTGGGATGATGTAACAGCTGGGGTAGTGCCTGCTGGGAGACTGGAGCGCTGAGTTAGATTAGATAACTCCCCTTCTGCTATTAGCATGTCAAAGTAACAACTACTTCCTTTAAGAGAGCTCTGCGTAGTGAAGTTCCAAAGAGTTAAGACCTTGAAGGTCTGTGAATGTGACTCTGCAAATATATCAATTTTTGCAGACCAATTCATGGCAACATGAAACCAAAACTGACTAATGCACCACGACTGTCAAGCTTTAAAGGGTATATTGGATACAAAATTCACTTTTACATGGTCTTTGCATATAAATGTGTCTTAGCAGTGTGTGGACACAACCAACCTACAATGATAAAACTCCATTCACAACTTTTTTATTCCCCAAAAACCTAAACCGTCTCAATTATAAAGCCGTTTTGATTTTCCGAGCACTTTGTGTTTTTTTCACTTGGATGTTTGTCACAATATGGAAGAAAAAAAAATCAAAACTGCACCTATATATATTAATATTAATAGTGGGTAAAAAATACATGCTGTCAAGTTAATACAAAGTAAATATTCTTCAGATAATATCCTAATAGTTTGCTTTGACTTTAGTACAATGACAATATAAAAGCCAATTGATTTTCAAATCATGTCTTTAAAATATCATACTTCATTTTTTGGAAAAGTTGGAAAAGCCCTGACATAAAACAATATTACAAGAGATCCATACATTTCAAGTCTTCTGAAGTCATACAATAGCTATTTCTTCATTGGTAATCTTCATTTTCCACTGAACGTTTATTTGAAATCACATTTATCAGCTCCAAAATTTAGGATGGAGAATGAGATTTAAGAAATGCAACAGAGGGGAACTTTTCGGTGAATACCAACCTACATTTCAGTTTCTGTTTATTATAAATACAACCGTTACATGGCTTCTGAAGACTTCCAATGTAGCACACAAGTCATATGGACTCCTTTCTTAGTTCTTTCATGGTGTTTTTTGGTCCTTTTTGGAGCTTGACAGCCATGGTCACTAAGACCTGTAGCTGAATGCCGCTCGTTCTTAATGGATGACGGAGGCAGAAAAGTGCACAGTGTCTGAGCAGAGGTCAGAGGGCCGTCTCGGTATGTCCAAGGCTATTCAACCCCTTGTTAAAGTCTTAAATACTAGTCAGACTCTGAGTGTTCCCACAACCCCTCCTCCAACTCAGACCTGATGGACAATGTGGCCCAAAACAAAACTAAAGTGTTTCTATCACCAGTCAGCAGTATGGTGTTTAGACAGGAATGTAGACTGCTCTCTCCATCCGAGCACAGAACAGCACTACCCAAAGTGGCCCAGTGAACCATCGTTTTTACAGAGCAAGAGAACAAACTTGACAGCTCAGTGCAATGAACCTCTGAGAAAGAAAATGAGAGTGTGAGTGAGATACAGAGGCTGTGTTTCTTGCTTCAATACAAAAGGGGTCATATCATATAAATATATATACATATATCGAGGGGTGAGAACCAGAAGGGCGTAAGTGACATTTTGGGTGAAATGGAGATATATATATCAAATAAACGCTCTTGATGAGCTCTTTCTACTGGCAAAAGTATGGTGTCATCCATGAGTGTAAATTTTTTTTTTTTACACAAAGTCAGATCAAACTATGGTAAATTTTTGTTTTGGCCCTCCTGTAAAGTTGGTGAAATGCCACTTACGCCTTTCTGGTTCTCACCCCTTGATATATACATATACTGTGCATATATACATATACGTATATATACATATATATATATATATATACACACACATATATATACACATATATACATACACATATATACATACACACACACACACACAAGGTAATGTTAAATATGAAGTTAAACACACACACACGTTTGTTTTTGTGAAAAGTGGGGACATCCCATAGGCATAATGTTTTTTATACTGTACAAACTGTATGTGCTATTGCCCTACACCAACCCTACACCTAAACTTAGCCCTCACAGGAGACTGTGCATTTCAACTTTCCCCCAAAAAAACTCACTCTGTATGATTTATAAGCATTTTGAAAAGTGGGGACATGGGGTAATGTCCTGAAAAGTCACCTTCACCTTGTAATACCTATGTCATACCTGTGTCTTTATACAAATTTATGTCCTCATTTGTCACAGAAATGCGCACACGTGTGTTTAACTTCATATTAAACATGCGTAGTGTATCAAATCTGTGCGATATTAAACTTCATATTAAACAAACTTGATATTTAAAATTGTTTTGGAATGTGGAAAACGTTTTGATTTGTGAAAATTACAGAGTTTTCACATCACAATGAACTCTATATCTCAAAATACCAAGGGCAATTTGATTCCTCATGACATGACCCATTAAACACAGAAATGAGGCCGTTTTTCACATCATATATAATTTTAATCTGTCTCATCCGTTAGTGTTCTCAGACTCTTCCTTTTGTTACATGAGTAAGTTTTTGCAGTTTATTCACTCGCTGGTTGATTTGCTCCTCCAGACACTGGGCTTTAAAATGACAAGACTCATCACCAGCGCTCTGTGCATCAGAAGTATCCAAGCATGTTTGCTAGAGACAGCGAGATGCAGAAAGAGAGAGAGAGAGCACAAAGGAAGGAAGAAACACAACAAAAAAAAGAGGTGGGAACATAATGAGGAAGATATGCCAGCCAGAGGTTAGGAGCTAATTTGCCAAAGGGGATTTTTCTAGTATTTGCCATGTTGATTCAAAGCTTTCCCATCACTCATTTCAACACCGAAAATTGTGTGACAGATGACAACAAAGACCTTCTTAATGAAATCTTACCATGCCAGAGACCACGATGAATATATAACCACATAATTCTCCCATATACTTAAAGTGCTTAACTATGCTGCCTGCATCTTGAGCGGCTTTATCCTCTCAGTGTGAGAACAGTGGGTGGTACGTACCAGCAGATGAGTCCGGCAGCAACAGCAGCCCAAGTGACACAGCAAGAGTTGGATTTCTTACTTTCCTCTTCCTCCTCATCCTTCCGACAGCAGCACAGGCAGCTCATGTAGATGGCCAGACAAAGCAGGTTCACACCGAGCCCAGCTGCTGCTACACAGCCCAGAAAGATGAGTGACTGGAACACACAAATACATGAGATATGAGTTTCTTTGTTAAAAGATATACAAGGGAAATTTCTCATTCTTTGGAAATGAGTTTTGTCCTTATCAGTCAACTCAGCCCAATTATGGAAACTAAATTCTACAAGTTGTTCAGAAATCATCACTGTAATGATATCTGAACTTAGGAGTACTTTAGCAAATGACCAATCATATTTACATAAAAATGCATCTTCAATTTATTTACATTTACAAATCCTCAAGTCAACATGAAATGCAAATTGACTCCTAATGCATATTGTTTGTAAGGCTGCAAAACGATTAATCGCATTCAAAACAAAAGTTTATATTTACATACTACAGGTGCATCTCAATAAATTAGAATGTCATGGAAATGTTTATTTATTTCAGTAATTCAACTCAAATTGTGAAACTCGTGTATTAAATAAATTCAATGCACACAGACTGAAGTAGTTTAAGTCTTTGGTTCTTTTAATTGTGATGATTTAGGCTCACATTTAACAAAAACCCACCAATTCACTATCTCAACAAATTAGAATACTTCATAAGACCAATAAAAAAACATTTTTAGTGAATTGTTGGCCTTCTGGAAAGTATGTTCATTTACTGTATATGTACTCAATACTTGGTAGGGGCTCCTTTTGCTTTAATTACTGCCTCAATTCGGCGTGGCATGGAGATGATCAGTTTGTGGCACTGCTGAGGTGGTATGGAAGCCCATGTATCTTTGACAGTGGCCTTCAGCTCATCTGCATTTTTTGGTCTCTTGTTTCTCATTTTCCTCTTGACAATACCCCATAGATTCTCTATGGGGTTCAGGTCTGGTGAGTTTGCTGGCCAGTCAAGCACACCAACACCATGGTCATTTAACCAACTTTTGGTGCTTTTGGCAGTGTGGGCAGGTGCCAAATCCTGCTGGAAAATGAAATCAGCATCTTTAAAAAGCTGGTCAGCAGAAGGAAGCATGAAGTGCTCCAAAATTTATTGGTAAACGGGTGCAGTGACGTTGGTTTTCAAAAAACACAATGGACCAACACCAGCAGATGACATTGCACCCCAAATCATCTCAGACTGTGGAAACTTAACACTGGACTTCATGCAACTTGGGCTATGAGCTTCTCCACCCTTACTCCAGACTCTAGGACCTTGGTTTCCAAATGAAATACAAAACTTGCTCTCATCTGAAAAGAGGACTTTGGACCACTGGGCAACAGTCTAGTTCTTCTTCTCCTTAGCCCAGGTAAGATGCCTCTGACGTTGTCTGTGGTTCAGGAGTGGCTTAACAAGAGGAAAACGACAATTGTAGCCAAATTCCTTGACACGTCTGTGTGTGGTGGCTCTTGATGCCTTGACCCCAGGCTCAATCCTTTCCTTGTGAAGTTCACCCAAATTCTTGAATCGATTTTGCTTGACAATCCTCATAAGGCTGCGGTTCTCTCGGTTGGTTGTGCATCTTTTTCTTCCACACTAGAGCTTCCACACGATTAATCGTTAAAAGATCGCATCCTCAATCTACAGTTTCATGGAGGGTGATTGAAGCTGACAAGGTTAAACCAAATAGACTTCAAGATATTTTATTTACTGGCACAGGAAAAAAAGGGGATAATTATAAATTTGGTCCGGTTGTGGCTAACTCTATTAAAATCTGGAAAACGGCTGAACGTCGGATAGGTGGACCCTTCAAATTCTGTAACAGTACACCTTTATGGCACAATTTTAATTTTGTATGTGGAAATCGTCCATTTGTCCAACCCTCTTGGTCTACTTTGGGTGTAAACACGTGCGGTGATATATATGATAACCAGGGCCTCTGTTCATTTCAGACATTAAGAACCAAATTTTGTCTACCAGCATCTGCATATTTTGTTTTTCTTCAATTACGTTCTGCTCTCAAAGCGTATGGCGTTCCTTGGTCTTCTTCCATTTCCTCTCATCCTATGCGGGACTGGATTGCACCATCTGCTGGTCGGCCATCTGTTTCCTTAATATATAATAAAATTATTGATTGTATTACAAAACCTCTTTCTATTAAAACTATTTGGAATAGGGAATTATCTGATCTTAATTTATCTGTCGACTGGGAGAGAGTGTGGTCTAATCTCAGCCTAACATCTAAAAATCTGGCTCATCGTCTTATTCACTTCAAAGTCATTCATAGAGCATACATAACTCCTTACAAAAGATTTAAAATGAAACTGCAGTCAAATTTGAACTGCCATATATGTAACACTACATCATCAGGCACTTTTCTGCATATGTTTTGGGAATGTCCTGTCGTCATCAGTCTATGGACACATGTAAACCTGGTTTTGTCATCATTACTGCGAATTGATTGGTCTGTTAACCCAAGTTTGTGTCTCCTTAATGATGATTCTGGTCTCTGTATTAGTTCAATGCAAAAGAGAATGTTGTTTGCTGGTTTTACAGCTGCGAAGAAGACAATAATCCAGAACTGGTTTACACCACACGTGTAGAAAAACATATTGGATCCGTAGCCTCCTGCAAATTGTGTCATGTGAATGTACAACGGCGCGAGTTGGTGGGGCCAGGCCTTCGACCATTGATGCTTGGCAGTGTTTTTTGTTGAATATACGTGATTATATAACTTTTGTGTTCTTGTTGTCCTTCCCTCTCCCCCTCCCTTTTGATTGGACCTTGAGATGTTGAGTATGTGTCTGTTGTTTTTGTTTTGTTGTATTTTGGATATTATGTTGTGTTGTGTGTGAAAAAAATAAAATAAAAACCTGTTGATAACAAAAAAAAAAATACCCACACGATCTAATTTCTGAATGACAACGATTCGCCCGTGTCTATTAAAACTTTGAAAAAATCATACCGGATCATTCAAATCTGCATTCGCGCTGCTGCTGATCCAGAGAGCAGACAGTTAACATGTTTAGGTAAGAAAAAGCTTCACAAACAGTCTTTTCAACTACACAGTATTATTTCTGTCTTACAGTCATTCATAGAAATACTGGGATAAAAGTTTATAGTTCGGCTACAAACATTGATGTCTATGGTAGCGATCAAAATAGAGCCACTCATCTTTTGAAAGCAACTGGCGCTTCAAATAACGTTTGTGTCGATTGCATCATTTCGCCACTAGGTGGCGACAAGTGACTGTTAAAAAAATGTATTTGTTATTGACTCATTCATTCGAGATTCGTTCAAAAACACTGATTCATCCATTAATGAAACAAGTGAGGTATGAGTGAGTCATTGAATCATTAATACAAACCAATTTTTCATCATTTTAATTCTAAAAGTTGGTGTATTAAATACACTATATTTTAAATACATATACCCCAGGTTTCACAGACAAGGCTTAAGCCTAGTCCTAGACAAAAATGTAAATCTGAGCCGTTTCAACTGAAAGAAACTCGCATTGACTGATCTTAAAATATATCAGTGCCTTTGTTTTGTCTCAAGATGCACACCAGTAATGTTTTTTTCTAAGCATGTTTATAAAAATTGCTTAAATGTCTTAATTGAACTATGATCTAATCCTGGCTTAGTCTAAGCCCCGTCTGTGAAACCTGGCCATACTGTATTATATATTAAAATGTTTAATAATTCATTTAAATTAAACACTTTTAAATAGACTGCAGCAATTAATATTTTGTCACACATTATTTTGTTTAGTTCAGAATCGTGGGAGAATCGTGATCTCTATTTGAGAAAAAAAATCGTGATTCTCAATTTATCCAGAATCGTGCAGCTCTATTCCACACTTTTTCCTTCCACTCAACTTTCTGTTAACATGCTTGGATACATGCTGTGAGCCTAAATCTTCACAATTAAAAGAACCAAAGACTTAAACTACTTCAGTCTGTGTGCATTGAATTTATTTAATACACGAGTTTCACAAATTGAGTTGAATTACTGAAATAAATGAACTTTTCCACGACATTCTAATTTATTGAGATGCACCTGTATATGTGTGTGTAATGTGTATATTTATTATGTATATATAAATACACACATACATGTATAATATATAAGGAAAAATTTATATATAAAATATTCATATTATATAGAATATAAATTATATACAAGTATAAATACATACATACAAATGTTTTAAAATATATACACGTGTGTGTATTTATATTTACATAATAAATATACACAGTGTACACACATATAGTATGTAAACAAACTTTTGAATGTGATTAATCACGATTATTAATTTTTCAGCTCTAATTGTTTGTCTTACCATGTGTGGTTTTAATTATTAAAAACACATACTGTACTATTTAAAAAAAAAAATCATGACACGTCCAACAATGATTTTCCTTTCTTTACTCTGAAATACGTTACATTGTGCAAGTAAAATAGGTTATGAATGCTCTTGATTTTAAAAGGACGTGCAACGTGTTGCACTGATAACAACATTTTTATTTTTAGAAAAAAACAAAAGACAAAAAAAAAAACAATAAAAACAAAAATGGGTTATGTTTTTATTAAGAGTAAAGTTTTTCATGATCCAATCAACTCCTAACAGATAAAATCAATCACTGTCCAACATTTTGTCCTCTGTAATTTTTCTGTTTCAATGTGAAAAATGTTAAACTATACAAGTAAATGAATTATGTATTAAAAAAAAAAAAATCTCTAAAAATAATAATTTTGACACGAGTACAAAAATACAACTTTGCTTCTAAATATCATTAGAATAGCAAAAACAGCCAGCTTTAATAATAAAAGGTTCAGAGACATAAGTCATAGAGAATGAAATAGGACAAGATAGCTCAAGAAACCATGACTAACATTATAAGTGTACTTATTTAAAAAAAAAATAATAATAAGTGTTATCAATGTGCAGAATATGGCCTTTTGAAAACATGAAACAGAAGTAGCAAGTGTAAAGGATTATTGGGTGAATAAAAAGTAGGGCTGGCAACTTTAAAGTTCCATGACCTTGTCCACTAATGCAAGTTTGTTGTTAATGTAGAATGAAGTCACGACCTCATGTTTTTCCCGGGCACATGCAGACAACGCATTACACTGATAACAAAGAGGTTCTTTCCGGCTGCAACATTCTGTCATATAACTTAGAGTTCCAGTTGATAGATCCAGAGCTATTTTAGTCTCAGAGCATTTAATGGGGGCACAAGGTAACACTCTGCCATTGCTTAGTAGCTTACTACACACCATCGTAAAAGGAGCATGATCTCCTTTTTGGCATTGAAAATGGTCTTAACTGTGCTGAAAACATTTACCCAGACAGGAATCAATGGCCTTTAAGCAGTGACTGAGAATAAATATGGCAACTGATGGGGCAGCACAATTATTCAACAAAGCCACACTCATATACACACACCATGTCGTATCCCATCCTGCTCTTGGCTCTGAAGAGAAAGTAGGACAGCTATAGCAAGCAGCCCAGAGTCTATATTTGCTGCATCACCATCCCTGTTTCCTGCATTGTCTCTGTCTCTCTTGGTTACATCCAACATTCTCTCTTTCATTCTGTGGGTGGTGGGACATCCTAAGCCATCTTTTTCACTCCTATAACTCTAAGACTAATGAGTCAACCTCTCTACCCACAATTCCAGTGGCTGCATTCATCCAATGAGTCAAAGAACCTGCTTCGAAATCACAACAAACAAGATAAAGAACTAGGTTATACAATTACATTTTTCACTAAATCTCATGTGAGATATGTCAACATTATAAATAATGGTTTGAATGACAGTTTATCAATGGGTAATTTTTTATATATAATTTTAACCAACATAGTCCGTCCTGTACTGCACTGGCCATTGAAAAACCCACACTGATGATAATACAATATGATCAATTAGCACTTTATAATACACTTATATATATATATATATATTATATATATACATATATTATATATATATATACTGTATCATGGTTTCCACAAAAATCAGGATTAAATAAATAAATAAACACTGAAGACTAGAATTATGGCTGCTGAAATTTTTTTTTTTTTCCATCACAAGAATAAACAATAAATAAGGAATAAACAGTTACTTTAAATTATAATAATATTTTACAACATTATTGCTTTTACAGTATTTTTGATCATATAAATGCAGCCTTGGTGAGCATAAGAGACTTCTTTCAAAAACATAAAACTTAAAGCCTTACAGACCCCAAACTTTTGAACGATGGTGTAGTAGAGCATCAATTTAACCATTAAACATCATATGTTTAAGTAAAATACATGATGAAACCTACAGTGTCTCATTTCAGTCACATTGTCTGAAAAAGACGAGTCGGTGTCTAAGCCCCTCCTCCACCTTTGAGGATGGAGAATTCCCCCATCAGGCCTTTGTGAAGGGCAAATAGGGGTTGATGAAGGTACCGTGATGAGGAAATGGGGGGAGGAGGTATGCAGACTGCCACAGGGGGGTCTTATGGGAGGGGTGGGGGACATATTAGGGCACGAGTGTGTGTTTTCCAACTGAAGAGTGGCGATGTGAGAGGGTGTGTGGTTGAGGGAGGCATATGTGTGTGCATGGGTGTGGGTGCTAATCAGCAAGGGGAGCAGTTGGTGTGGAAACAAGGGGAGGAAGACTGGCATTATGTTTAATGCTTTTGGCAAGAGACAGAAAAAAAAACAAAAAAAACTCACACACACATAAATAAACATCACCATGGCAACCTCTAGCTCCTTTCTGCCCTTGTAGTTAAGTCATGGGACAAAGTGAAAAGAGGAATTATCATAGACTATTTTAATGAAGCTGCGTGTGACTACATGGCTGGAATTACCCTGACTAAATCCCATGATCTTCGTGAACTACGAGAAACTTGTTCTATCTGACAGAGAAAAGCCTAGAGATTAGTGACGGGTGGTGTAAGATAAAGCCTATATCATAGCAGCAACAGAATTGCATACACTACAATATAGGTATTTTGGATAAAATAAATAAATAAATAAATACATGATATATATGGGTCATTGACGTATAAGGATTTTCGACAGGCCAATTTTAAAATACAAAATAATAATAATAATAATAATAATAATAATAATAATAATAATATCTATTGTAATTGTTCAAACATTAAGAATGTTGTGTACACAAATTCATATTCAAATTTTAAATTAAAGTGATTTTAGTGGGGTTTTTTTTTTCATCTAGATCAGGGGTGGGCAATTAATTTTTCCAAGGGGCCACATGAGAAACTTGGGCGGATGCAGAGGGCCGTGGGCGTGTCTATGGGGGAGGGGCGGAGTCTTTTTGCCAGGGGGTAACCACAGTAAACAAAGCAGCGCAGCACCTGACTTTGAAACTTGCAGCACTCATATTTAATCAATTAAACCATAGAATTATGAAGTGTAAGCTATATCTCAATTTACATGTATAGTTTATTTTATTTTTTTACCGAAACACCGAAACAAAGTCTTCTCCTCCCATTTCTACCAGTGAACCGTTTCTGTCACTGCAACATCCCGAACAGGCGAACACACACACACAAACGAAATCGTATGCCTGATGAAAAAAATTATTTAAAACACGTTCATATTTTAGAAAATGTAGTTAATGTTTGCATCATTAATGATTTATCTTATCCACCTACCCGCAAATAATCAGAATACATTTTTTTTTAATCACCCGACCCCCCGGACCCACGGATTATCCACAGCGCCCGCGGACCAGGGTTGCCAGGCCTTCGCAACAAAACCCGCCCAATTGCTACTCAAAACTGGCCCAATCCTGTTTCGAGGGGGGTTTCCTGGTAAAAAAAAAAAAAAAAAAAAACGCATTCCAGGGGCTAAATATCACTTTATTGGGGTCGCTTCAACCCGCGGACATGAAAAACAACCCGCGGCAACAGTGTTAAAGTAGCCCAATTCCGCGGGAAAACTGCGGACTTGGCAAGCTATAACCGCCATCACTACTGCGCATCACTACTGCGCAGATATCAACAGCCGCAACAGCATCACTGGGTTGTAGGTTGCCAAGTTGACTTGACAAATGGGTTGAAATTTGTATGTGTCGATTGTGTGAGAAGGATGCGTTTCATACAAGATCTGGCAACTGGACAACCTTGGAATATGTTTTAAATGGAATATACAGGAGTTTTACTGGAGGCGAATGTAGCAAACATAAAATAGGCTACGCCCAGTGGGATTTTCTTTTTTAAATAGAAAGATTAAAAATACGGGAGAAATATTTAAACGGGATGATAGCAGGATAGAATGGTAAAATACAGGAGAATCCCGGGGAAAACGGGAGGGTTGACAGGTAGCCTATGCTCCAGAGTAAGTTACTGGATGCGCCTTTAGAGAGAAATGCAACCTTCATAGAGATAACAATAATCAGGAAATATTTGTTTTTGAATTGTTTCGTTTAAAAGTAGACATTTTAAACTTTCTATAGATATAGCTATTTCACATGTCTGTGAGGCAGCCGTATACGCCTGAGTTTCGGTTCTTTTTTCTGACGCGCTCCAGCTTCAGCGATGCCAGAGAGCGCATCCTGCTTTCATTATTTTACAAATGCAATGTTTAGTTGTTTTTATGAGTTTACAGAAATAAAATCAGTTTCAAACTGATTTTAAGTTGTTTCATTATCAGGAAACAAAGCTGTTGCCTTGAAAATAAAAGCAGTACAGTTGTATTGCCTACACCTAATTACACCTATTTGCGATTGACTTTTAATTCACGAATTACCTCACGCGGGCCGGGCAAGGATAGCCAGAGGGCCGGATGTGGCCCGGGGGCCGTACAATGCCCAGGTCTGATCTAGATGAATTGGCCGTAGCCTTAAAATGTCATGTGGAGCGACCATGATTTATATAAAAATTTATTCATTTCCTTAAAATGCTTAATTTTTTTTTAAAATGTTCTCAGTAATTAAAGTATTGAGTTTGTGTAAATAAAGATCTCATATTTTTGTTCTATAATTTCAGAGTTGCCTTCTTAAATGTAGTTAGCAGACTTTTTTCCTGTAAATTGCATAAAACTGATAAAAATGTTTTAAAAATGCCATTCACTTAAGCATACTGTAGCAGCGATTCATATTTCAACCACAGAAATTAGATATTTTATTTTTAATTCAATACAGTTATTGCTATTATTGGTCACACCACATGATGAGTGGTCGCTCCAAATGACACAAAGACCTTATATCATTAAAAATCCATTTAAAGAGACGTGTGAAAAGTGCAGCACATGGCATTAGCTGCAGGCATGTCTTTAGCCCCAGTTATTTCTGAACTTTGCCCAATCTTGGCTGCTCAATTGACCCTTCGACGGGAGTTTGATTAGCAGGCGATCTGACCAATTATAATGCAGAAACCACCATTTTTTCTGACAAACAAACCAGACAGGAGAGTAGATTAATGTCGGTGGACTTGAACAATGGTGTGTATTGTTGTCTTTTCACGGTTGAAACAAGATACCTTCTGATGATCATTCATGTTTATTTCGTACTATAACTAGTAAAGATGAAGAGATGATCGGTTCCGCTTGAACTGAGGAACTACAGCAATTTGTCAGGACACATTAAAGAGCCACAAAATAGTATTTGTTGATTGAATTTATAAAAAAAAAATAAGACAAAATTTGAATTCTGATATTTCACAATATTACTGGTTTTACTCTATTTTCGACCAAATAAATGCAGCCTTGGTGAGCATACGAGACTAAAAAACGTTACGTACATGTGTTTTTTTATATATAACTGTGTGTGTGTGTGTTTTTTTCTAATCAGTTGGATGCAAACCAAAACAAAAAATTAGTCATAACAAATGATCAAGTCTGGCATGAGTGCAAAAACAGCTTTGCATTATGTAAGACTCGATACAATAAAACAAATCAAATGGAGTTCTTCCTTGTCTTGACTTTATCTTTGTTTGAATAAAATATAGCAGTCCTGCTAATAACCAAACCAATATATCTAACAGTACAGCAAAATAATGTTTGTCACATCTCCCCTGTCACATACAGAAGATATACAGGTAAAGAAATGGAGAAGCCCACAAAATGATGTAGAAAGTGTAAACAAGAAGGATAGGAAGGGAAGAGAAAAATATTGCTTGTGTGTGCGCAAGAGAGAAACGGGCAGAGAAGGAAGATAAAGCATGCAATAAAGATTCAGAGCCATTATTATGGATATAATGAATCGCTTCAGAATACATTCAGAATACATTCCAAAAATGCATTAACAACACCCGTGTTGCAGCCTTATCTGGCCTTACCAATGTTCTCTCTGTCACAAACATACACACTGGCACAGCAAAAGTGAGTGTGTAATTATAACAGTCAAACAAATACAATGTGCACACACACAAGAGGGTGTGCATTAATACCAGGCACACATGAATAATGGAACACCTGCATTATCCTCTATGGAAATAAAGCAAAGAGGAATTATTTACACACTCCCACACTTCTTCACCAAGCCATTTCCACCCACCTATTCCCTTGTCATTCAAACACACAAACAGACGGGACATAACAAGACTGAGAGCTGTTTTTCAATTAGCCGCTGCTAATGCTTACAAATGTCTATAGGACTACAGCGCAGAGTTCCCACACCTTTTCACCAATGCATGGCACTTGCATCCATTTGTGATAACTGGATTTTTAATAGAATTTCTAGCCAATATTCAAGAGCTGATTCCTAGTAAATTATATAAAACTTTCCTTTTCATTTTCAAGATTTTATTCATTCAACTAACAAAAATGATGAATCCCACTTACTGCTATAACTTGCAAATGTTATACTTGGCCACATGTCACGTCACTTTCACTTTCTTTTTTTAATGTTTCAGTCATGCAACATTTATCGTAAACTGTAAACAACACCTGATGAAGGTTGAATGACAGAACCATATGCAAATGTTGCAAATGCAAATGCAAAGCAGTGTTTGGAAATCATAATTTGTTCCTATTATATGCTTGGATTATTCCTTTGCACCTGCTTATGATTTTATCAGGAGTTACGGTGGCTATTTTTATGAAAAACAAACAAAAACATTAGAAAACAAACCTTCATTTATTTACTTTCTCATTAATCATCCTTACGATGAACAATTCATAATGGGAACATGTCAATATGTTTTTATTAAAATGTAAAACCTGAATAACGTCTCTTTGCTCTCTAGTAACTTTACATGATAAAATCAAGTCCCATCCCACATTTTGTCAAATTGAACATATGTTACTCAGAAATACATTAAATTATACACTGAAAAACAACTGATGTAGAAGCAATTCTTTACTCAGAAATTGCTAGTAAATTTTGCAGATAATTACAAAATAAAATGTAGCACATTGAATAAATCAGTATTTTTTTTCAAGTAGAACATAACTCTGAAATAGTATTTTGTTGTAAAACATATTCCAATCGGTTTTATTTACAACAGTGAAAAAAATATTTTTTACATTCTAGCCTATTTGCAAAATTGGTTGCGATTGTAGTTTCATGTTGACTCTAAATGAGCGAGGTCTGACAATGCAGCTCTTCAGAAAGCGGCAAGCTTTTCTGTGCTTGTTAAGACTATGAATGTAAATAAGGGGAATGTTGCTGACAGGTCTTCCATAATGTTGTTTGTTTCTGCTCCGCTGTGGTTGAAAAGCAACCACCCTGTCTCTTCCTCTTTTTTGTTTTTCCATTACTTGTATCATTCAATTTCTGCAGTCCATCCATCTTATCCAAGCATATAGAGAGACGTCTAGGTGAAAAAAAAGGCAGGCGAGAGAAGGATGGGTGGGGAAAGAAGACAGGACAGTAAAGAGGTGGGGAAACACAAAAGTGGAGCTGGGAAGGGGTGTGGAGAGGATGGTGTGAAAGAAAAGAGGCACAAGGGAGGGATGAAAGGGGTTGAAACAGAGGATTATGGGAAAAAAGTGGCATGGCAGTCTCCATGAAAGAGAACAAAGGACACAGCGCAGCCCATGTGAACACAATTTCTGCACATCCTCACTCACAGCCACCCACCGCCTCTCAGTCACACTGCTGTCTTTCTCCAGGAATGAAGTGCTCAGCATCTCTCGTTCGATATAATAAAGTTTAATTGAAGCCTTAAGGAAATGAGTGCTGAAACATTGCTTATTCATTCAGAATGTGATGACAGTGTCATATATACTGTATGTAAATTCAGCATCTAGTCTCACAAGAATGTATAGCAGCTGACCCTTAATGTATCCATACTGCTGCCCATACAAATAACGATTTTACAAAGGTAACACTTTATAGTACCTGAAATTAATAGCACTGAAAAACATTATTAAATTCATGTATATTCATATTATAAACAGTAGCTTTTAGAAGTTTGGGGTTGGTAAGATTTTAATGTTTTTGCACCAAGGCTGCACGTATTTGGTCAAAAATACAGTAAAAACAGCAATATTATGAAATATTATTAAAATTTAAAATAACTATTTTCCATTTGAATATACTTTAAAATGTAATACATTTCTGTGATGGCAAAGCTGAATTTTCAGCATCATTACTACAGTCTTCAGTGTCACATGATCCTTCAGAAATCATGCTAATATGCTGATTTGCTGCTCAAGAACACGTCCTATTATTATGTTTCTCATCATGTAGAAAATAGTTGTGCTGCTACTTAATATTTTTGTGTAAGCCATCTATCAAATGCTACACAGGCCACATTTGAAATGCATTTGGCTTTGTTTTATGTTTGGAAATGGATACATAGATCTGATTTCAAAATTATTTAGGCACATCAACCACAACAGGCTTCAGGCACAAGACATTTTTTCCTGTACAAACACTTTACATATCTTTCAACAATCTTTCAGTTCAGTGACTCAGTAAACTACTGTTCTTCAGCTTGTTTGCATAGTGTGTCCACTACATTCACAGGCCGAATTTCCATGGGGGTCATTGACATACAGCTCAACCTGAGCATAGCTGGCTACCGGCCCGGATAAAACACCCTTTTCAAGCGCCAATCACACCGTCCTCATGAATAAGCGGGCTGTAAAACTGGACGTGAATGAGGTACCACAGACAAAGCCTTTAAGCTTCGAGGAACAAACAGTGCAGAAACAAGTACTGTTTGCTGCCTGAGGGAAGATCTCTATAGAGGCAAACGAGAGTCAAATACTGGAGTTTGGGACCTTTAAACAAGCCAAGACAGAATATTTTCTCATGGTGGAAATAGATGACTGATCTCAGGTCAGGTTTCTAGGGAAAGTGGTCTATAATTTCTAGAAATTCCAGAAAGACAGGGATATGCAAGAATGTAAACCAAGCTGCTCCAACATGATAGGTATACAAGTTTACACTGTGCTTGTCTGAGAGTGAGGAGCCCTACAGGTTTAGGACTAGGGCTGCACGATATATCGTTTCAGCATCGATATCGCGATGTGCGCATCCGCAATAGTCACATCGCAGGATGTGCGATGTTTAGTAGGCCTATACTTTTCGTTATATATATATATATATATATATATATATACTGATTGTTTTCTTTGCTCACACACAGACACTGCATCTACACCAGATGCGACAGCTGTACAGAGATATCCATTTTTAAATAAATTTAGTACTGCTACTGCAAGATTTCAGTGCTGGAAATCCATTTATCCTTTGCTGAAACTTCCGCGTTGTCGAGGAGAGCGCTGATCAAGGTTGCTTAGCAACGGCAGAAGCCACGAAGCGCAAGCTCCAGAGCGCTTTGGAAAGAAGGAGAAAGCAGCGCGGCAGGCATTTTCCCCGCGTTTTTAGCCACGACATGTGAACGGCCTATGGCCCCAAAGTCTGTCTACACTGGACGCGACAATGCTACTGTTACAAATCATTTGAACTTTTGTGTCAGTACATCATAAATAGAGCGAGGCATCAGTTAGAGCGGGGATTTAGACCGGGATTAGAGCGGGAATTTGTCGCGCCGCGCATGCATCCAGTGTAGACAGACAGCATCACTGATTATGGGTTCTACAGTATTTTGTGGCGTCGCGCGCGTCAGGTGTAGACAAGGTAAGAGCCACGCAGATGCTATGGTTGTAATTTGTTTATTTTCTATGCTGATTTACTCACCTATAAAATCACCCCAATCATTGATTTTTTTTTTACAAATAGAGATTAAAATCATCTGGTGATTTTTTTTTTTCATATCGCAATATATATTGCAGAAAAACAAAATATCGCAATGTGAGTTTTTTTCCAATATCGTGCAGCCCTATTTAGGACAACACTGAGACTTATCAAACCAGTACTGTATCTAGTGTAAAAGACCATGCCAAATATAGGAAACACAGGCTGAAATCTTAGCATGTTGAGAATAGTGTGTGAAAAAGGCCAGATTGTGTACTATTTCCAGTGTGTGCATTCATGCAACTGATCATTAAATTAAAACAAGATTCTGTGGATTCTGTGACCCAACAGTCCAATTTTCACTCATTTTATTTCCTCCCTGAGCAAGTAAACCTACATATTTTATTTTTTCAAAAAAAAAAAAAAAAGCATGTGTGTGTATATGCAAATTGTGTGCATTAAATTGATCAAACATGACGTGATGGTAAAGGCATTTATATTACAAAAGATTTCCATATCAAATAAATGCTGTATCAATGTATCACACAAGTAAAACTGTTTCTAATGCAGCTTTCAACATTGAATTCAACTATTTATTTTTTCATTAATTACAAAATATGAATCTACCACACAAACTCAAAGTTATACGTAATAAACCGTTATCCTGCGTCCTAACCAGGCACAAGCTGACATGTTTCCAGTGACATGTAAACTGTTTGTCTACACTGAAAGCAAAAATGCTGAGTGATATGACAACATCACTGCCAATCAGAACATTTCTGATGCTTAACATACAGTCCTAAGGAGCAGATTTTAGACCAATGAGATTCCACTGTGGGCAAGGATACCCAATTCTACAGAAATAGAAACCAAGATGTCTCATCACTTGTCATGGTTAGTTAGGAAAAATCTCAGGCCCAGTTCACACTGACAGCACTAGAGGTTGCCAAGTTTCCAAGGAGCTCAACATGGATCTCCAACGGTCACCGTCACTCATGTGGCTGAACATCTCTGACTCATGAAAAATGAATATCTCTGCAAAACGCTGTCAGTCTGGACGGCCTTTCAGATTTGTCACAGTAAAACATCACAATAAAACACTGTCCAAAGTTTGAGATGGTTCTTCAATGTTATTTCATACCATACGAATGAAACCTCTCAATAGTATGTCATCGCCAGTGCAATATGAACTTTTGTACTTGGTAGAAGTATGCAAACTGGGATTCAGCTATATTTTGTGCAGCTAAGTGGTGGATGTGCTTTCTGTGGAAGTTCTGAGCCAAACTTCAGCTATGTGATGGTCACAGCAGGTGGAGAACAGCTGTGTGGAGCGCATTGACGCCCATCTGCTGGGAGCTGTGAGAGATCTACACTCGCTGAAGAGTGACACCATCAACCTCCTGATCAGAAGTCTACAATTTTACAGTTTTATGCTCTGTGAGGTACAGAATTACATATTTTACATGATGAAATGGAGTAATATGCCAGAGGGAAAGATACCGTATTATTAAAACTGCCATTAAATGTCGATGAAAAAAATTCTTCAAACATATGCTAATGTAATCTCCAGGTAATTTCCAAGATCTAAGAGAACAATGAGCTGCAAATAGTTTCAATGAACAATATACCAGCATATTTGAGAAGATTCCAGTGTTGGATCAAGGCAGGGCCATGAGGGGCCTGGATGACTGGGGTTTTACAGGAATGCAAAGGCAAGCCTTGACGAAGGTCCTCAATGGACCAGTCAACCTCACTCGATTCTGTCCTCGTCTTTCCTACATTGCTTTTGAAAGGGAGTAAGGGGTTCAGAGGCAAGCTCGGGGGGCTTTTCCAACACAGTGCGCTCGAGTGAACCTCCCCAACCTCACAGCTGGGACATCATTAAATCAGAGCGGAGCAGGTCATGGGTGTTGGGTGAATAAAGAAACAAAAAAGACAGACAGATAGGAAGAAAGAAAGATGATAAGGGTTCTGCAGCGTTCCATGTTACATGCACTAAGAAACAATAATAGTATAAGAAATATTTCTTGAGCACCAAATCAGCATATACTGTATATTTGATAAAATAAACGCAGCCTTGGTGAGCATAAGAGACTTGTTTCAAAAACATCTCATCGACCCCAAACTTTTGAACAGTATTTGTAGTTAACTTAATATTTATATTAACTTATATTTATTAACCCCCCTCCCCCCACATCTTAAACCCTTTGTGAAGGTAAGGCTCCTTAAAGGGATAGTTCACTTTGAAATTAAAATTTGGTATCTATCAGCTTACCCCAAGGGCATCCAAGATGTAGGTGTCTTTTTTTCTTCAGTAGATCCAATTTTGATGTTTTTAGGTCAAACCGTTCTAGTCTGTCAGTCATATAATGGCAGGTATAGGTCACTGTCTCTATAAGAGGGAAAAAGAACGTGCACAGAGAAATGCAAATTAAACAATTCCCCATCGTAACTACACATTGATGGCCTAAGACACCAAACGAGTGGTTTGTGTGAGAAAACGAACAGTATTTATATCGTTTTTTACCTCTTGTACACAACCATGTCCAAGTGATCTGAGTGCGCACACGCATCCGGTGTGTGACGTGTGGGTGCGCGCGCTCTGGCTCACGCTGCATTCACACGGGGTGTCGGCGTCAACGCTTGACAAGGGCGTGTCTGAAGCGTGGTGCTGACGCAACTTTTCAAGCGCCAACGGAGGCGTCAGCCAATCAGATCGCCTCATGCAAATACCCAATCCCTTTCATGCAACACCAGAGAAGTATGTGATTGGTTGTTGTAACTATGACGGCGCATCAGCACCACGCTTCAGACACGCCCTCCGTCAAGCGTTGACACCGACGCCCCGTGTGAATGCAGCGTGAGCCAGAGCACGCGCACACACACGTCACACACCGGATGCGTGTGCGCACTCAGATCACTTGTGTAAAAGAGGTAAAAAACTATATAAATACTGTTCGTTTTCTCACACAAACCGCTCGTTTCGTGTCTTAGGCCATCAATGTGTAGTTATGATGGGGAATTGTTTAATTTGGATTTATCTGTGCATGTTCTTTTTCCCTCTTATAGAGACAGTGACCTATACCTGCCATTATATGACTGACAGACTAGAACGGTTTGACCTAAAAACATCAAAATCGGATCTACTGAAGAAAAAAAGACACCTACATCTTGGATGCCCTTGGCGTAAGCTGATAGATACCAAATTTTAATTTCAAAGTGAACTATCCCTTTAACATTAACCATAATTGATGGATTACAAAACAGCCTGTCTCTGTTTGGGAAATGAAAATCTCATGCACACTTCAATGCACTAATATTAAAATGCTCAATGAAGTAATAAAAGTTAATACTTAACTTTACAATTAAATATTACACAAGCATGCTCTTGCCATGCATCTCAATAAGAAAGTGATGAAACAGTACATTGACTATGAGTGAGCTTGGAGAACATGCAATACATTCCATGATGTACAATTACACTATTCACTGAGACTTCCAATACTTTACTAACATTTCTGACCCAAATACCACAAGCTGACAATTGTCTTTTCTCTCAACTTGACCACACCACCATCATTACACTAGGTAATATTGTCTTGCTACTATATGGAAGGATTCAAAATATGGACAAGATGTTAAAGCATGAGCTTTAATGCTTACTTGCAAAAGGCCAATGAGCTCTTGACTTACTACCATGTCAAACATAAACTAAATATTTCTGTCCTAAACTACCCAAAAACAAACTGTAGATCTCCGGTATATCTGATCGGCCTGATTTAGTAGGTCAATGTGGTTTACCACACAGATTTCACATCCTTTTTGGGATTTTTTTGTTTTTTCCTGAGAAAATCTTTGTGGGTTTTATAGAAACCTGGCCCACCCAGAATCAGCTGCAGAAAATATTTAAAAGGGTGCTGACACAACCAGACCTGCAAGAAAAATAATGGAAGAGACGGCTGATAAATCAAGACCAGGGTTTTTCTCTCATCTTGCATCTAAAATTGAAGTGAAGTGCCATGGTTCAGGTCTGAAGTGATAAAACAGAGCCTAAGGGAGACAATAAATAAGGACTTTCAGCAAACAAAAAGGCTTGACACCAAAGTCATGGCAAGAAATATTGGCCGAACATCAGAACTGTTGGAAGAAGTGTAAATGTGATGCCCCGAATAGGCTATAACTGGTCATATTGAAAAATGAAAAATATGGCCTCTATATACCTCACATTGATCCATAACCCGTTTAAAATCTAAGGGACAATTTGATATTGAAGTCATAAATTCAAGCAGAGAGAATACTCTCTAGAATCAGTCTTTTCTCCAAATAACACTTACATCTGATTATATATTTACTGTGTAGTTAAATATACTGTATATATAAAAAGACAAGCGTTGCCGAACTGAAATATTGAACTGAAATATAAAAGGGAGAAAGAAACAAGGAAGTGAAAACACAAAAGAAGAATTGTAAAGAATTTTTTTTTGTATAATACCAGTAAATGACACTGAGGCTTTCTGAGCAAAAAGCAAGCAAAAGTACCATAAAACAATATTAAAGTGTATTCTGAAGCCATACAATAACTTTGTGTGAGGAAGAAACCAAAATTTGCTCTCCTTGATGCATCTTTTCAATGAATGGGTTGATTCAGTTCACCTGTCAGAGTGATCGGTTCATGAATCAGCTGACTCAATGAAGCAGACTCTAGTTAACAGCTTACTGGAGGAGAAGATATCAGTCAATGACGTGATCATCACACACAGTTATTGCATACCTTTAGAAGACTATAGACCACAAACAGAACAAAAAAAGCACTTCAATGGTGCTTCTGCATCCTTTTTGAAATCTAAAAGACTCAGTTTTTTCCATTCTTTGCATGCAGTACATTGCAAGTGCATGGATTGCAAGCATAATTCTTCTCTTTTCATGAAGTCATACAAGTTTGGAACAACTGTTTATCATTAACTACTTACAACTCCCCTGGCCATGTTTATTATACAACCACATCTTGAAAATTTCGGTCTGATGAAATTGCACTGGAAATTCCAAATTGAATGGAATGCAGCCTGTGATATCACTGGGTACGTCCGTACCATTTCAAATTTGTCTTAAATAGTGCATCTTTCCACCTGAGGGTCAGATGAGTCAGATGTCAGATGACTGAGAATTTCAGTATGATTCAGTGAGGCCATCTGCATCTGAAAATAATAACTAGGGATGCATCGATCCGATACTCAGGATCGGTATCGGCTCCGATCCGGTCATTTTCCGCGGATCGGGTATCGGAGAGACAAGACCGATCCAAATCCGATATTGTGTGTATACTATTATGTGTTATTGTTAAGCCCCACGAAAGCACAAAAGCATTATAAAGCACTATAAAGTCAAAGTCCAAGTGTTCTGAAGCCGTTTCATAGTTTAATGTGAGGTAACGTTACAGATGAATATTTAAGTCGTTAAATTCAAGTTCACGTAAACTCTTCTCTCTGCTGCGGCTGTCCGTTATCCTCCGTTCAGCGTTCAAACTGCGTGTTGCGTTCGTTTACTACAGTCAAAACAATGAAACTCTCTTCAAGAGCGCTCAATAACTGAGATTTAAAACCGTTAAAAGAAAAGGCTCAATAAACTATCGCGCAGATTTAATAAACTACGCATCAATCTCTCTTCCCTCTGTGCTTTGAACTTCTGTGGAGCTGCGCGCTGTGACTCCGTGCTGCTTCAAGCACATCATTCTGCGCACGGGAAGCGCATAAGAGCATTGTGCCGTTCTCTATTGGAGCTTTTCGTATTATAATACTTTTGCGCAAATCTTCACAAAATGGATATAAATCCGATCTTCAATTCCCGCGCTGTATATAAATTTAACGAAGTTCACGTCAACGAAATCAAAAGCGCTGCATTTTATTAATTATCAGCTCATTTCCAGATCAAAGACCGCAATAGGAGAGCGCGCGGCATCAGCACTGGAAAGATAAGCTCGTCTTATACTTTTAATGAAGATGAGTGTGTTGAGCGTCTGCGTCTTTCTTTCAGTTTCATTCACGGCAGTTTGCGCGTCTGCGATGCTCAGCTACTCATTCGCGGTGAGGCTTGTTGCATTAGCGCAGTCATATCTGACTAAAATGTCATATAGCCTATAACACGGTCTCACACGTTTATTATTTTTACATTTTGGGAGGAGTAAAATTCACATATGTGGTTTCAACAACCAGATGCATTTACACATGTCCAGTTTCGTCTGGAATGTGGCCCAGACCTCCTGAAGTGTTTTGAGCGATCGGATTTATATTACAAAACGCATGAAGTGACCAGGTGTAAACAGCCCTATATATATTTTCCATGTTATTTTTCATTAAAATGATGTTGTCTAGTAGATTGTGTTTAACACACAAAAGAGTGACACAGAAGTATAGAAACTCTACATTGATTGCGCTAGGATCGGATCGGAATCGGCGATACTCAGAATTTTCTGGATCGGATCGGATCGGATCTGAAAAAATGGTATCGTTGCATCTCTAATAATAACCCTTCTCTCTCATCATTTTTAGTGGTGTTTGCTAAGGCAACCATTACTATTAGTATTGCTTATGCTCAGTGATTTGAACTTGACCCTTAAGTATTAAACACAAGCAATTAACTCATCTTGCACAGTTTATGCTACAGACATTAATAATCCCTTAAATCAAGCAGCTCGATGAGGAGACGTCTTCAGAGGTCTAATGACTATCACATGTGAACTCTTTTGACATGGGCCAGTAAAAAAAAAAAACACCTATCAACAGCACCCTAGCAAACATCCATAACACCCGAAAATGTAAAAATGTAGTTTTTATTCAAAATGTTGGCACATTACTTGTACATCACAATAACTTTAACCACAAAAACAGCAAGTAAATATCTGCAGCTGTCTTTAAATAAATTGCTGGGCACACAGCTCTTTATGGTGTGAAACAAACAGATGCATCCTCTGTGAGGAGAAAAAAAAACAGCTGTTAGCAATTCATCCCCACAGGAAATAAGAGAATCATATGGACAGCTGACCTTTGACCGATCTAACACACAAACACATATCCACTCAGGCATAACTTGATGATTGGTCCTTTCTGGATCTGACGTCTACTTAGTTGCCACAAAATCCCACAAAGAAAGCTGTGTTTTATAATATTGGGCCATGTTTAAATTTATTCCACAGATTTTCTCCCAAAATCAGCACAGAAGATGCACAAAAAGCATCTGCAGATTCCATCTGGGCCTGCTCATTGGGGAATCTAGATTTAAGCATAGAGCAGAAGTATTTTCACTTGGGTCAGTGTCAAATAAGAAATGAAAGCAAAAAACAAATAAATAAATAAAAAGATTTTACACTATGTGGGATGTATAGTATGTTTCAAAAACTAAAATAAATGTATTAATTTATTAAATAACAATAATGTAATGAACAAACAAATACAAGTAAATTATTTAATAACTGCTACTGGATTTATACCGTTTTAATATATATATATATATATATATATGTATATATGTTTTGGATGTGATTTTTTATTTTATTCCTTTTTTTTTTTTTTGCATACTGATCCAATTTAATCATCTCTGTGATTTAGTAAATTCATTGTGACTAGTAAAAAACATGTTGTAATCTCTATCCAAAGGATGAAATGGAACAAATTCAGAACAAAAAATGGATCCAGACTGATCTTTTTCTCCTAATCATTTGGAACATTTAGTGTCGGCTAAATTGCTGTAACGATTAAACACACTGAATCTCTATAGAGAGCACATCATCCGCCTGGCGTTCATAATAAACGTTAGCAATTAGATATAAAGCACACCAACAGTCTCTCAGCTTTGCACAGAGCTCATATGCACAATCTCCCAGGCCAAACCTAAAACCCCACAGAGGAAAGAGATCCCACCAGTTTCCTGTTCTGCTGAAAAGCTACATTAAGATTCAAATCGCAGCATCAGCGGGAACAGAGCATTTAGATTCATAAACTGGGGGAAAATGGGTTATGAAGGAGGATCCCTAAGGCCATGTGAAAACGCCCCGGTGTTGACTCCGAGACGGTGGAGGACCCAGCGTGAGCGCCTGATCTCACACCACAGCATCTGGTCTCGCTCTGCCTCCATTTACACCATCTGCCTTAATAGAAACATACAGCTACCGAAATGAGCACTCTGCCCCTCCATCCTCTCTCACATTCCCCCTCACTCCATCTCTAATCAACATGATGTTGATACAGGTCAGCGGAAAAACCCCATCACGCTCACAAAGACAGGTGCAGCACAGATTCAAGCAACTTGCAGTCTGGGAAATAGGTGTTTTAGCAACTCAGTTTGGTTCGAAATGACATGCAGTTCTGCTGTGAAATGTGACAGTGATTTTCAACCTTCAATGACTACAAAGAAACAATTTATTTAATATGTGCCACCTATTAGAGCTTCCAAAACCCAGCAGATAAATAATACTGAGGTTTTAATCATGCTGAACCAGAGAGTAAACATGCACATTTCAGAAAGAGGCTGTTATACAGGACAATAACATTACTTCTTGGGGTTCGAAAAACAGTGTGCACCAATCAGACACTTAGTGTATCTGAAAACGTATTGCATTTCATCATTGTTGCAATCTAATAATCTTTCTCATAAAAGCATGAACCTCCGTGTTAAATTTCTAAGCCATTTAAAGGGAACTGAAGTCTCTCAGAAAACAAAGAGTGGAAATACAGAGAACAAAGCCAATCTGAACTGTTCACACCATGATTGCCTTTATGACAGTTAAAGAAAGAAGTGTGAAGCAGGGTTACTACACTTAACTAAATCTATTAAAACAATTGCCACCTGAAATAAAATAAAGGTTAACTGAAATTATATATTAAAATGCTTAAGCTTAATGCTTCAGTCTAACTTTATGTACTAAAATTGAAACTGAAACTAAAATGAATCAAACAAAAACAAAGACTAATGAAAATGACAAAAACACACAAAATTCTTAAATTTGAAAACAGAAAAAAAATAATCTAAAATATTAATAAAAACTACAACAGCACCTCAATTATATTGAAATAATCTCATATTCTGGTAAGACTCACTACAGTCTTTATGGTTGGGCTTTTAGAGACCACAAGGGTAATTATACAAAAAAAAATCCAAGTAATTCCAATATTAAATTAAATTATTTTATGTTTTTGACCAAAACAAAACTCAGATGACAGCTCTAAGCTCTGTTTAATCACAAAGTATACTGTTGTCCAATATATATTAGCACTTGTGTTGGACTTCATTGGACTCGAACTGAAACACGCTGTGGAACAAAAAAAATAAAGAAAAAAACAATTGAACAAATCCAAGAATACTGACTAGAGTGTGTCTTAACATGTGAAGAAAATGTAACGTTACACTGTATTCATGTGTTTAAGGGGTCACGAGACGACAAACATAATGAAAACATTCTCACTGAGGACTTCTGAACATGTTATCGACTTACTATATTTTTGAACTAAGACCTGGAGACCCAAACAGAGAACAAGAGTGACAGTGCAGTACATAAAGCCCATCATGACTGTGTTTGACCCGTGAACCTCTGTATGACAGCAAACACAGGAGCTCTGACCTGCTGGTAGTTTTCATCTTGCGGTTTAAACGTGTGATCCAACGGCTGCAACCTTAGATTCACGTGAGGAAACTGATGAAGCCAGTAAGTCCACCAAGGAGCGATATAATCAACCCGTGCAGACGACATCCCTCAGCAGTCGACGAGACGAATTAATCACTTTCCCAGATAGAGACGCTCGGACAATTTGGGTGTTTCTTTCCCGGTTACTCTCCGCTGTCTTGTCTTCTCAAACAAAAGCCATGGATTTAGACATCAGAGAGACTGAGTACTCAAACAAAAGTGCTGAAAGGGACATAAGAAGATCTCTGAATACTTCCCCCAAATCGCAGACCATGGGAATTGACGGGAAATGTTGAATTATTGCATTAAATCCCGGTCTCGTGCCGCAGCCATTCCTCGATTGGGACTCGGGAGCGAGCTTGAATATGAGGATAAGGATGGAGGGTCAGTTTCTCCTGAAACTTGTTTTTTTATGGTGGCCTAATTGTATTAGTAACGAGCTTCAGCAAAGATTGAAAACAATATCTATTATTGCTTTTGGAGATTAGCTTTAAACTCTTTGTTTGAATAAAATATTCTTAAAGTGAGGTAAATGCTGAATTTAGTAAAAATATCTAACGCAATGCTACCATCTATTGGGCAACTCAAGTAAATGCAGACACGGTACAAAATAAATAATAAACAAATAAATAATGACATTTATAACAGTATTTTTTTCCATTTAGTTTGAGATTACATAAATCAATTTCTAAACATTGTTTGAAAAGGTTTAAAATCACAAAGTGAAAATGTCTTGCACGCAATGACCCACCAAAAAAATAAAAAACCCTGATAAAATGCTACATTTCCAAGAAAGGTAGACATAAGGCTACATCAGGGGCATGAGAAAATGTGTCCGCTATATTACATCTAGATTTTGTAAATGTGTTTATACTGTCTTTATGCCAAATACCACAGTTGACAAACTAGGATATAAATACCGTGGCCTTTCTAAACAAGTAAATTAAACTACAGTAAATCTGCAAAGTATTAAATTCCAAGGGTATAGGTTGTGTGAGATAATACAAATCAGATGCTTGGACAATTCATGAAATGTCTTAAATTAACAAACCTTTTGGCCTAAAAACCAAGTTTGAGGTCAATAAAAATGTCCCTAGAGTAACAAAATACACAACCATTCAAAAACTTGTGGTCAGAAAGACTTTAGTATTTTTGGAATAAGTCTTATTCTCACCAAGGCTGCAATTATTTAATAAAAATGTAAATACTGTAATATTGCAAAATATTACAATTTCAAAGAAACATTTTCTATTTTAGTATTTAAAACTATAACATTCCAGTGATGGCAAAAGTGAATTTTCTGCAGCCATTACTCTAGTCTTCAGTTCTCAAGAAACATTTATGATCATAACAGAAAAGCGTAGTAAATGTGTGACCCTGGACCACAAAACCAGTCATAAGTTGCACGGGCATATTTGTAGCAATAGCCAACAATACACTGTATGGATCAAAATTATCGATTTTTCTTTTATGCCAAAAATCATTTCCAACCGTAAATATACCAAAAATGTATTTGATTAGTAATATGCATCGCTAAGAGCAATGGACAAATTTAAATGTGATTTTCTCCGTATTTAGATTTTTTTGCACCCTTTTATTCCAGATTTTCAAATAGTTGTTTCTCGGCCAAATGTTGTCCTATCATAAACCATACATCAATGGAAAGCTTATTCAGTTTTCAGATGAAAATTTAAATCTCAATTTCAAAAAAATTGTAAATCTTTACTGATCAATTTCATGTGTCATTTCTTGCTGAATAAGTGAAAAGTATAATATAAAAAAAACTTCTGAAAGGTAGTGTATACCTTGCACAACCTAAATAAGCACACAGACGCATTAAATACTTCACTATAAAAAATATTATCAAGCAGGTCCTAAAGTGTAAAAAGCATAGAAACAAACAAAACACCATTCTTAATTTTCCCAATTTTATTACAACATTTTGTACAAGAGAGACATCTACTTCAGCTCCTTCACAGCCAGACCTGAAACAAGAGAGAGATGGGTGATATTTACAGTAATCCATGAAGGGACCGAGTCCAGAACTGACACAGCTGTAAGTGTTAGTGAACCGGTGGAACTGAAGTCTCTTGAGTGATTCGAAACCCAGCACTTGGTCCATCATTTCTCTAGCAAGCGTGTAAATGCACAGAGGGCACAGAACAGGCCCAAAGTGTTTGGACATCTTGCATACTTCTCAAATCTGATCACAACACTTCCATGACTTTCCAGTCAGTTGTGAGCACTTTAAGGATCTAAAAAAAGCTTTTTCCGCCATCAATAAAATAATTACGAGCTAAACGACAACACAACCTTAAAATTAAAGCTTTACTTTTGCATGTTAACATTCTTTTGTTTGTAGGTTTATTCTTTTACATTCACATTACAAGATCCACTACGTGTTCATTTTTATCAAACCGAAACATTTCTACAACCAAACATTTAGCACAAATCCTTAAGGTTGATAAAATTTCAAAAACCAGTGATAACAGCTTATGGATTTGGCTTCATCTTGCTATTGATAACAGCATTATTACTTGTATGGTATTATAAACCCAGCAGTTTGACGTGGGGTTTCTGAAAACTCACCTGGTGGCAGGGACTGCTTGAGCTTCTCAGCCTTCTCTTTGTCTGTGATGACCAATGTGTACAGATATCTGCTGCAGCGGACCTTGAACTTCACATTGTCCTTGTTCTTCTTGATTTTGACAGCTGTTGGAACAACGCATGAATTTAGAGAAATGGCCATCAAAACTAGTAAACACTTTTGTAGTAGCCAAAGCAGAAGCCAAATTTGGTTAGAACTCTGCATATTTGTGAAATTTACAATATTGATGACTAACACATTTAGGAAGTGTCACAAAATCACAATGTAGTCCTTTTTCAACATTTTGTCCCGTCAGACCACAGTACAAAATCTATTCAACCTTAAGCCAATTCTTGTTGAACTTGGTCTTGTAACCAGGGTTCGTACAGAAACTGCAAAATTAAATTCCAGGGGCCTCATTTATCAACAGTGCATAGAAAAGGTTCTATATTTTGTCCTACGAATGAAATTTAGAATGTGCCTAAGTACAAGAAAATCCGTATTTATCAAATGTGCGCACACAGTTCTTACGCACATGATTAAGCAATTATTGTTGATAAATCCCACACGTGCGTAAGTACCATGCTCGTTCACATTCACGGTCATTTGCATTCGGAAACACCTCCAATTAAACCATATATGGCGACAACACTTCCCTTTAAAAATCACATGATTGAAACCCTAACCCCTACTTAGAAGCCACTGTGCTCTCGCCAAGCAGATTAGCACAATCTTTGAATACGTTTGAAACAAAAACATTGTTTGCCAAGTCTTCCAATAACACAAGAACATTGTGTTCCATTGCAAAACAAACATTCGTCACAGCTGTCTTATATAGGGTTTGACACCAATTACGCAACAAAACTAGAAAATTGATAAATTGAGTTTTTTTTATAATTAAAGGACACACAGGACATATGTGGATTGCTTAATGCATACTGTGACACTCTTAAATACTTTTTATGTGCAGTGTCGCTATTCTACCACTAGATTCTCTGCGTAAGCATGCTCAGAGGTGAGCTTTTATTTACGCACATTTCTACGTATAAGTACAAGTTGGTAGATCCCACACTGCGTGAAACTGTTCTTACGCCCTCATTACGCACACATCTGTGCGTACGCACTGTTGATAAATGAGGGCCCAGGACTTTCAAGGACTTTTCAAGCATTACTTTTTTGGTTTTCAAGGACTAAAAAAAGGACGGAGATCTCACTTATCAAATCATATCATTATTATCTTTCAAATTCTAATAACCTAATAAAACAAATTGGTAAAAAAAAGTGCAGCACAAAAGCATGCAATGACTGTGGCAACTTTTACATTTGAAAAGATACTATGGCAAAGTTATCGCTTCCTTAATCAAACTGTTTTTTAGTTGTTTTTTTAAATGAATATATGATTGACCTGAAGAATGAAAGCTACATCATACACTTGGAAACTTATGAGCTATATCACTGCTTATCAACACTAGGGGCGTGACAATACACTTAGCTCACGAGATGAGACAAAATACAGATACTAGGTTCACCAGAACGAGACTATTTTAATACTATTTTTAAGACAAAATATTTAGTCTTTTAATCACGCAAAGCAAAACAATGCAGTAGTATTTTGTAACTAATCTAGGGCTGTAACTAATTATTATTTTGGTAATCAAGTAATCTACTGATTATTTTGACAATTGAGTAATCTGATATTTTTTAGTAATACAAACAGACCTAAGTTTAAAATCAAGAGATTGTTTTATTGAGAAAAAAAATAACACTAATTTCATACACTGCCTTTTAAAAATTACAGTACTTTTCAAGTACCTTCTCAAAATATGTCTGTTTTCAAGGTTTTTCCAGGACTTAAATTTCAAAGTCAAATTCAAGCACCTTGTACCACTGTGTAACACCCCAATACTAAACATTTTGGATGTCTCAAACAGGTAACAGCTCATTTCCAGAGTCTCTGAAGTGGAAATGTGCATCCAATGACAGACATCCAAAATGTGCAGTCCTCCAGGACTGAGATGCATTACCTTCAGTAAAGTGAATACTTTAAAGATGCACCAATCAGCATCCAAACAACCCATACAATAAGACCATACAAACCACGTCACAGTAAAACAACAATACACTACAGCAGAAACACAAAGGAAAACCTCATGCAGCAGTCAAAAATGATCATGACTGGTTCATTAGAAATCAAACTTACACTTGGCATCCTTCCTCCTTGCTGTAAGCAGGAAATCTTTGATTTCTTCAATTTTGCGTGGCTGGAAAGATGAAATACGACATTTAACGTACACGCTAATACTTAGTTCATTCAATATCTTAAAATATTACCTGACAAACTTTTAATATTTTTAGATTTAGCCCGATTCACTAGTGTATTCTCGAACATTTCTAGGTAGTCCAGCAGCGTGACAATCCTCTATTTCACCACCATTAGCCGCCTTCTGCTATCCAGCGATTTTACTTTGAATTCGATGTTGGTTTAACATTTTAGAACAGATGCCACTAAAACTGATGCACTCTATATTTGAGCATTTAACAAAAAACACGCGAATACAAGATATAAACACAATCTCACCATTTTGTTTTGAGGTGCGACTCGACCCTGCAATGCAGAAAAACAGACTATTACAATGCTATTCTATACAGCTTCTTGCAAATATTTCGTTTGATGACACATTTATACTTGTTCTTTCAAATAACATATGTCTGAAATGTGAATATTGACGGATTGATGCAGATTTACATGGATTCATTTCATAGAGCTAAAGTGCTAATACTTACACGTCCTGCGAGCGAGGGGGGAAAAGGGGCGGGACTTCCGCGTGAAGGCATAATATAAACCGGCTACGGTGGCTCAAGATGGACTCTCTGGTCTAAAACGTCAAAACTCACAGTGACATCTACTGGTGCAGCATGAATATATCATGCCATTTATTAATATATTAATCGGGAGGCTTTATGAAATATATGTAGGCTATTTTGTAAAATAATTATCACACCATTTAGTTAATAATTTCGTCCATTTAAAATGAAAAAGTGAAGACGTTGTTGTTGTACTGTTTCTACATTTCATTATCTTCTTAACATTTGACAAATTAAAAAAAAAACTTACAAAAAGACACAAAAGATGATTAAAATGGTATAAAACTTTAAAAGAAATTATGACTTACCCTTATCGCTACTTATATGTAAATTGTAACCTTAAATCATTATAGGCCTATTAAATAAACAAAAAATAATAATAAAAACGCTTTATGTCTATTACACAGGAGAAACATTTTATATAATGCAAGACACTGATTGCACAAACGATCAATCAATCAAATGAGAGAGAGGAAGAGAAAGAGAGAGAGGCCTATATATAACCGCTTGACCATTGAGAACAACTGCTTTAAGAGTGATTCTTCATGAAACAAGCATTGATTATAGCCATAGACTTGATGTTTATAACAGAATCTGTGAGATAGTTGGGTTTTTTAGTTCAAACGAGTTACGCACATCTGTCATGCGTGCACATGCACATCAATAATTCACACAGCTGGCTCTTGACTGCTGGATTCTTGAGTGACATCTGCAGCTTCTCTGCACTTAATTAATAAAGGTAGACACCACCGCTGCCCTCCTCACTCTAATTACTGTCCCATTGGCTCATATGTGTTTCGGTCCACGTAGAAGGCATAGGGCAGATCCCACAGCTCGCTTCCCTCCACTGAGCAGAATGCTGATTAGCTTCATTTGGCTCTGTGTATTTGCTGCTTCCATTCAGGGAATGTATTAAAGCCTGTCCAACCTCAGTCAGATGTTAACGAAGGTGGGTTTGGTGCAGGTTGTGCATTAAAACTTAAAATCTAAAAAAGCATTTCAGACTGATGATGAGGTGCAAATCTATCCATCTCTCCAAGCAGATTTCCATCTTACTATATTTTATTATTCCACATATTTTTGCAGTCACTTTGGTGCAGTGGCACTAGATGGCAGGTTATGCTCATGAAACAAAGAGAGCTGCATGAAACATGAGAGAAAGAGAAGAAAGAGGGCAGTATATGACCACTTACTGAGCCTATGTTTTCCATATGCGATTGACTTCAGTCCTCTGACTCCATTTCTCAATTCCAAAGACATGAAACTGTAAAACTGATTGTTTTTTATTTATGCTAGTATGCAAGGAGACCTATGGTATGGAGAAAGCTGTTTGTTAGTATTCCCATTCAGTTCAGTTACAGCTGCTGGTTGAATGATCTAACCTCAAACCTTAGGATCAGACTTTCATGTGCTGGATGATAAAACTTGAGGAAGCATCCCACAGAAAGAGGGATCTGAGGGATCAGAACAGTGTACTAGAAATGATCATCTTGGAAGCAAGGTTTGGATGGGCAAACACATTTCCTTCATAATGTAAAAAAGATGAGTTCATTCAGCAGCCTGTTTAAAATTCTCCTCTAGTGAAACTTTAATTCCCACATGTGCGCTAGCCTTCAGGGTCAGACTTCTGATTTGTATGTTTGCATTAAATAGTCGGTAACTTAAGCATAATTAAGCTGCATATACCTAATAAAAAATAAATAAATAATAAAATAAAACTTAAACTTTTATAACTTATTTTATTTCAGCTACATTTCAGCAACATTTCTTACTTTCATTTAGTCTAAATTGAAGTACTAACCAAACCAAAACAACAAACTAAAAACTAAAACTTCATAATAGAATACAGACATTTAAATGGTTTTGAACTAAACAACAATGAGAATTGTTGCATGAAATGCAACAAATAGCTGAAATGAAATGTTTACTTATGCTTTTTTATTTTTTTTTTATTTTTATTTCTTTACTTAATTATTTTGTTTTCTTTGCAATATTTATTTTATTTCAGTTAATGTTTATTTTATTTCAAGGCTCTGGTTTAGTTTAAACTGAAGTACTAAAATGTTTATTTAATAAGCTAAATAAATAAATAAAACTAAAAATAAAACTGAATATAAACTAATACAAACCATAGATATATTTAAAAAATACCTGAAATATTAACTGAAATTATATATATATATATATATGTAAAACTTCAACTTCATTTATTTCAGCTAGTTGCCATGACAACATTTCTCATTTTTGTTAAGTTTAAATTGACTTACTAAAACAACAAAAACTAAATAAATAAAACCAAAGGCTATATATGAACATATTTAAATAAATAAAAAAATATATAAAAAATTGAAAATAATAATAATAATAATGTAAAAAGAAAACAAAAAACAAACAAACAAGCTGAAAAGTTTCTTTCTCAGTGAGAGAAAGTTGCTTAATGCAATTTTAAGAGTAAAGCTCAAGTACATGAAAGATGTTTCTTTCTCATGAAATGAAATGTTATTTGCAATGCAGAAGACAGATTTTCATGTGTTAGAGCTTTTTTTGCAGAGCAAGTCATGTTAGAGCTTCAATGCACAGAATCACTAGTTTAGAGCTTCTAAGAACACTAATGCTGTGTTTAGTGCAACAAAGCAAATGAAGAGAATGCAAGGCCACAGATGCTGAAAAGCTTCTTTCTCAGTGAGAGAAAGTTGCTTAATGCAATTTTAAGAGTAAAGCTCAAGAAATACAAGCATGGTGCTCAATTCCAATGTTTTTTTTTTTGTTGTTTGTGCCATTTAGTTTTCAATTTGCAAAAATTAATCATTGCATAAAAACAACAAAAAGAATCTCTTGAGGTATTTTATTTTTTACAATTGACTACCACATCAGCATGCAGTTCCTTACATACCATCTCTGAGCCATTAGAATAGATGCGTGCCAAGTCTTCAGGCTCCGTTTTGACTAACGTACATCATCTGTAATGAAACGCAGTCCATCACTCAGCCATTCAGGTGAGACAAACACAAGCTTCACTGTGTGTATAGCCAGAAGTAATATGCGGTGCTGGCCTGGCATCAATCATGGTTTGGATTCTGCTGGAACCATAAATGGAATAAGAAGCAGGGTTCATCCAACCATCATTAGTTTTGCTCAACTTAATATCATCCTTAATTTCAAACCTGTAGCGCTGTAGGGCTACACTGGGATGGTAATGTATATATCTGGAACTGGAATAAGACAAGAGCCCCGAGTGGAAACAGCACTGGTGAAATAACCTGAAATGGAATTTTCAATTAGGTTTGCAAAAGATCTGCTGAGGATTTTAAACTTGAATATGGAATTGAACCAAATGTAAGTGTTCTCGTGAGCGTCACACAGACACGTTTTCTTTCCACAAGAACATATTTAAACAGTCACACAGCTGAGGTGAATTCACTACTTTTGACAAGGGATTTTTCCTCATCTTTATTGGCATTATGTGCATTGATTGGCTACTATTGATTCTTACATCCTGGATTATAAAATGATATCTGAAAGCAATCATACAGACTTCAGAGGGTGAAGGACATCATTTTAGCAATGCAACAGAATGAGCCTTTTCACAATGTGATAGGAACATTACAGGGCAATAACTGCTGGATCCAAGATATTCATCTGGATATCTATGAAAATTTCAGAAACAAATGGCAGAAATGAATACTTTTATTCAGCAAGGATGCATTAAACTGATTAAAAGTGACGGTAAAGACATTTACATTGATAGAAAAAATAAATAAATAGAACTTTCTATTCATCAAATAATCCTGAAAAAAATATATCAGTTCTACAAAAAAACAAAAAACAAAAAAAACATTAAGCAACAAAACTGAGAATTCTTCAACATTGAGAATAATAAGAAGTGGTTCTTGAGCACCAAATAAATCAGCATTTTAGAATGATTTATGAAGGATCATGTGACACTAAAGAGTGCCAAAATTCAGCTTTGACATCACATGGATAAATAACATTTTAAAAGATAATAAAATATATATGTTATGTTAACAGTTGTTCATTTGTTATAATATTTTGCAATATGTTACTGTATTTTTGATCAAATAAATAAGAGACTTATTTAAAAACATAAAAATACACCATTATGAGAGCAAAAAGCATATTTTTTTTCCATCGACAGCCTCTAATTTTCTAACAAATATTTTATGTAAGACACATATTTCATTAGATTTTCAGTGACTATTTTTAAGGGCCCTAAAAGAAATGTAGGGTTTTTTTGTTTGTTTTTGTTTTTTGATGCATTTGACCACATCTCAAGATATTCACAGGTGGAGTTTACATTCTTGTGGAGAAAAGTACCTAAATAATATGTTACATGCCCATTTGGGGTTTGATTTTGCAGTATTAATGTTAACCATGAGGATATGAAAGATATGAAGTTATAGCATAATTGCACCAGCTCACTCAATCATTTTGAAATAGCTACTTTTATCCAGTTTTAGCTCCTACTTTCACCTATACATGACTGAAAGTCAGCATCCTTTTCTCAAAGTGACTAGCTGTCTGCCCTGTGCCAACCTGATGCCGTCCATCTACGCTGGTGCCTGCCGGCTTTTCTTGCCGTCCGTGTGCCTGTCAGCCTTTGAGAACCAGGCTTCCAGCATTTCTACCCACTTTGTCAGTTCTGGTCGACAGCAGGACTATTTCAGCTGTCTGTAACCGTTCTTGGCTGGAATGCAGCGTTCTGTTGCCTGCTTCACTTAATGTAGCATAAAAAGGAACTGCCTGAGTTGCTGAATATATAGTATGCTCTAGAATTTTTACTGTATTAGTACACCTGACACACCGGACTGACATACACAGAGACATTTGATGATAGTCTTTGGCACATGTACCATCTTTATCATCCATTTGGCTTCAAAAGATGAAAAGCGTTGAGGTTATTGTTCTCTGATGAGAAACTGCAGGTCTAATGGAATCAGGCACCTGAATTTTCTCCGACTGCCTCTCTGAACCACTGTCTCCCATCTAAGTGTTTTTCTTATTACCTGAACCGAGGAGCTGAGCCAGCAGGTTTCCATTTAGCTAATCAGACTTTTATATTTACATATATCCATATCTGCCATCATTCACATTATAGAATATAGTGGATCATTACTCCTTGTAATACCATGCATCTCCTGGGCATTCTTTCATTTGCACTAATTGGACAATGTATTGCTCTATAACAAGGCTCAGAACTACTTTCTTTCGAAGGCCAGGATATTTAAATGAAAATTCATTATTATCACACACTTTTAACAGAGTTACTTTACATTGTACTTTACATTAATACATTAATTAATATATTTAGAATAAAAAAATGCAGGACAGTTCAGTCATTGTTTTATTTATGTGACCTAAAATATTAGAAAATATTATTATTAAAATATAATATTCATGTTTTTATTAGAAAATATTTGCATTAAAATTACTGTCAAGTGTGTAGTTCAGTCATTTGTATTATTATGTGCCCTAAATGTTAAAATAGCCTATTATATTTTTTTTTTTATTATAAAAAATATTTTTCATCAAATTTGCTGTCAAGTGTGCCAGACAGTTGAGTTATTTTTATTATTATGTGCTCTAAAATGTTCAAATATAATATTAATGTTTTTTTATTATTATATAAAAAATATTATAAAATATTTTGCATTAAAATTACTGTCAAGTGTGTTCGTTCAGTCATTTATATCATTATGTGCCTTAAAATGTTAAATATTATATTAGTACTTTTATTATAAAAAATATTTTTCATCAAAACTACTGTCAGATGTGCCATTTAAGTCATTTTCATTATTATGTGCCCTAAAATATTATTTTTATTTTTTGCTTTAAAATTACTGTCAAGTGTGCCAGTTCAGTCATTTTTATTATTATGAGCAATAAAATTTTTTTTTTTATTTTTATATTTGGACCATTGTGCAATTCTTAAATATTTCTGCTGATGATTATTATTGGTAAATGCAAAACAAACTTGATCTTGTTCAAATATGCCTTCTTTACTTTCTGTTTATGCCAAAAAAAGCTTAATTTCATTCACTCTGAGCTGTGGATTATTAGTAAATGCACAACTCTAAGCTGAACCTTGGTGCTCAAGTGTTGGTGCTCAGATGCAGATCTGAATGCAGCCCATGTCGTGTCCCGATTCATTACACCTCTGTCCCTCACACCCTACTAATCTCTGTCAATAAAATGTGGCATCTCCCCTAAAAAGTCAGGATTCACATTTGCTTTTAATGTCTCCTCATACACAAAATAAAACACCATATCTACAGTTTATTACTTTTGACTGGAGACTGGAAAGCATATCGTTTAGTTCAGAAGGACAGGACTGCAGTAATGAAAACAGCCTTATGATGTGGTGGACGCAGACATTCTGATATAGTGTTCCATATCACACATGGGGTAATTCTGCATTCTGCTGCTGCCTGCTGTTCCTTTGAGCCAGTCAGAGCTCCGTCTCCACATCATCTCCAAACCCAGCTGAACCTTTACCCTGTTTTACTCTGCTGCACAACATATTAAATATTTATGGTCTTTAAGAATGTTATTTACCAGCTTCAGTCCCACAGTCTCTGACTTCTAGTGCTCGGTGAATTGCACTCCATAAGACAACCTGGAGCAATGACCTTGGGTTTGAAAAGTAGTTTGAATTGGCAACTGTATAAGTATTCCAATGAGAATTCCTTGTTTTGAGTTACTTTGAACTGTTTCAAATAGAATAGTGCGATTTTGGTGCCACTAGCGGCATAAAATGGAATTGCAATCTGTTTGGCCTGGTATCATACAAGGTTAATATGTTGGCATTTTGATAAGTTAGCAGACTAGTGGTATGCAAAGCTAGTTGACTTGCGATCTAGAATGACAAGTTTAATTTCACCGTTTATGAACTGTTCAAAAAGTGATTATTTCACTAAATATATGAATGTTCAAAACCTCAGATCACCTGCACAGACTTCTGAGGGCTGGAGCCCAGGGATGCATCATTTTCTCCAAGATTTCTTGAAAGGTTGTCCTGTCAACAGTGATTTGAGCAGATTCAAGGAAAGTGAGAGACAAAATTATTTTCCTATTATCATCAAGTGTGAACTCTTTTATGAGGAATAAAGGTGTATGCAAAGCTTGCAGTGTTGTTTGGACTGTTTACTTCAGGTCTTGAGCTCAACATCAGCTGAAATATTGTCAATAATGAGCAAACTTAATGCTAATTTGGATTACTAGTTTGCAATATTCTCTGCACATTACAATACAATCATCAAGAAACAACTCTTTTTCCAGAATATTTTTATACAGTGTTCCATCAGTTTCTGTAAAAGAATGCAGAAATGTTCAACAACCATTAAAGGAATAGTTCACCCAAAAAATTAAAATTTGCTGAAAATGTACTCATCCTTAGGCCATCCAAGATGTAGTTGAGTTTGTTTCTATATCGAAAAACATTCGGATAAATGTATCATTACATCACTTGCTCACAAATGGATCCTCTGTAGTGAATGGGTGCCGTCAGAATGAGAGTCCAAACAGCTGATAAAAACATCACAGTAATCCACAAGTAATCCACATGACTCCAGCCCACCGATTAACATCTTGTGAAGCGAAAAGCTCTGTGTTTATAAGAAACAAATCCATAATTAAGAAGTTTTTTAACTCAAATTGTTTTTTCAGGCTAAAATATAAGACCTGCTTTATCCATGATATTGCTTTCTCCACTTTCAGGCTAAAATGCAAGACCTCCATCCATGATGTTGCTTTGTAAAAAAGTATATCATCTGAATCAGAGAAATATGAATATATCTGTTCATAAGTGAAAATATTTTGGTGGATTTTGATGAGAGATGACTACAGGAGATGGATTTTTTTCACTTGAAGGAATCATTACAATGGCATATGGATGATTTAAAGTAAAAGTTTAATGTCAAAAAGGATTTGTTCTTTACAAACATGCAGCTTTTCACTTCACTAGATGTTAACTGATGCACTGAAGTTGTGTGAATGACTTTTTGGATTAGTGATGATTCTATCAGCTGTCAGAATGCTCATTATGACGGCACCCATTCACTACAGAGGATCCATTGGCAAACAAGTGATGTAATTCCAATGAAGAAACTTGGATGGCTTGAGGGTAAGCAACTTTTTGTGTGTGTGTGTGTGTGTATTCCTTAAATGGAAACAAATGTCATGAAAATTATTCAGTTTCAGAATTTCATTTAAAAACTGGAACCACTGTGATCATCTTCAAGATGCTAAGCAAAGCAGGAACAGGGTTAATGCTGCTTAGCTATGCAGATACACAGAGTAAACAAGCCATTTACATTCCACAGTTGTCGCATTTCTCTAATCTAGTAGAGTTTGTGTTGTTAAATATGTTTAGTTGCAAGAATGTTGAGGGCATATTTTATCAGAATTTAACATAACATGATAAAACTGCCGATGAGTCGAAAGACTGCAAAATGAGCATTGAAAATGAGCCTCAGATCTACACAAATTTCAGGAGCTCCGCATTAAAAAGGCTAATCCTTACAAAAATCACTGACTGAATGTCAAAAAGGAAGTGAGCTAAAGTGATAGCATTCTTCTCTTTATTTCTTTATCTGTAGGCTGTGTAAAGTGCTTGTGCATCGTGAGTGTTTATCAACAAAAGAAATTGAGAAGAGAGATTCGTGAAGCGTAGAGCACTGGCTATTAGTTTCTCTTAGCTGAGGATCCACATCATCAAGTTTAGTGATCCTTGAGACTAATAACATCTATTTATGGATTTAACTCAGATTCCATTGTGTGTTAGACGGCCACAAACAAAAACACACACTCCAAACGGACTAAATCCATACCCTGTTCTTCATTATTTTTGTCTTTAATGAGGTTGCAGTATAATTTGTCAAAAATGGAAAAGATTGGTCTGTGAGTAAAACTGAAGATTGATGGCGATAGAGGGAGGAAAAGACTGTAAGCGAGGGATTGAGAGAAAAAGACGAGGCAGACACTTTGCCAAGACCATTAAATCCAAAGGAAACTTTTTTCAGCACCATGTGAGAAGTTTTGTGATGGAATAGTGATTTTCAAGGTGATTAAAAAGCCATTACTGAAACGACTCTCTCAGGTAATTCGAAAGGTAGTTATTCAAACCCTTTTTGAGAAGCCTAGTAGGGAAGAGTGCGCATTAAAGAAATGGCGGTTATTAGATGAAGATATTATGCAGGATTGCCCTTCTGAGAATGTGCCTAGCAGAAATATTCTCTTTCTTAAAACAGGCAAATCCTTCGCAATTGATTATTCTTCTGTCTGATTTTATTTTTATTACTATTGCTCTCAGAGTATTGAAACATCTCAGAAAAATAATGAAAAATTTAAGTTTTTTTTATCAAGAGCAGCATATCAGTTTTGGATTCGAATCATTATGGTTTACAATGTGTGTGTGTGTGTGTGGAAATTTGAAATGGGAAGATTGTCTGAAAGACTTTGCCCATATGTAACTTCCTGTCTATTCTTTTAAGAACAAATAATCTAATAGAAAGCGATGATTTATTTGGTAGAAGTGAATGACTTCATACTCTTGGGTGCAATTGCATATACTACAAACTGAAAAAAGGTAAGGTAAGCGATAAAAGCCTTCTCAGAAAATATTAATGAATATTTCTGTTTTTTCCATGGTTTCTATAATAAATAGCAAAGACATCTTCAATCCTGCCGTTAACGAAGCAAATCTGAACCTTGACAATTTCTAAACATTCATTGCATCAGCTGGTTATGTATTCATGGGTAAAACCTCGTCTTTAAAATGAGACAACCTTGCAAAGTTTAGATCTGAAGTCAACTTCCTTTTGCCTGTTCTGTTGGTCGATGTGAAATGTAATTGTAAATGTATGCAAATCTAATAGATTGATTAAATAACACTTACAGAACTTCACTCGCCACTGCCAACGTTGGTTGTACCATAATGAGATTTTTGTCATTTCTAATTACAGTAAAATGAGATGAAGTTTTTACTGTTAATTTCATATTTCTGCTTTTGATTCCAGGCCTCATTACATGCATACGCGCTACATCTCATTATACATTAGTTTAATCAAAGATTTTTAAATACATCTTTATCTGCTCTATCATTAATACTAGATAATTGAGGATGAAGAGGAGAGGAGAAACAAATGAAAGAGCACTTCTCCTCCATCTGTCCATCACTCCATTAGCCGACTTTAAATATAAGGGGATACAGAGTTCAGAAATGGAAAATTAATTAAAGAATCTAATTCAATTTCCTTCCTCATTTCTCACTTTGATTTAATTCCCAGAGATCCCTGCTTCTGTATCCTACAGGCTTCAAACTTCCTCATTCCACTGTACAGTGATTGCAGTCAAACCAGTTCACCTGTATGTGACAGTTTGTGAGGTTTTCCTGACCTATCTGAACAGAATTAAATAGATGAGAAAGTTTAGAGGGAAGGTTGGAAGTTTGCACTGCAGATCTGAGCTTGAGTAAGTTATTGTGAACTATCAATTTTGAAAGATTTCAAAACTATAGGGACATTTAAATAATCTACTCAGAAGTGATTTAGTCAGGGGAGGTTATTTATTTGTGATATATATCCTATCTGACAGATAATAAACTTTTCAGGCACATCATTAGTGTGATCTGAAAAACTAGGAGACTGGCGAAGCAATTGTAACACTTTTTACACGGTGCTTCATAACTCACAGACTACTACAAATGTAACTGTTATATTTTGGTATTAGAAACATTTATACGTGCCAAAAGAAACAGTATTGTTGATATATTTATGTATTAAATCAGTACTGAATTAAATACAAAAAGTCAGAATGTCACACTGAATTACACTGTTTTGGGCAGTAAGTGATTCATATAACTCACTCATAAAGACAGTCTTTTGTCGATGTAACCTTCAGACAGTCACTGAAATCCTTAGCACCTTGGAATGCGCAAACACAGACAAGTGATGTGATATAGTAAAAAGTCTCACTGCTGTTGAACTGTTTTATCAGTGCTCTTGGAACGCCACTTGACCGAATCATATTCGATGATGGTAACAACTGTTGTTGTGAACAAAACTTCTACATATCTTTCCGTTCAGTCATACAATTTCTATTTCTTAACATACAAGAAACAATTTAAGGCCTGAAGCATAGTCCACGCACATGAACGCAGAAGTTTCTACCTACGTGAGCTCAATTTTGTGTATTGTGGGATTCCGAAATATGTCAAGCTGCAATATTTGACGCAATGAAAACATGTTTTGCATTTCTCAAAGCTGATACTGTCGGTCAGTTTAATGTTGCGGAAAAATATTAGTCAGTCAAATCAGTCTGCTAATATAGAAACTTACCTAAATAAAGTCAAGGATATTTGAATGTAACTCTACCGCCCCCTTGAGGTTTGTTACCAATGCAATTGTTACCAGAATGATGCAAGACCAACATGTTTAAGAGGTAATTCACTGCTGGCAAGATGGGCTTTTAATAAAACTTGGCTGTGTACGCAGTAAAACTGTGGCGGAGGGGAAATGAAATCGGTGCCACATGACTAGAGCAAACAGAGAAAAGGGGCTGTGGTTCTCCCTTTTGGCAAAACTTGAACACCCTAACACGTTTGATTTTGGCGCTGCCTGTCTGTCACATTGTCTGGTGTATTTTTAAAAACTTAAAGGGATAGTTCACCCAAAAATGAAAATTCTGTCATTAATTACTCATGTCGTTACAATAGTCTAACTAGTATTTTATTGTTGTTCTTACTACCTTTCTAATATTACCACCCCTTAATCTACAAGTTTCCACCCATGGCGCCACCATTGTGTTTTCGCAAGTGATAACGGTGAAGCAGTTCTAATGCCATGGCGAAAGTTTAAGAAAAGCATGCTAACAGTTTTGTCTTTGGCTGCGCTGATGAACACAGAACACTATTTAGAGTCCCAGCCTCAGAGACAAGAGAGCAGTGGATTTATTGATTTATTTACTGTATATTACGCTCCTGCCACACAGATCTAATATAAACATGCGATTTCTTTCCTAGCTGTTTACGTTCACAGACATAACCGACTGTTTTTGTGTGTTTTTAACATAAACTTGTGTGTATTTGACAGTTTAAGTGCAATAAGACACTACATACAGTCCCTCTGTAATTGGATCCTGGACTTTTTAACCGGAAGACCTCAGTCAGTCCGTGTCAGCCACAACACCTCGAGCACTACCACACTGAGCACAGGTGCCCCACAAGGCTGTGTGCTCAGCCCTGCTGCTCTTCACGCTGCTGACCCACGACTGCACTGCCAAGTTCAGCTCCAACCACAGCTCCAAGTTCACTGATGACACAACAGTGGTAGGTCTCATCAGCAACAACGATGAAACACACTACAGAGAGGAAGTGGCACAGCTGGCTGAATGGTGTGGCGCTAACAATCTGTCCCTCAATGTGGAGAAGACAAAGGAGGTTGCGTTGGACTTCAGGAGGAGGAACTCCATTGACCACCCCCCACTGACCATCGACAGCTCGACTGTGGAGAGAGTCAGCAGCACTAAATTCCTGGGGGTGCACATCACGGAGGATCTCACCTGGACCACCAACACCATGTCACTCTCCAAGAAGGCACAACAGCGCCTACACTTTCTCCGCCGCCTGAAAAGAGCAAGTCTCCCACCACCCATCCTCACCACATTCTACAGGGGCACCATTGAGAGTGTGCTGACCAGCTGCATCACTGTCTGGTACGGGAACTGCAGTGCTTCTGACCGCTAGGCCCTCCAGCAGACAGTGAACACAGCTGCAAAGATCATCGGTGCCCCTCTCCCATCCATCCTGGACATTTTCCTTGCACGATGCTCCAGCAAAACCAACAGCATCGTGAAGGACCCCACCCATCCCTCCCACAGTCTCTTCCAGCTCCTACCATCAGGAAGACGGAACCGGAGCATCAGAGCCCTCTCCAAACAACCCCCCCCCCAACCTTACCACACCAAAGAAAAAACTGTGTGAACTTTTTTTGCGCAATTCAAGTGTGCTACACACAGGTGAGTGGGCCTGTACAAACCACCTGTAGTAACACACTCTCCTCTACGCGCACTAGACACTTTTTCACACACTGCTGTGTGTACACAATCCCACAAAAGACTCAGCAATATATGTATGTTTACATGCTCATGCACTACAAATCATATTGTACTGTTCCCCAGCCAGCTGCTTGACGCACAATGTTTCTCTCTGCACATGTACAGTATTTATGTGAAGCATTCGTATAGTTTGTATAGTTTGTATTTTTTTATCTTTTATCTTTAGTTGCATGGGGTAAACATTTATTTATAGTATACTTAGTCAAAATCTGTCAGTAGGTTAGTTGTGTATAGGTTTGTAGTGTTTTACTTCATTGTTGTATGTATGTATTTATGTAGCACCGTGGACCTGAGGCACGACATTTTGTTCCACTGTATGTCCCCACATGTAGCGGAATGACGATAAAGCTCAACTTGAACTTGAACTTGAAGAGAACTTAGTTTAGTACTCACATGCCGTGTGACAGCTGCCTTCTGTGCGCATGCTTTGGATGTGTGCGCTGAAAACCGTGTATCAGAAGTTTAAACTGATATGGTTTTAAATGCATTATTTCAGCGCGATAGACATGATAATCAAAACCAAACTGATGTTTTTTTTAGCAGAGTATCTGAGGAACAAGCTGTAAAGGCACAGCCCTATTCTGGAAAAGGGGGCAGGGAGCAGCAGCTCATTTGCATTTAAAGAAACATGCATGAAAACAATGTGTTTCAGCATCCACTCAAATAGGCATTTTCAAAATGATATAATAAATTACATGTGGGGTATTTTGAGCAGACGCATTCTGGGGACACCTGAGACTTATTCTACATACAGTATTGTAAAAAGAGACGTAATAGGTCTCCTTTAAATTAAACACATAACAAATAGTAAAAATCCAAAATGTAAAAAACATACAATCTACTCCACTTTCCTGCAGTTAAAGTTATCAACGTAACTGATATTCAAAATGGTAAGCAAGCACTGCTTTGTTTACGTTTCGGATATCTCGTATATCCTTGTTTCGGTTTCTCCTTTTGAATGACGAATATATACTATTGATACGTAGCTGCTGATATAGACAGTTCATTTTTCTCACACAGGTGCAGAACACTCGTGTTAGTTTGCTGTAGTCTGAGCGGTGTGTTCAAGCACAGCTTTTTGGTCCATACGCTGCTGACGCAAGGCGGCAACAACGTCGGCTTTTGTTGCTGCTAGTTCTTTCAAGTCAGCTTGGTGTGTCCTGGCCTTAACAATATAAATGGGACTGCTTTTTGGTCTGTTCACATATTTTTGGCCTAGCAATTCAAAGGCATCATTACTTTTGATAACAGAAGAGGAATACTGTTAAAATTACATCTCAATTTTTTTTTGTTGTTGTTGTTGTTGAAAGTTTCTCTCAAGTAAACTGATTACATTTTAATTGAGCGTATGCTGAGTGTCATTATTCTGCTTGCTTGTGATTGTTTGTGAAGAAATGTACTGTTGTATTTGTGCCGTCTTCCTGTGATGGAAAGAAAACAAATTTACTCCAGGTTTCCCCAATACTTCGTATTTAGAAGGTGCAAATTGCATTGTTATACCAGGTCTACCTGGTGGGATAAATAGTATAATTCCTCAAGCAGGTTTCACTAAATCCTGACATCCGTCTCAATCCAGGAAAGTCTGATCTGCCAGACATTTCTCGGCTGGCATCCCTTTAGTTGTCTTGTCCCCCTCTTTGCCAGGTGAATATCTTCAGAGGAGCTTTGGGTGAAAAATAACAGCCGCGGATTGGACTTGCCGCAAGTGGCAGTGTTTCAAACTCTAAATCCAGATTAGCAGGCTCTGTATGATCATTACCCAGCGACATACACAGAGAGGGATTACCACAGCATGGCTTTTTCAAGGCAAATATCAGTGTCTTCGTGAGAGCGAGGCTGACTAATGTGTGATAAACTCATTCGTGGATTCAGAGAGAGAAGCAAGAGGGAGCCATTTCTCAAATCATCCGCAGGGTTTTGGTGGGGATTCACAATGCGTCTTGGAGCATTATGGGAGCTGTGACTCACGTATACGTTTAACTCAATATTGTGTACCTCACTGCTTGCATTGTGAGAGCGGGTGGTTTTTGCACGTGTTTCAAGTGTAAAAACCGACTCAAAATGTAGGCCTGCCCCTCCAACTGACCTTTCGAGCGTCTCGGATAGTTTCTTCATAAATCACTGATATCATATTGACTTTTCTGTCCTCTTCAAGTATTATATGCTTTACTTCCTGGTTGACTTTTACACAGGACAAAACAAAGTGATCTCATTCATCTAGCACACATTTCAGAGACATACAAAATTGTATGCTTCTTTTAAATACATATAATTATATTTAAAGCATCAAATTTAACATGTATTTATTTGACACATTAATCAGTAACTTTAAAGGGATAGTTTACCCAAAAATGAAAATTCTTTCATCATTTACACATCCTCAAGTTGTTCCAAACCTGTATGAATTTATTTCAGCTGTTGATAACAAAAGAAGAATTTTGAAGAATGTTGGTAACCAATCATTTGGCGGTAGCCATTGACTTCCATAGTATGGGGAAAAAAATGTTATGGAAGTCAATGGCTACCGCCAACTTATTATCATTATTATTATTATTATTAATAACTGACATTCTTATATCTTCTTTAGTGTTCAGCACACAAGATAAACCTGGAACAAAGAGTACAAATGTCTTCACTTTTATTAGTCCAATCAGTGCTGTTTTATTATTATTTATATATTATATTTAATGAATATTTATTGATATAAAAAGTTTTTTATTTTAATTTTAGTTTAAACTTTAGTAAGTTTCTTATGTGCTTTTGTGATTTTTAAAAATAGTTCTACTTAGCAATGCATTTAAACTTAAGCATTTATTTTATTTTATTATTTTTATTTTTTGCAATTTTAGTACTTAGTGTTATAGTATTTTAGTTAGTTGCCAATGCAATTCTTCTAAATGTAACTTTTTTTTAAAGTTTACATTTGTCATCTAATATTTATATTTTTATTGATTTAACTTTATTTCAATTTCAGAAAATTACTGCCTTTTTTAATAGTTTTATTGTAATACAACACTGTTGTCAACACATTGACATTCCAAGGTTTCAGTGTTTATTCAAACATACAAATCTGTACTGTATGTATGCACAAAGTAATAACAAAAAGATTTGAATGCATGTTCACAGAGAGAATTGGTTGTATTTATTTCGTTTTCATATTCCCTTTCTTTATCAGTGCTCCTCTGGGTCTTTGAATGTGTTTTACTTTTCATAGACTCAAAGACACTGTGGTGAAATGGGTCGGTACTAAAGAGCGTCACTCCGTATGGCTGCTCATTTCAAATCATAGCGATGTGGGATCACACGATCATTAAACCTCCATTTAGAGTGTCAACATAATGGCTTCTGTCCTGTTCAGGGGAAAGAAAACAGAGATATAACAGGAGGAAGGGGAGCTATGTACATGAACGAGCCAGAGAAAGGCCACAATGCAGCTTACATTCCCATCGGCTCCCGAATCTGATATTCCTCACCTCTCTTCATGCTTTGGAGTGTGTGCACGGAGCAGCCATTATGCTTTCATCACTTTCTTAATGAGAAAAGGGCTTGATAACAGCGAGGTCTCTCTGAAGACTGCTGGTAATATACCTACAGTGAACATGCTCAGTGTGATACAACAGCAGACTTAATAGACTTGCTTTAGCATCGCAGTCTATATTTGTTCAAAGACTGTAGATTGCAAGTGTAAATAATGTTCTATATTACACACGCTTAACCCATGGGCTTTTCCACACCCTGCAGTTTGAAATCTGACTGACTCGGTGGCAGCAAACTGTGAAAAGGAAATGAAAGCAACCTAAAAAAAGAAATGAGAGGAACAGAGATTTTTGCCTGAGGCAAAGCTAAGCGGTAGAAAGGAGCTCGTTTGTATTAAGTATTTCATAACCAAGATTAATCTCTTGAATACCAACTGTAGAACAACCACGGCCGACACTCTCGCACAAGAAGCATAGTTTCTAACCAGAATTATGTCAAATTTAGAAATAAAAATATTAGCTTTCTTCAAAACATGAGTTAGAATTTGAATTCAGTTGGCAGATAACCACAGGATATTGAATTGAATTGACAGGTAGAGAAATTACTGAATTGAAGTTCAAAAATGTTAATGCAGTCACACAATAGTTCACCACTAATAAATATATATTATTTATTATAAATATGTATACAAATATATATATATATATTTTACTTAACCTGTTACTGATGTTTTAATTATTTAACATAAATCTTCAAATTTTGTCTTTTTTTAATCAAAAACAAGCAATCACCATTTAATTTGTATATCTGGCAACAAATTGGCAGCAGAAATTAAATAATTATATTTTTAGACAGCAGAGATGTTTCTTTTTCATCCAGTGTATAAAACTCAAAATGTGTTTTTGTGTAATGTGCTGCATGTCAAAAATTGAATATTTTAAGTTCATAAAATATTGAATATTTTCAATTCATAAGTTGATTTTAATGCATTTGTAATAAAATATAGAGTTTTAAAAATGTAAGTATTGGCCTCCTTTAATTTACAAGTTTGAATCAAATTGTCTATGAACTAAAGGTTGTTGGAATTGTAGGAAGATGAATTGCAATATATTCAACACAGTTTCACAACAGTGCACAACAAAACTATAAAATAACATAAAATCCACAAATAATTGAAGTCGCTAGAAACATTTCACAATCAATTTCTTCTCCATCCTCCTCTGACTGACCTCGCCGATGCTCTCTGAATGCACAAGTGAAATCATCACATGCATAAAGAGCGTATTTATTAGATTTGTCATACCCGTGTCAAATGTCACATCCAATCTGCAGAAAATGATTTTCCTGATTGCCGTGATGTCTGCTTTGTAAAAGAGAAAAAGGAAACGATTATGGAGAAGGACTCTCATGCCATGGTCGAGTCATGGCTGAGGTGAACGGGCTCAATAGCTCTCTCTGTAAAGGCTATTAATCTCTCAGTACAGAAGTCATGCCATTCTGTGGTCATGACACAATGTTTGATGTAAAAACACAAAAGCCTGTCATTGACCTCCAAGAAATCACATATCAATAAATGACTCATCACCCTGGATGGCATGGGCGTCTGATATTACCCATCACAAGGAAGAGCAATGAGACATGCCTATCTGAAGAATCAAAAGGCCTTATAAAATATAAATGTTTCAAGGATTTTTAACTACTGATTCATTGTCATGTCATAACTTCTGGAACTGAAGCTGTAAAGCCCTAGATGTCAGTGTGTGGCTGTTTTCAAAAACTTAGTGTGCTGCCTTGAAGAAATAATTCACCCAAAAATGAAGATTTTTGAAAATGTATGTTTTATCCAATGTGTAGATGAGTTTGTTTCTTCATTGGAACAGATTTGGAGAAATTTAGCATTACATCACTAACGGAACATCTGCAGTGAATGGGTGCCGTCAGAATGAGAGTTCAAACAGCTGATAAAAAGCATCACAATAATCCACAAGCAATCCTTAAAAACGTCTTAATGATGGATTTGTTCATTAGAAACACTCAGACTTTCTCTACACAATATGTTAACTGCAAATGGAGTGGTGTGGATTATTTGTGATGTTTTTATTAGCTGTTTGAACTCTCATTCTGACGGCACCCATTCACTGCAAAGGATCCACTAGTGAGCTGATGTAATGCTAAATTTCTTCAAATCTGTTCCAATGAAGAAACAAGCTCATATATATCTTGGATAGCCTGAGAACGAGTACATTTTTAGCAACTTTTTTATTTATGGGTGAACTATTCCTATTCTATTTTTTTTCTCTCTAAGATTGTTGCCAAGCATTGTGGGATCCAATGCTCTTTGAAGGAATTTGGAAAGGCATCATAATAGCTACATGGAACAGCATTAAAGTATCAGTTTCATATTTTCTTTCATCCATTCTGCACCCGTCTTTTCCCACTTTGTCTTCACACTCATTAATCACTAACAGCATTAGTCGCGACAGAAAATAGATTTGCCCAATTGCACGTTTTTGATGGGGGGAATGCACATGCTGCAGATAATTTCAATTTAATTGTTGTGGAGAAATTTAGTTTGTGAAACAGATGATGGTGTGACTGTGTGGAACTGATGCCTGCTTTACCTATGAGTTTCTCTCGCTCTCTCTCTTTCTCACACATACATGAAGTTATTGTCCTCTAAATGTAGATCAATGGTCCGATATCTGCTGCCAAGTAGAAAATTGCACTGTTAATTGCAACATCTGTTTCCATTTGTACTCAATTTGTACTTTACTTTTTGCCTTTACCCAATTCACTGAAATGTTCATCTTTGCCAGACATTTTCTGCTGAGCTGATGAGTTATAGGTTGGCTATATTGTGAACATTTTGTACAGTAAGTAATATTTTAACACTCCAAATAACAAACTACTGAACTGGGGGAATGGCATTGGGCCACAACAGGTGAGATTTAAACCTGTGTGTGCCAAATGTGCAGTACAACTCAATGTTTCTGGACTAGTATCAGGTGAATTGAGAAAATGCACATATAAAAAGACCACACGTCTGTTGAGTATGCATAGCTTTAGAAACATTAAAATATGAATTGTTTAAAAGTTTAGGGTCAACAAGATTTTTTTTTTTTTTTTGAAGAAGAAATTATTACTTTTATTAAATTGGTCTAAAGTGACAGTAAAGAGATTTATAATATTACCAATCCTGAAAATAAATATTACAGTTTCTATAAAAATATTAAGGAGCATAACTCTTCTCTTTGCCCAGCAAATCAGCATATTAAAATAATTTGATGAGAATGATGAGAAGGATCATGTGACACTGAAGACTGGAATAATGGCTACTGGAAATTCAGCTTTGCCATCATAGAAAAAAAATAGCATTTTAAAATATATTAACATAGGAAACAGTTATTTTAAATTGTAATAATATTTCACAATATTACTGTATTCTTGATCAATAAATACAGCATTGGTGACTCTAAGTAAAATCTTGAAACTTCATGAAAAAAAAGTCATGAAACTTTTGAACAGTATTCAGCAGTTATAAACCATTCAACTATAAATAATCTCAATAATTTGAAAAAATTAATAGGCCTATTATAATTATGAACCTAAAAGCTTTCCTACATTTCTAAAATTGTTTAAACAAAGTGCTTACAGTTTGGATTCTGCCAGTGTTACTAATGTATGTTTCGGTGTCTGTTAAAATGTATATGTGCTAGAACCACACGAATAGCAGTTTATTTGACATGTCAATTTTGGATCAATGTACAAGCCTGGGTTATGGTTCAGACCTGCTATGATTTTTATAGCTATAAGGGACTTGTGTTTACCGACCTACTGCTGTTGAACTGTTAGCCAGTCTCACCGAGAGACACTTTCAGAAGCAGCAGATGCTGAGAGGATGAGAAGAGTGGATCTTCATCTTCAGTGCTTCAGTCAATCCAGACAGAGTTGAAGAGATCATGGAAAGCAATTCCCACACAGGCCAGGAGGACGAGTCTCTGGAATGTAATATCACCTGTTACTTGAGCTAGTCATCCGACAGATGGCCCTGTGAAGATAATGTTATACATAAAGAGGATTGGTTGGCCCATGCAGGATCCTACAAAAAAGAGAGAGACTAGTAAAAATACAGGAGGTATGCCTGGTTTTGTGTGTAAATGTTAGTGCTGGGTAAAAATAAGAATTTTTAGGTTACTCAGAACTGAATGATCTTGATATTGATACTGATTTGCTGAAACAACTCTATGGCAAAAGAAGTCATACCTTAATTTACAGTCCAAAGTGAATGTGAAAATGAGTAGATATAAAAAGTCAGCATACCGTAATAGTACAAGAAAAAAAAAACTCAGGATGTACACAATAACATACAACCTGACCAGAGAGCTCCAATTCATGAACAAATGACTCTTATAAACTGGCTTTTTTAGTGAACTAAAAAACATACAGTGCATCTGGTGTAGTTACCTTCATGAACTAATGACTCTAATGAACCAGTTCTTTTTAGGGAATTGAAAAAGAGCACAACCAGTGTATTCCCAAAAATTTACAAAAGACTGAAGCAGTTATTTTTAGTGAATCGGAAACAACCAGTGTAGTCCCATTCTTGAACAAATGATTCTTATGAACCGATTATGTTTTTACTGAATCAAATATATACAACACAACCAGTGTAGTCACATTTATGATTAAATGACTCATTAACTGGTTCTATTTTTAAAGAGACAAAAATATACAGCACAACCAATGTAGTCCCCTTCACAAACACGTGACTCATATGAACATATTCTTTTTAGTGAATCAAAAACATACAATACAACCGGTGCAGTGACATTCATTAAGTAATTACTTTAAGTTCTTTTCAGGAAAAAAAAAACATACAGCACAACCAGTGTATTCCAAAAAATTAACCAAAAGAACAACATCAACATTTATTAGCCAGGTATGCATAATATACAAGGAATTTTCTGTCGGAATGAGGCATCACACACACACACAAAATACAACTTACAACATTACAAAACTACATGGTAGAATTTAGAGTTGTTATAGCTACTGGAAAAAAAAAAAAACTATTGTGAAATCTGTTAGTTCTCATTTTAACCAGACTATAACGCCTTCCAGAAGGTAAAAGTCTGAAAAGATTGAATACAGGATGTAAAGGATCACGGTCAATCCTCTGAGCCCGTTTCTTAACCCGTGACAAGTGCAGATCTTGAAGGGAAGGTAGACCAGTCCCAATAATGTGTTCTGCCATTCTCACTACTCTCTGAAGCCTAAACATATCCCTCTGAGTAGCAGAGCTGTACCAAACAGTAAATGAAGAACACAGGACCGATTCAACCATAGCCCTGTAGAATTTGCACAAAAAATCGAATGAACCAGTTATTTTTTGGTGAATCAAACATTTTCTGCAATGTAGTCCTATTCATGAACAGGTGACCCTTGTGAACTGGTTCTTTTTTAATGAATCAAAAACATGCAGCACAACCAGTGTAATGGATGAACTAGTAATACATTTAGATAGTAATAATAAATGAACACTGAATGTGTAATTTACAGCATTATTTAAGAGAGAATTTCTTTCAGATTTTGGATTATAGAGAAGAAAATAGAGTGAAAGTGATTTTCAGGATTATTTGGTGACACAAAAAACACAGACAAACACTTATAGTAATGAAAGACCAAACTGACGCAGTAATGAAAGTGTTCAACACTCGGTACTTGGCCACAGCCTGAGATATTACAGCAAGAAGTGCCCTTTTCTGCTCCAAATGTAAGGTCAGATTATGGAAGAAATGTAAGCAGAATCATAAATAATATTACAGTGGCATTGTCTAAATCAAAGTGCTCCAGGGAAATCTATACGTCTCACTATCTGCTGACCTTAAAGTTCAGCATTTTTTTTTCCTCTCTGAAATGTGCTTGCCATTTTTTAGCTGCCTGGTTACCAGACTCATGGCATTGCTGTTGTTAGTAACTGCTGTTGTCTGCACAATTTCTGATCTCTCTCTCTGTACTTATTTCATATTCCAAGTGTCAGAGTAATGCTAAAATTGCTTTAAATTTAAAGCCCGGGGCCAATTTATACTCAAAAAGGGTGCGTCTCTTGACCGAGACTTATTACTAGTCTATTTGAGAAGTGGTGTGTCTGTGTGATTTCTCTTTTTTCCTGGGATAAGATGGCAGTTTCAATAAGCGCTCAGCTCCCACAGGGCCCTGCGGGAACTAGCAGGGGAGAAAGGAATGGATTTCACGAGGGAGGGCCGAGCTCGGGGCCGATGAAACGCAGGCAGCATGTTTGCAGAGGTGAGATAAAGCTTTTTTTTATATTGGTTTTCTTTCTTTTTGCAGTAAGAATGCCGTGTACTCGTGAGTTGGGAGTTTTTTGGTTTGTGGCAGCCAAAACCCAGAGATAGCATAATGCTTACTCATACTGAGAGATAAACAGGCCCAGTCTTGGGGAAGCTACTTTGAAACTGTTTTGAAACAAGGTGATATGTAAATTTTTCGATGTTAAATACTTTCTACCATGACAGTTGCATAGAGATAACTACAAGTATGAAAGTTGTAGATTGATTACCCTGAAAAGTTTAAACACCGTAGAGCTGTCAAAGCATTGACCTAGGGAGCATTTCCCAAAAGCGTCGTTAGCTAAATATGGTCATTAATTACATTGACAGCTATTGGTAATGATGGAACTTGTGACCATAGTTGTTTTCAGGGATGGGCAGTATTTCAAAAACATGTATTTGATATACTGCCCATCCCTGGTTGTTTTTGGGAAACCACCCCATATCAATTATTTATAAAAAAAAAATAAAAAAATTGACTCAACCAATGGTGTGAGTTTAGGGCAGGACTATCTGTTCATCTGACCAATTACACACTTCACAGACCACCTAGATCTAGAAAATGAAGTTAGCTATGTTACAAGCTACTAACAAAACCTTCATGTTCTGTTACAAATTAATTACTTTTTTTATTATTTAAAAAGACCCCACCAACATTTAATTTTTTTTTATCAATATCATTTAATATTAAAAATATATAATATTAATATTATTTTTTATAAAATCATTAGAAATTATAAAGGGGTTAACATTATTCTGATTTAATTTATTTTCACAACATGAGCAGTATTATTCTGCCACAGAACCAGTAACAATCTTAATTATTATAACAAATAAAACTATAAACAAATGAGTCGACGAGATAGTGATGAACAGCAATATTTGAAGATTTTTTTCTACTTAAAATAAGATTTCAAAAGACTCACAGGGACTTTTGTGCAGGGACTCAAATGAATCAGTTAATCTTTTTTGGATGGAGAGCATTTCAGGACAGTGTGTGATCATTGCATCAGCTCGCTTGGGTGTACAGCTGTGTGTGCAATACAACGTAACAAAAAAAGGGCTAAAAATGAAGGTATTTGAAAAGTATTTCATATAAACATGCAGTTCTTCTGAATGTTTTAATGGTATTGTTTTCATTGTAAAAAATTCATGAGACTTCTCAGAGATTGAGATAAGTTGTATATTTGGTACTAAATTACCAGGTGCTTCTCTAAGTAAACACCCAAGAAAAGCATAGTAAATTACACGGCAAAAATATAATGTTTAAAATCAGTACTTCTGTCTTGTTTTCTTATACTAATATCGAAACCTCTATAACTCAAGTGTCAGTCTGTTGTTTACACAAACTTATCATATGGCTTCAGAAGACTTAAATATATAGTGCATGAGACACATCGACAACAATGATACTCCTATTGTGCTTTCTTGTTATGTTGGAACTCGACAGCACCATTCACTTCCATTATACTGAAAAGAGAGGAAAACCTTCAAAAAATACCTTTTGTGTTCACTAGAAGAAAAACAGTTATACAAGTTTGAAAAGACGAGGTAAATAATAAATTATTTACATTTCTGCTTTATGATTTGAATTCACCATGTATACATACACAATAATGCCTGTAAAAGTTTAAACGTATAACAGCACCAGTTTTACAGCTCTGACACAATCCTCGGGATTTCAATGTGCTTCGAGATGATTTTAATTGAATCAAATATAATTGCCGAGAACATACTGTGCATTCACCATCTGGATTCCATAGAAATGGATCAGGAAAATTGCTTCTTTTCATTCTTCTTTCCCTTTTCAGCCCATGATTAACCTTGAACTTTCAATATTGTCCTTGGGAAATGTAATTTCAATGAGACAGAAACCAGGGGCCCGTCTAAGCCATTAGAAAATAAATGGCACATCTGCGGAAGAGGAAAAAGGAAATAAGAAATACAGTTAGCCATTGTCCATGTATTTGTGAAAGGTCGTCTATCTCGTTCCAGGTAAGTAGGGATCTCTGACCCTGATGTGTATGCATCATTATTTGTATGAGGATAACACAGAACAAATAGTTGTTCAGGAAGATGATGGTGTATATGTGTGTATGCTTGTATCAGCTTATGCATATTTCACCTGGCAAAAGGATAATCACATTGCATCTCTCTCCTGCTGATGTCTGTGTTGGAGATAGCAAATGTTGGCATGATAAATACCCTTTACATGTTTATTTTTCTTCCACCGTCTAATTTGCCTACTGTTAATGATGGGGAAGAGTGAACACACAGGGCACTGCATTCATATTAAAGTGAAAAAGCTGTTTGCGGTGTAACACAGAATTAGATTCTGAGACTCAGATGACTTTGGGGAAACTGTATCAGAGGAAAAGTGGCAATGACACTTTGAAAGTTAATTATATTAGATCTTAAAAATGGAAAAGCGTCAGTGCAACAATGTGAGTTGCCTTTACTCAATGTAAGAAAGGCAAAGATATTTCCTCCCTTCTTTCTGAATTTAACTTTGGAGGAGGGCCTTATTTAATATTTCAAATTTAACTCTGATATTCTTTCATTCTCCTTTTAAAAAACGATCAGAAATTTCAGAGATGATTGGAATTCAACTGTAATACAACCATACACACAGTCCCTAAAGCAGCATCAGTTTATCAGAGGACTAAATGAAGGCGAAAGCCATTCTTTACAGGTAATTATTTATATATTAAACCCAGATGAGGTATTTACCTAAAGTCTAGTCATTTACAGCCTTTATTACAAAATGTAATTATCATTGATGAAGCTCAAAAAGTAAATACCACCCAGAAGTGAAACGCTGTCATTAATTGAAATGCAGGCACTGGGAAAGGAAAACACTGAAAACATCAATCTTATGCATAAGATTACATCAATAAAGTATGGTTAAAGTGGATTTATTATACAATTACCACTGATTTGTATTGAGTTTCATGTTTTAAAGCAGTTTGAGGACTCTTAGACTCTTTATTATCAAGTGAAATGAGTAAAGAGCACTGCTGCACAAATAAACTACATGTTTTATTTGGTGTACTGAATGTGTAAATACCTTAACTATGAAACTAATGCAAACATAATTAATCAATTAAACATTTTAATCCATTTCCTAATACCAAATTACCTTAGTTTTGATTAATCCCCACAGGTTAGGTACATAGTATAACCACTTTCATCATATAATAACAGCATAACCGCAGTGTCAGACCATGACTCTTGGCATACTCACATTTCACTGCTGGTTATATACTCTCTATATAATTGTGTATGTGACAAATAAAAATCTTGAAACCTTGAAATATCTGCATATTCGCAAATCTCTACACACACCTGTAGAATGAATAAAGAAGGACAAAAGAAGATAAAGTTGAACTAGAGATGCAGAAGGTCATGATGGAGGGCAGATGGTATTTGCATAAAGCGTGCTGACTCACAGTCAATAAGAACAAAACCTGTAAATCTTATCGCCATGCATTGTTTCTGTCCTCCATTATAAGTGGAGAAAATCACATCAGGAATAAACACGGCGTGCATTTTTAAGAGCCCCTGCCACCTTCATTCCACTTTAAACTATTGCCATCTGTCAGACATGACCTCTGTTTATCTTCAGAGGAGAGATGCTTCATTTGTGGCGAACCTGAATATGGAGAAATGCGAAGATTATGCAGGTCCCAAAGGCACTGATAGCACAGGTGCTGAATATTGCAAGTGTTTCATTAACTCTACAGACACAATGAAGGATATCATTCAACACCGCATGAAGTGCCTGAAAAGAACAACAAAGGGAACGTTGAGGTGAAAATTGTGAAATTATATAGCACAAAATCTTGACCTAAAAGAAAACATGCTAAAGGTATTTGGCTCAAACAAAGTTTTTTTTAAGTTTTTTTTTACACACACACACACACACACACACACACACACACACACACACACACACACACACACACACACACACACACACACACACACACACACACACACACACACACACACACACACACACACACACACACACACACACACACACACACACACACACACACACACACACACACACACACACACACACACACACACACACACACACACACACACACACACACACACACACACACACACACACACACACACACACACACACACACACACACACACACACACACACACACACACACTTATTTCATCAGTTCAAAATGATTACAAGTCCCCCATATGATCCCATGCTTTGTGGATCATTTCCATCTATAAATACTTAAAATCTTTATTTTATGGATTTTATAGTCAACTACGTTTTAAAGAATGTAGAAATTAGAGTTATTAATCCAAAACGTGACATTTCAAAGTAATTTCATTAGGACCACTTGATTTTTTTAATTAATGATAACATTAGGGGTTCATTAACAGACAGATAGACAGATAGATAGATAGATAGATAGATAGATAGATAGATAGATAGATAGATAGATAGATAGATAGATAGATAGATTTAAAAACAAGTTCCTCACTAACCTAATATGAATAAAACTTAAAAAGAGAAACTCAAAGCAACAACTTTTTGTATTTGTTATATTTACAGTATATTTACAGTGTGGCTATGCTAGTCGAGACTGCTGTTTTCCAGTTTTGTTTTGAGCATCTCTCAAAGTGCATGTATAAACGCAGCTGTACATCACAGCAATATGTGGGCTGAGTGAGATCAGATTTAACTACATGCCAGTTGTGGCAGCTTTTGAATAATAGAGGATGCGCCCATTATTTCTGCCCGAGAGAAATAAATGTTACTCTAACGTTTCCCAACAAAGGGAAACTACAGAACAATGAGAGTGAAAACATGTCCTTGAGCAGTTCTTTTAGTGTACGCTCCGGTAATGATGCCGCAAATGCACATTGTTTATTCTGAGGAACGGCGTGTCAGAGATTCAAAGCGCTACGGTTTGACTCGCTCATGTCTCCATAGGAACGGGACATTTTTTGACTTCTCATTTACTCAAGTGCAAACTCATCTAAAATGTCTCTTTTCCCATTTTAAACCACGAGAAAGTGGAAAAAATTGAGGGAACAACCCTAGTGTTTAAAACAGGCCTGTAGTGATTGGTTTGCATTTATTCATGGTCTGCGGCAGGCGGGTGTGATCGAGGGGAAATATAATTTCACAGCCTGTAAGGCTTTTAACTCTTCTAGTAAACAAAGAGAGGGAGGTGAGCACTTGTGCGTGTCTCACTCAGACCGTAAGAGTGTCAGGTTGGAGGCCCCAGTGGTCCTCCGATGGAGCCCTTTAATAGTTCAAGGACTCTCAGTTGAGCTACGAGTGTGTAAACATGGTAAAAGTGGCTGCCACTTCTGACCCAATATAATCAGTGCAGTTACAAGCAATTAGAATGATGGAACAGAGAGAGAGAGACTGACTGAAATCAATGCAAGTCTAATATACAAAGAATACAGATTTAACCTTCAGTAATCTGGACTGAGAGAACAACATGTTGCTTTGCTTGCACACAAATATAAGAAAAAAATCATAGTTCAGCTCCTGGTAAGAAGGGAAACATTTTTGGTTCCCCAAAGAGCCTTTCAGTCATCAGTTCTTAAAATAACTATTTTCTTGGTGTGAAAGAACCTTTTGTGGAATAGCAAGGTTCCATTGAGGTTAAAGGTCCTTAATGGAACTTCAATGGCAATAAAGGATCTTTATTTTTAAGAGTTTTGGTTCTTTATTAGCATTGATGGTTCCATGAAGAACCTTTAACATCCAAGGAAACTTTCCATTCCACAACAGGTTCTTTATAGTGGAAAAAGGTTCTTTAGATCATTAAAATGTTCTTCAGACTAAGAAAAATAGTTATTTTAAGAACTGATCACTGAAAGGCTCTTTGAGGAAGCAAAAATGATTCTTCTATGGCATTGCTGCATAACCCCCCCCTTATTTTTAAGAGTAAAAGTCATCATTTACTCACCCTCATTTTGTTTAAAACTCATCTACCTTTGGCTCATGGAGCTATGGAGAATATTCATTTTAAGTCATTACTCAAAAACGTCATATTTCTGAACATTGATTGAGAAGAAATATGATCATCTCAGTGTATTACCTACAAAAGAACAAGAAAAAAGTTTAAATGGATTACTGCAGAGAACTTTCAGATAAGAGAAATCATTATCTGCGCATGATATATAATGCAGTGGAGTAAAGATGAATGTGTCGAAGCACAAGTGGTTTCACCTGCGTGCCACCTTCGCTTTAGAAAATAGCAGCACTTGATGAAACCTCTGTGGGAAGGTGTTGCATCTCGATGGTGTGATCTTATTGAGCTTAACTTTACCTGATACTTTTTAAAAAATAAAATTAGGGAACAGCAGAAGTGATTGTGCAAATACTTAGCACTAGAAAGAATTGTGTGAACACATGCAATATGTTATAGAATGAAAACAAGGACATAAACATAACACTCGTCTGCATGGAGTGAAACTTTTACTTATTATGATGTCTTGTTGCATCCTTTCTAGCAAGACTCTTGCCTTTTTCAGACTAATGTCATAAAGTCAGATCATAGATACACACATAAATAAAATTAAAATTAAAACTAAAGTTATTTTCTTCATGAAAGAGGGACAGAGACAAACGAGCCTGATTCTCCAAATGTGTGTGTTTTTTTTTTGCTCTTTTTTTAGGAAAAAGTAATCTCAACCAATTTTCAGCTCTTAAACTGAAAATCATCTTTGCCTTCCTTAGTAAATAAGTCACACTACTACTTCCTGTGAACAAAACAAAGTACCCCCCCCCCCAATTAAACTTTCCATCCAAAATAGAGAAAGCCTTTTCTAACAAACGCATAGAGATCATACCCACACTTTCCTTCCATGTGACTAACCTGAGGTGCTTGTGTGGTTGTCTTGGCAACAGTTGTGCCAATCGAATCCCCTGGCAACCCAACAAAACATTTTCTCTGTCAAATCCAAACAGCATCAAATAAGTGCCCTCTATCTTGTGCTATGTGACCCCCTTCCCACCCCATCACCCGACCTCTCCGCTGTTACATTACTAAGCGTGTTGACAGGTTTTATTCGATAGCCTGCCATCACAGGCCCATTAGCCTTGTCCATCTGCGTGTACCTGGAAGACAAATGGCCGGCCCACCGCGTCCCATCTCCAGTCTAAAGGCTTTTATTGCCCCCGCCAGGGGTCCAATCATGACCCTCATTGTTAGTGTGGTCAGTCAGTGATGGGACCATTAGTAAAGACTCACTAGAGGTTCCCTTCAGTACTGGACTGAAGTAGTGACTGTAAAACCTCTGAGATAAAAGAGGAAGGTGAGCTTAAATATTTATTTTAAGTTTTTAGTACATTTAAGTTGTGATTTACTAATATGCCACATAAAAGGTACAAATTATAATTATGAGTAATTAAAAAAAAAACAGGGTTGTCAGCTATACTACCATTAAAAGTTTGGGGTAAAAAATAAATAACAATAATAATAATAATAATAATTTAATTTAATTACATTTTTTAAAGAAATTCAGTGTCAGTAATGACACTTTATTTATATAATGTTATAAAAAATGTCTATTAAAATATAAATGTTGTACTTTTGAACTTTCTATTCTAAAAAAAAGGATTAACATTGATAAGAATTTTTTCTTAAGCAGCAAATCAGCATATTAGAATGATTTCTGAAGGATCACGTGACACTGAAGACTGGAGTAATGACAGGAATACATTTTAAAATGTATTAAAACAGAACATATTAAAATGTAATAATATTTCACAATATTGCTTCTTTATTTTATTTATTTTTTAATCAAATCAAGCCCTTGGTAAGCATAAAATACTTTAAAAATATTTCAAAACATTAAAACATCTTACCAAGCCCAAACTTTTGAAGGGTACTAAATAAATGAATGAATGAATGAATAAATAAATACATAAATAAATAAAATAAACTTTCAAAAATACCAAACCTTGTTCACGTTGGTTACTTGCATCTCTTACTAAATAACACTAATTTTATGATTATATGATGGTTTATATAATTTCTAGTGTATTTAGGTCTACATGTAAAAATATTCTGCATTTATCATATAAACAAAGATAAATATTCTAGACTTAATATAAATGAAATGTATTGTAGAAAAAGCATTAATTATAAATTGTAATATTTAAAATATATCTAAAATGTAATTAAAATATGTATTAATAATATAATATCTAAAATGTTATTAAAATATTTATTAATAATATAATATTTAAATATTATGCAAGCTACAACATCATGTATTTAAATAGAAAAGTCACACCACACTGCAGTGATGATAAATCAGTTGTCAAATCTCTCAACGTGCTGTGGGAGCAGATGTGCTTGAGAACGACAGTGAACCTGAGAAAGAGAACCACCAGCTAAAGAGCATGTGGTAAAAACAAAATCTAGAGATACAAAATCCACAATTTGGCAAAAAACTGACAAGACATGCTATTTTGCGCATGTGCATGTTTTTATACAATTTAGTAAGTCAGAGCTGTCAGAGTGTTCTGATGACATGCTTGCTTAAAGACATATGATTAAATAAAGCTAAATATACTGAGCTGGTCAGAGCTGTGGTCTAGTGATTAATGCTGTGGAGCTCATGCAGACGGCACAAGTTGGAATCTGCATGAAAATGTCCTTTCAAGTTTTGTCATCATAACGGATATACTTCTTCAGGTATTATAGATCTCCTTGAGTGAAAAAGTCCAAGATATGCTTTCCACGCACATTTCTTTTCTCTCCTTATGCTTTAGTCTCTCCATATCCTCCGGTTTCTCCATTCAACTCTTCTCTTTCTATCGCTTTCTCCCTGGACACTCAGCCTCTGACCCTCCCGCTTGCACAAAAGCAGTAGAGACCTATTAATTTCACACTGGCAACCTTCACACTAAGCTGAAAAGACAGCCGTTTAATTGTGCTAACCTGAAGCCTGCAGACCAGTCCCACTGTCCCTAATGACTGCTGCAGGAGAATACCAAGAAGCCCCTTACCTTTCCTTCATTAGAGCTGAAGAGGTCCGGACAGGTATGTCCTACCATTCCCAGACCCGGCTCTCCATTTGATGAAACTGGCAGGGAGAGCCAGGGTCAGCGTTCACCGACACAAACCGCCAATCACAGATGGTCAAGGTATTGTGTCGAGACAGCACTGTATTTTTTGTAAAACTAGGGAATTGCCAATTTGAACCAATGACGGACACCAGGTGTAGCACTTTTCCTGATGAATGTGACATATGTATGGCTCTTCACTTTTCTAGTCACAGCATTGCTGCCATGACATACGAGAGGGCGACAATTTTGTTGCTTTAAGTGTGCTAGAACATTCATTCGAGACAAATTGAGGTATAAAAAATTGAGGCGTCCATGACCTTTTACATACAGCAAACCAGCTCACAGAGGCTGAACATAATGCCTACTGTATATAGTATATAGAATTTCAAGCTATACACTCTTCTGGAGCCCGAGGGAACAACATCTACAAGGCTTACTGTGGTACATCGCAGTTCCAACACAATACTGAACCATCTCACATTATTAAAACAGTCTCAGAGGGCACAGAAGGCTTCACAACATAGACACTGCAATGCCTAGAGGACAAGAGTGCCGCTCAGAGACACCATTACAAGAGTTTGAGATGGGAATGTTCTCCTCCTTTTTACTCCTTGAGGAGAATTCACACTGGCGGCGATTAAATCACAGGAGGTTGCTACATTGAGCTACTGTTCAATAACAGTACTGTTAACAGTGCTACTGTTAGGCGCAGGTAGTAGTCTCCAGTTTTCAAACTGTGTCAGGGCTCTTTTTGGATGTGGATCAGTGGCTGAAACACACAAACATATGATAATGTTCTTCAAGTTAAAACCACAAAATCTAAGCTTCATTAACACTCATCCAGTATAAAACATCAAAAACTTCCATAACTCAAACTTACTAAATGTCAGCATGTTGTTATGCACCAGAAATAAACAGTGTCTTATCGGGTCAGAGGAGTAGTACTCTTTACGCAGAATGACTATTCAATACCCATTCGAGTGGATGTATTAACAGGATCAGGATCTCATTTGGTTCCATTTTAGTTAGTGACTTTATTGATTTGATTAACTTGCACTCAAGGCAGTAATGAACTTGGCATTTTCACTGGCAGCTTTACTTGAATCCAATCATGCAGCAGCTACTACTGTTAATGTCATCTAAAAATAAATCCTAGTGTGTCATGAATGTGCACAGCAAAGTTAACACACAAAGTTAACATAATTAATCAAGTGTAAGAACAATCATAAATGTGTGAAGATTTACATAATGTTAGAACTTGGCTGTGTTTAAACATTTCCAACAGAAATATGTATCAAATCACTAAAAGAAAAGAAAAGAAAAGAAAAGAAAAGAAAAGAAAAGAAAATGACAGTTCATCAATAAACAGAAAAAAAGTATTACAAGTAACTCAAGTTACGTGATCAGATTACTTGTTTTCAAGTAACTAGTAAAGTAATGCATTACTTTTAAATTTACAACAAAATATCTGAGTTGCTTTTTCAAATAATATAGGTTATTTTGAGACCTCTATTGTTTCCAAGTTGAGAAAAAATGTAAGGTGCAGAGGTGTTATGTGCGCTGTGTATACATGATGGTTACTGTAGTTCTAGACTAAGTGAACATGCATTAACTCATACCACTTGCACAAAACCCGATTCAGTATTCCTAGAAAATGTGAAAAATCTAATCTGTTAAATAACACAAATAAACTTTATGTATTTAATATCACTGCTGACATTTGATGGTTCAATTTAATCATACAAATAAGCAAAAATGACTATAGATAAACATCACATGTGTGTGTGTTATTATTATTTTATCTATCTATCTATCTATCTATCTGTCTGTCTATTTTTCTAATAAATGGTATTGTCTTCAAAACTTTAAAACTACTTTAAACTTCAAACTAATTAAAACTGAAAACCTTCAAACTTAAAGCTTTTAAAACTACTTCAAACTTTCTAGCTAGGCTTTACAAGTCAACTTAAAGTTTGTCTACAAACTTTACTATCTAGTTATTATTATTATTATTATTACTCAAATAATAATGTTATTTATTTATTTATTTTTGTTAGCAAGCCCAGCCCAGGTGAGAAAAAAATAACACAAAAGTAATGTAACGGATTACGTTCCATAATAGTAACTAAGTAATGTACTGTAATTAGTTACTTTTTAGGGAGTAACACAATATTGTAATGGATTACTTTTAAAAGTAATTTTCCCCAACAAAGTATATATTGTTTTAATAATACGTTAAAATAAATAGTAAATTTAAGTAATTAAATGAAACACAATATAACCCCCAATTTTAATTTCTCTTTTTCTAAAGCAACAGTTCACCCAAAACTGAGAATTGTGTCATTGTTTACTCACTCTCATGTTGTTCCAAACCAGACTTTTTGACTTTCTTTTTTTTCTGTGGAGCACAAAAGAAGATATTTTGAAATCGATCAACCAATCAATCAATCAATCAATCATTTTTGGATGACCTATCCCTTCTGTCACTACTTTATTACTGTAACTGGCCTTGATCTTAGTTTGGACATCCTTGCTCAAAGACAAACAAACAAATAAAAAAATAGGCCTATATGCTGGTTATTTCTTGCTGACAGCACAGCTATGTTGCACAATAGTCCAGCACTAAACTGAACTCACCAAAGACCATTTCATTAATTCATACATTTATAGAGTGATTTAATTCCTCTTCAATATTACATTCTGAACCTCAAGACAATTCCACACTGGTCACTGTCCTCCTGAAATTCCTCCTGGACAAAAACTATGATTGGTCATGGCAATAACCGCAGCAATTTAACTGAGCCGCAAAGTGTTCTCATGAGTGGGAGGCAGTAAATGGTGCCTCATGATTGTTATGTTCTCTTCTGTACTCTGAATTAGACTATCACACAGTAAAGCTTCACACTGGGTATGAAAGCTTCCCAGATAGTTCAGATTTTGCATTAGTCCATGCAAACACATACATAACTACTTTCCCACATGCTCAAAACCATCGGGAGAGAGCTCACCGTTTAACTTCTTTAACAACTTTAAGAGAGTAGCTGCAACTGTCTGCTCTAATCATGTATAAAACCTGTGTGGGGCTCAATAATGCCCTCTGGGTGACCAGCCATGTGTAATTGGTTTAGCCAACCGCTGCTTTTGATTAGCTGCGCTGTCATTATTCCCTCTGCTGCTCTGCATTCTGTTTGTATTACTACCAAATGCGTTCCATTGGTAAGTTTGTTAATGTAGTTAGTTTAGATCAATACAGCTGATTATAGTATGATTATTTTACATACTTAAATGTGCACACTATTCATTTTAAATTGTTATAAATGTGCACTAATGAAGATTGCAGATGCAAAGTCTCTATTTATTAGTGTTGTGAGAATGTAGTTCTAAAATGAAGTGCTAATCTGTGAATAAAAGTGTTGAAATCCCTCCAGTACCGATAAAACAAGAGAGACAAAGACAAATGATGTAGGTGGTAAACACACACGTTTGCTAATTGTACATGTGTATTCTCACCTTGCATTTAATTTATCTTCATTTTCATTCTAAACAGTACATTAGGATATAATATTTATCCAATCGGGGAAAAAAGAACATAATTATTATTATTTTAATGAAATGCATCTACTACACCACAATCAGATAGTCAGATGAATTTGATTATAATATATTATTATACTATATTGATGTAGAAAATTTTCCACAAAGAAATACCTAGTAAATTACAAAACAAAATTCAACTTCTATATATATATATATATATATATATTACAGTGCAGGCAAGATCAAGCGTTCATGTTTGCAGCTTAACTTTTTTTTTTCTTTAGCCCAGTCGTGACTATGAAATCAGTCCTGTTGGCCCTAATCTAATTCTTCGACACTTAAATAAATGGCCCCCCTGATAGGGAATATGCAGAACTATCTGTCAAGCAGACGAATTGGCTACTGTGGAGGTGAAATAAAATGCAGGGCCCTTTATAATCAATGACAGGCAAGGAGAAAAAGGACCACAGTCTGTTGTCCCTAATGTGTCCCTAGCTAATGGCTTGACAAAGACTAAACAGAACAGTAAGGTGTTACTCGGCAGAGGAAGATTAGCAAGCTCCATCACAACACTAGGCAATGACACTGCTTTGTTACATGGCTGCATGTGCTGTAACCAGCAAATGAAACACACTGTGAATTCAGTCAGGTGGGGAATTTGATTCAGCTGGTGCTACATTAACACTGTTCATATAAATGTTTAATTCCAGAATTTATTGGTGTGCAACTTGACAATTTGTTTGAATAAAACTCCTTCCAATGTTCAATTTAAAGCAATAAATACATCATGTACCTTGAAAGCTTAGACATACTCATGGGAAATATGCTGTTTCACTGTTCACAGGTCGAGCTTCAATTTTTTAAAGTGGACAAACATTCGCTATTTGCAGTAGCCTGGGCTTCTGGAAGTATTTTTCGGACATTCACTGACATAAATATAAACATTTATATTTTAAAGTAATAGTTCTTACAAAAAATAACATTTCTTAAAATATATTCACCCTCATGCCATCCAAGATGTAGTTGAGCTTCTTTCTTCACCAGAACAGATTTGGAAAAAATGTAAATTGCATCACTTGCTCACCAATGGATCCAATGCAGTGAATGGGTGCCGTCAGAATGAGAGTCCAAAGAGCTGATAGAAACCTCACAATAAACCACAAGCAATCAACATGACTCCAGACCATGAATTAATATCTCTTAACATAAAAAGCTGAATGGTTGTAGGACTCTCTTCAGGATTGTGGGTCATATAGTTTTTCACATAGGTTGAAGTGATACTTTTAAATCACAAGTAGAAAAGACACTGCTACAAAAGCATAAATCTTCTCTTCTGGGAAATCATTCGAGCTCATGGTCACTGTTTTTAAAGTTTTATATGTCCTTGCTAAAAATCTATTTGTCTATGGAGAAAATTAATTAGATTTTTACTTTTAGAACCCAAGTTATGCACTCTACTGGTTTGCAAATTGGGCGAATTAAAAGATTACTGATTTAATCACTGTGAAAACCTCTATCATTGAATATAGATTGAATGTACACTACATTGCTTTGACTCATCTGAATGTTGAATGTTCAGAGTAAGAGAAAGCTGATCAGACAAGTTCTGCCTCATTCAAATTCCAAGGACGAATTCTTTAAGGAAATCAAACATAGTTGCTATATTCTGCTCAGAGGAGACATTGCAGTCGGTGCACAAGAAGTCCTAAACTGTATTATAGGTATCAAATTATAAATCATTGTTCTGGCTAGAATCGTTTTTTCCATCTTTCACAGTTCTGTCACCTCATCTGTTGAAAGGAAGCTGGCACTGAGTGGGCAAGAGAAAGCCATACATAAATGAATGGGTGACACAGGATCTGGGCTAAGGACACAGGGTTGCAAGTTCAGAAGATTTTGGAATGGACTGGACATACAGTATCTATAGCGAACAGAAGATTGTTTACACATACAAGTGAACTTGCAGATTAACTCACTGAGAAAAGTGCCATACAAAAGTCAGAAAATTATTTCAGAAAATTTCTCTCCATCTTTTTCTTGGAAGCATTGCAACTCTTTAGACCTGAAAAACAGCATGGAAAAAAAGACTAAATAATTTTATTTTTATTGTATTTATTTATTTTAGCAAGGACACATTAAATTAATCAAAAGTGACAGTAAAAACTTTGCTACAAAAATGTATCTAAAATAAATGCTGTTTTTTTTTTCAACTTTCTGTTTCAAAGAATCATGTGTCCAAAATGTGTCTTTAAAAAAATTACTTTACTACTTTAACTGTTTCCGCAGGTTGTTTTTCATGTCCGTGGGTTAAAGCGACATGTAGAAAACTATTTTAAATTGTAATCATTTTGCAGTATTACTGTTTTTACTATATTTTTGATCAAATAAATGCAGCCTTGGACTTCAACTAAATAAATGCCTTAGACTTTTTTTTCAAAACGTCATTACAAAAATCATACCGCCCCCAAACTGTTGAAAGAGTATTGCAGTATAGCAGACATTAATGTAAGTTGTTTTCTTTTACGGTCAGATTTGTCTTTCAATTTGACTAGAAACATGGCTGAGTTTGAAGATTACATTTCGAAGCAAGTTAGTTAAAGTCAGTGTATATATAACAATTTATTTTAATAACAACACACTTGAATGTGCATAACTCTATCGCCCTCTTGAGTTTGAGTAAGTAAGTTCAACCGGATTGTGTGCTGGCAGTGCACTTATGCCTACATTCACTTACTTGCATAAATAAATCATAATGGAAAGCAGAGTAATGCAATGACAAATACAGATATGTAAGCAATGGAAAATTATCAGAACATAAAGCATCTTCCAGACAGCTAAAGCACATCTGAATTAATGTCTTCGCTAACAATAATGTCACATCCATAATGTCCACATTACAGTTCAGCTGTATTTCCATATTCTTCAAAAAATAATGTTAATGAATGTTTTTCTTACCTCTATATATAGCCTTTCCAATGGCTATGTTATTCAGTCAGGGCGTAGGTCAGCAGGCCTCCTCTAATTGTTCATTTTCTCCTTATTGCCACACTGTCACAGTCTAATTGGTAAATGGGGTCCATGAGTCAGCTGGATAATTGAAAGTGAAGGGTGTTTACACAACAAGTACAGCCACAGACTGGCAAGTAGATGAGGAGAGTAGGCTTTAACCGTAGCAATCTACAGCTCTGCTAATGATGGAGCTTGCAGTATTCAGATTGTACATAATCAAACTTTAGTGTTAATTTAGTATCACTATCTATCTATCCATCTATCTATCTATCTATCTATCTATCTATCTATCTATCTATCTATCTATCTATCTATCATCTACACACAGTGTTGTGCAAACTACTTCCAAACTGTAATACATTATAAATTAAGTGTTACTTTTATTTAAAAGTAATTCCTTACCTTACAATATTAATGTCTCTGATTTGTAATGTGTTACATGACTCCTGTATTACCTTTGAGTTACTTTTACCGAAATAACTACAGAAACAGAATTTAAAGGGATAGTTCACCCAAAAATGAAAATTCTGTCATCATTTACTCACCCTCAAGTAGTTCCAAACCTGTATGAATGTCTTTGTTCTGCTGAACACAAAGGAATGACAGAATTATGACAGAATTTTCTTTCTTGGGTGAACTATCCCTTTAACACTGGATTTCATGCAACTTGGGCTATGAGCTTCTCCACCCTTCCTCCAGACTCTAGGACCTTGGTTTCCAAATGAAATACAAAACTTGCTCTCATCTGAAAGAGGACTTTGGACCACTGGGCAACAGTCCAGCTCTTCTTCTCCTTAGCCCAGGTAAGACGCCTCTGACGTTGTCTGTGGTTCAGGAGTGGCTTAACAAGAGGAATACGACAACTGTAGCCAAATTCCTTGACAAGTATGTGTGTGGTGGCTCTTGATGCCTTGACCCCAGCCTCAGTCCATTCCTTGTGAAGTTCACCCAAATTCTTGAATCGATTTTGCTTGACAATCCTCATAAGGCTGCGGTTCTCTCGGTTGGTTGTGCATCTTTTTCTTCCACACTTTTTCCTTCCACTCAACTTTCTGTTAACATGCTTGGATACAGCACTCTGTGAACAGCCAGCTTCTTTGGCAATGAATGTTTGTGGCTTACCCTCCTTGTGAAGGGTGTCAATGATTGTCTTCTGGACAACTGTCAGATCAGCAGTCTTCCCCATGATTGTGTAGCCTAGTGAACCAAACTGAGAGACCATTTTGAAGGCTCAGGAAACCTTTGCAGGTGTTTTGAGTTGATTAGCTGATTGGCATGTCATCATATTCTAATTTGTTGAGATAGTGAATTGGTGGGTTTTTGTTAAATGTGAGCCTAAATCATCACAATTAAAAGAACCAAAGACTTAAACTACTTCAGTCTGTGTGCATTGAATTTATTTAATACACGAGTTTCACAATTTCAGTTGAATTACTGAAATAAATTAACTTTTCCACGAAATTCTAATTTATTGAGATGCACCTGTATGTATATATATATATATTTCGTTTCTAACTTAGTTAAAGTTTTAGTAATTTTATTGTGTTTTTTTTGTCATTTTTATTACATGTCTACACTGGACATAGCTTCAACCAATGGATCCTCTGCAGTGAATGGGTGCCATCAGAATTAGAGTCCAAATAGCTGATAAAAACATCATAATAATCCATAAGTAATCTACACGACTCCAGTCCATCATCTTGTGAAGAAAAAAGCTGTGTTTGTAAGAAACAAATCCATCATTAAGGCATTTTTCACTTCAAATAATTGCTTCCAGCTAAAATAGAGTCCTCTATCCATAATATTGCTTTTTCCAGTTAAAAAATGTAATCTTGTCTTAATCAGGAGAAAAATATGCACCGATCAAGCACTGTTTACAAGGAAAAACAGTCCAAAACATTTCTAAACAAATATGTGGGTGCATTTTGATGTGAGATGACGACGGGATGAACTTTTTCACTGGAGAAAGTGTTATTAGATCATGGACTGGTATTTTAGAAGTTTAAAGCTAAAATGCCTTAATTATAGATGTTTCTTTCAAACACATATTTTCACTTTACAAGATGTTAATTGATGGACTGGCATTGTGTGGATTACTTTATTGTGATGTTTTCCATTCACTGCAGAGGATATATTGGTGAGCAAGTGATGTAATGCTAAATTTCTCCAAATCTGTTCTGATAAAAAAAAATAACTCATCTAAATCTAGGATGTCCTGAGTGTAAATTTTCAGCATATTGTTATTTTTTGGTAACCTATTCATTTAAAGGTACAGTACCACAAATAGCCTTAATCCTAAAGGTCAGAGAAAGGGTCATACAAAATTACTGTTGTTGGCAAATTAAAATATAAAATGAATTTAAGCAAAGCATGTTAATACTAAATGCATTATGGGTTTAAAACGTGTGTAATCTGTTAGCATATATCAGGGGATGCATTTAATGCCGCCATGTGCTTGCAACGACATGCATTATTCAGCATGCTGGTTATTTCTTGTTCAAACGACTCTGAAGTCTGGAACACTCTGTGGGTGCACTTTCTCTCTCTGTATCTACTGAGAGCAGATAATTTCATGTTTTTCACAAATCACTTTTTTTCCTGGCCACCGTTAAAACCGAAATGTCAGTCAGCATTAGTGGAGTCATTTATATGGTGTCACACAGGAGCATGCAGTATTGCAGAGATGAACTATTTCTCTTTCTCCTCAAACCTCCCAAACACTTAGCTTCCATTTTCAAACAAAAGTTTATCTAAACGATTATGAAAAATATCAGGGGAAAAGAGAGAGAGAGAGAGGGACAGGAAAAGAGAGAGTTAATGGTAAACCATTATCCCAACATTACAGGAGTGAATAATAATTTTAGAGTTTGAGGTGTATTAATCAAAATATTAAGAAGTAAAAAGCTGCCAAGTACCATAAAATGTCACTGCAGGAGCTTTGGCCTCATCTCGAGGGATGGAGAACATCAGGCGGACATATTTATAGACACAGAGACCCAGCTGCTCACCCTCGAGGGTAACATCTGTGCAGAGGTTAATATCACCACCAAACCTGTGCAGAATGGACAATTACTCCACGAGTCACTCAGGAAAATGTTACAGATAGTATTATGTTCAGCGATTTTGCTAGGCATAATGGCATGTAGATTGACCAATGCAAAGCAATCTACAAGTGTAAATAATTTAAATGCAATAATGTTTTTTTTTCAGGAATTTAAATGCCATGATTTTTAATCCTATCAATTTAAATCAAGATATAGCATCTGCTATAAGTGAGTTTAAATCTAAGTTAAATCAAGTTTAAATCTGAGTTGAATATATATATATATATATTTTTTTTTTAATCTGCAGGAAATAAAAAAGATTACACTATGTATGTATGTAATATTGAAAACTGGAGTAATGGTTACAGAAAATTCTACTTTGCCATCATAGGAATAAATATATGTTAAAATATATTGCAATAGAAAACAGTTATTTTAAATTGTAATAATATTTCACAATATTGCTTTTTTTTACTGGACTTTTTAATCACATAAATTAAGCCTTACTGAGCATAAGACACTTATTTAAAAACATTAACAAATTGAATTATTATTATTATTAAAGTTTGACTGGTAGTGTATGTAATATATATATATATATAAAAAAAACAAAGCAAAAAACATTAAATATTATATCTAATTGGCTCATAATCAACTTTACATTTACATCTTTTACCCTGGTATAAAATTGCTCACATTTGGAGCCATGGTATAATAATTATGGCCTGCTCTTTCCTCTAAGTCCTGTTCTATCTTTACAATTTGTTTTAATAAAAAGGTAGCCAAAAAGTTAAAAATAAGAAAGAAATCACTGCTGTGAGTGTCAGATCCAGTAGAGATATGCACTTACTGTGTAGTAAGTTTCTTGACAACTTATCATAGCAAGCACACACTTTGCACCTAATCTTATTTAAAGGTGACAACACAACATGGCTTGTTTAGCCAGATGGTAAATAAAAATTTTACTACTATGTTTTTAATGTTCCAAAACAAACCAAAAATAGAAAAATAAAAGCACGAGAAATCTGTTTTCAACTTAGCACCAGGGAAATAAATGTTATGATAATGTTTTTCACCTATTAACTAAAAAAAAGGCAAATGGGATCTCATCTTTTCAATTGAATTTTGCATATATGTCACTTTTTGGAAAATAATAAACAGGTGCACACAACTCTGTACCACTAAAAATGGTCAAATTATATATATCATCAATGGATAGGGCATAAATAACTTTATTTTTTGTCTCGGGGTGGATAATGATGAGGCTTTCAAATAATTTGATCTCTCTCTTTCACATCATCTCTCTAGCCGGCTTTCAATTTTTTGTTCTCACCATTCTTCACATACAAGACTCATCTTGTGAAGCAGAGGAAAAGTGTCTACCAGTCAATCAACATGTGTTAATAGATTGTGAAAATATGGAAAATAGTGAAGACAGAAAGCAGGGTTACTGAGATACTTCAACCAGTCTGTAAAGGATAAATGTGATCAGATTAGATGATCTATGATTTATTTCCTTTACCCCACAGACAATAAAATTATTAAACAGTTAGTTCTCATAAAAGTAAAAGTTCTCACGTTGTTCTGAAACTGTAAGACTCTCTTTCTCTTTCAAAATTTCTGATCCTGTTTCATTAAAGTAATTGATAGAGCTCATGTTTTCAAAAAGTTTTTTTCAGCTCAAAAAGCAGTGAGTCACAATGACACACTGGTCAAAGACATGCATTTGCATTTGTAAGGCTGTAGCAGCTATGGTTTCAAAGCTATCAAAACTCACCGATTTGCAATGACTGCTGGGTAAATTTCCCTCTCCATTTACTGTGAAGTGATGTATTGATGTTTCCTTATTCCCAATGTTGTTCACAGTGGTACACAGCACATGTATGTTCCCTTCAGATTGGAATCTCACTTAAGATAACAGAAAACCCTGTTAAGTCCACTTTGCAGTCACTTTGCGGTCAAATGGAAAACACCTATAATCAACCATAATCCTTCCTTCGGCCAAGTTGTATGTCTAAATGGTTCATTTTTGGTCTGTTCTTAGTACTGAGATATTGTACCAATCACTTTTAGGATGTTTTTGCCATAATTTTTGTAGCTGAGAAGATTTCATCCACACTCGCTTTCATTTTACAAGAAAGAGCACCAAGGAAAATAAGTGTTCTATGAAGAAAGAATGGGGCAAAGGGTTTTGAAACAAAATGAGAATGATTAAAATGACTGAATTGTATTTCTTTTTTCACTGTTTCACTAATGACCATCAGTGGACTGTGTTCAAACCCTGCGCTGGCAACCACAGTGGTGCTTTATAGCGTCCGCATGCAGAGGTACTGTGACTAACACTCATAAACAGTGACTAATTAATTAGGTTGGTGTAATTTCTGTACTGCTATGGCATAATTACATAAGCTGGAGGGGGGGGGTGTTCAGAACCCTCTGAAGGTTAAATACAGGACTATGGAGGAAGTTCATATCTCAGCAGGCCAATGAAATTCCATGGGGCACGAGAGCACCCGTCCCGACAGCAAGAACGATTCGATCGGCAGGACATCTGAGACACGCTAGATGCCACTGGGAACACAGAAGAGCACAGCAGTCATTCTAAGCCAATCAGTGGCAGAGATAAGAGAGGAATTAACAGTCAATTTGCGAGAAAATTAATCCACTTTTCCAGTGAATGACACCCCGTGCCGTCACATTGTGCGAGTTAGAGGTCATTCCTATCTCAGATCCCCAGGCACGGATGGGTCAGGAAGGGAGAAAACGATTTTGGCTTTCTGCCTCTGAACCAGATCACACCGAGGTCTTTAGAAATTACTTCCTTTTATGCGTGCGCCGAAGTTCGCAACCGAACGCCGCGTGTTCTCTCAACATGCTCATTTTCAGGGCTTTTGTGTCGCATGGCAAGCTTACATTTGAAATGGCCTCCTGATGTAGAGGCAGCCGGCCTGGGTTCACCTTTATTTAAAAGCCACAGCTGAGGCCTGAACAACCTCAACAATGAGACCCAATGGTAATTGGTGGCTCACTGTTTGATTCTGAGCAATTAAAATCGGATCATTATAGCGCTGCCATTTTAGAGCTTTGTTGTCAGACTAATTTAAAAGAGGTGACATTTGAAAGGCCTCGCTCGCCTGCCACAAAATATTTTTTCAGTAATTACTCATATTAATGAAAAATGCTGATGACTCGCCTTTGGACGTGAGAATAACAATAACCGTATAAGAGAGAGAGAGAGAGAGAGAGAGAGAGAGAGAGAGAGAGAGGAAAAGAAAGAGAGAGAAAGGTTTTGCTTTACTAGGAGGTGATATTTATCTTTCAACCGGTGGCCACTTGAGCCAAAATAAGTGTGGAAAGGTGTCTCACACCTCAATTTCACTTTAATGCAGTGAATTAAGTAAAGATAGTTAACATTTAGATCCTTTGAAATCTTAAGTTCAGCCATGCAGCAGTTTTTTGGAAAGTCTTCATGGAAATATATGTATCCCATCAGCAACGTAATCATCTAAATGCAAAAGAAAAAAAAGGAAGAAGATCCATTCCCACTTAATATGACTATACAACAATAATAATAATAATAATAATACAATTCAAACCAATAAATAAAAAAATATTACTATTGCAATAATACTACTGAATATTGTAAAAAAACAATAATAATAAAATAACATCATTGATACATTCATTTTTTATTGTTCATTTTTCATTATTGTTTAAATAATAAAATTAAGCCAATAAATAAATATATTACTATTACTAAAACACGATTACTGTATTTACTACTACTAAATACATTTAGTACAACTACAACATTAATATTTATGGATCTCTTGATTGCTTTGCTTTCAAATGTTTATTTTGGCAAGACCTTAGAGCTTCTTTTTTGTTGGCAACAGATTTTTTCAACGATCAAGCACGAGATTTACGCAGATCACGTAGGTCATACTTCAGGTCGGAAAATACGGAAATCCGTATAAATACAGAAAAATCCCATCCCTGCTCATCGTGTCTGGAACTGTGGCTGTTTTGGGAGTAGAGTGACAACAAAGGTTCAGAAAAACACCAACAAGTGTTTCAGCAACGTGACATGTCATACAAAACAAACTGACAAATTGCTGAAGCACCGGTGGCAATTTATCTGACCAAGAAATGTTACAATTGTGTGAGAACAAATGGTTTATTTTGTTCTTGCCTGGAGTAAAACACATTTTGTCCCTAACCAGTTTTTCCTGATGAAAACTTTGGACTAAAAAAAAAGGATAACTTGAGTCTCATCAAAAACACGTCAGCATGATAAAAATGGTCAAAAAATCTTTCCTTTAAGAATTTCTTTCAAGATGGGAAAAGATGAAAAGTATAAATGTCATTCTGACTGCATTGGTACACAGAAATCATCTCAGATCTGTTTGAGAGCTTGAAGTAGGGAATTTTATGATGCTACTTGCAAGTCATCTTTAAAAACCAAAAGGAAATCAAAATCAAACCACAACTGTCACGATTACGATTTCAAATGCCATTTCATGCAGCTCTCGTTCATAAAATTATGTTTTTTTTTTATTGCAGCTATTGCAGCTCTCTAGTTCATAAAATTATGTTTTTTTTATTCGGTCTTCTACCAATGTGTTTTCCCAGTTTGACCCTTTAAATGGGTTTGCAGCATGTTTTCTCTTTTCATTTGAACTTTTCTGTATTTAGAATTTGATGAATTGTGTAATTAAAGAACTGCCATTGTAATTCAATGGAGCGCATATAGAGGGTGTAATTAAAACAAGCTGCCTCCGGCATCACAAATTCATCTCACCTGCAGAAAGAATAATATGACAGAATGAAGCTTATGAGCTCATCAGAGCTGCTCCGGTCACGACAGAGCACGATCAATATTTGAGAAGAGCACGGCAGAGACATCTGAAAGTGATATTCCCAAAACCCTCACCATATTAAACGAACAACAAAACAGCCACAACATCCTTAAAATTGTGGAGGAAGACTATTACAGTAGCAGCTGTTCGGATCGATCGACTGGCAATGTGTTTATAACGGATGAGCGAGTCAGGAGCCGTTTGACAGATAAGCCCGGCAGGTACCGATGGTTTAATTTAACATGGAGAAATGCTGGTATCAAATAGATCTTGTTGCATGATGGGATTTCTGCTCTTTTGACCCCCTCAGTGATCTTTCCAGGGCTATTTGAGCTGACTATGTTTGAAGAAGGTAAATATCAAGGACTGACCTCTCGCCCCACAATCTCTTAACGAGGAATGGTTTCTGTAATGCTGCAGATAATATAATGATTTTTAGCACATAGATCAAAGAAGGTGATACTTGAAGTGCGCAAACACCATTGGAGGATGGGTGCTAGTGTCTATCTCTGTCTGACTCATTCACTCATGCACTACCTTTATAGTGGAGGGCACAGAGATTGGGATATGAGTAACATCCAGATTTCCCCCTTAGCTAAGAATTGATAAGAAGTATAGATAGAAAGACGGACAGACAGATAGATAGATGCAAATGAGGTTAATTTTTGCTATGTTATGCCCCTAAAAAATAAATAAATAAACATACGAATGGATGGACGGATGGTGCATTTTTTTTTCATTGCCTAAATGGAACATTGTTATTATATCATTATTGAAGAATAAAATAAAATAAAATAAATGCAAGGGAAGTGCATTTTTTTTCTATATTATATTGAAGACAAGGAAATAAATAAATAAAAAAACAAAACAAAACAAAACAAAACAAAATAAGATAAAATAAAATAAAGTAGAATGAATGAATAAATGAATAATATTTAAAAGCAACTATAGAAGGCAAGATTATCAGTTAATTTAAAAATAATGCATTACTGCTATAAAAGTGTTCACTATGGGGAATTAAACTGGTCTAGAGTTCAGACAACACTACAAAATGTCTCACAGTTCACAGTCATGCGGTAAATCTGTTTGCAGTCGGCAGTCTCACACCACCATGACTTTTTGTGAACCAATAACTTGACTCTGAAGTCTTGTTAAAATTAGAAAACAAGACCTCTACCATTTGTGGCCCTCCGGAAAATATCCAATATCAAAGTTACACTCCTTCGCCCACAGAATATCCTTTAACACTGCACAAAAGTTTTCTTTCAAATGCAGCCTTTCTGGCTGCACAAGCAATCTTTCTTTTTTGAATCGTAGAGTTTTATTGCACCGGGCCTTTACTGAGAGACCTGTAAGTCTCACACTGGAGTTGTGTACTGATGAATGTTATGAGTAAATCACGGTAATACAGTTTTATATGCGATGCTTATAGCCTCACACCTGGTTGAACAAACTGAAGAAATCACATGAGTTTAGATGTGTGCGAGTCATGTTCTGCTTTATACCCAACAGCACCCTCAGATCCCCCCCTCAGCAATGCTTAATGAGTGGCGCTAAGGTGATCGTCTGCAGAAGACATGTCACACTTCCTCTCCTCACCTGTCACAACTCAAAGCAGAGCTTGGTGTGAGAATACATCTTCGCGAGAGAGGAAATGTCTGCGAGAGTATGAACATGCTTGAGCAGGTATGAAACTCATTTGTGATTTTTCACCTCAAATGAAATATTGACTGGAATAGTGAGCAGGTTTGAGGGATACTGCGTGTTTATGTGAAGAAAACAGACATCTAAACTATAAACTTGGATTATTTACTCACCCTCATGTTGTTTCAAACCTGTATGATTATATTTCCTCTGTGGAACATAAAAGGAGTTTTGAAAAATATCTTTTGAAAATGAAAGTAAATGAGGACCAGAGCTGCTACAAGAGAATCATAAAAGTAGTTCATATGACTTGTCTGATTATACTCAAAGTCCTCTAAAGTTATATAATATATTTGTGTGACAAGCAGGCCAAAATTTAAGTCGTTAATGACTAAAAATCAGTTCTAACTGTTCTTGGTGAGTTCATGAGGAAAGTAACTGTGTCTGATTTATGAATGAATCGTTCTTTTGAGAGTGATCAATTTTAATGAATCAGTTTAATCAGTCCAAATGATCCATTCATGAATCAGACTGATCCAGTTCTTGAGTTCAATTCACTCAAAGATCTCAGAAAGTGTGTGCAAGAGTATCACCATGTATGCTTGAACAGGTATGAAACTTGTGTGTGATATTTCACCTCAAATGAAATATTGACAGGAGTAGTGTGCAGGTTTGTTGGATTAATGTGAAGAAAATAGCTGGCTACAATTTAAACTTTTATTATTTACTGACCCTCATGTCATTTCAAGGCAGTAGACACTCTTTTACAAATGAAAGTAAATGAGGACCAGAGCTGCTCCAAAATGATTAAAAAAAAAGAATCATAAAAGTGGCTAATGACTTGTTTATCTGTCTGCAGTAATATGATATTTTTGCATGACAAACAGGCCAAAATGTAAGCAATTAATGTGTTCTAACTCCTTGGTGAGTTCATAAGACAAGTATAAGTGTCTGATTCATTAATGAATCATTTTTTTATCTTTTTAATGTATCAGCTGATTCAGTTCACAAAGCCAGTTCGAATGATCCATTCACAAACTGGCTGATCTTGTTACTGGAAATGCACTGGAAATGAAGATTATCAGCAAAGGACAATTAATTCTGGTCTGTTTGTCAGAATCATAAGACTTTGTATAATGCACAAGCCTTGAAAGCTCCAATCCTCCTCACTGTAACTGCATAGAGAAAAAGTCATACAGGTTCCTAATTTTATGAAGGTGAGAAAATGATGACAGAATTTCAAAAGAACGTAAAATCCCAAGTTCGTCCCAAGTTTTTCTGTTCAGTTTCATAACATCAGAACTCTCCAGAGGTTGAAAAGTTTCAAAGGCAACCGCAATAAAGCACACAAAAACATATATACATTGTGCACCCAAAAATGACATCGTACATCTTTCTTATTCAAATCAGTTTGACTTTCATTTTCATGCCCAAAAAGAACAGTCTCTGTTTTCCATGACTTCACAAACATTCATCGCCACGCAGTCATGAGTCCTGCATGCAATGCCTGGCACTCATAAATCACTTCATTTCAATCTCTGGGGAAATTGCCCCAGAGACGGTGAGTCGTTTCCTGTGTTGGCCTGGCAGAGGAGAGTGAGGGCTGATTCACGGGGTGAGATTTGATTTATCAGCGCTGGACTGGAATAGGGAGGGGCCGCGAGACCCTCGGAGGAGTTGCAATTTAGATTGGCCGCAGCAGATGGACGGTCAGCAATCAGACAGCTGCTGTAATCAATTCAGCCTGGAGTCAGACATGAATCAGAGGTCTAGCGGTGCCCATTTGCGTCCAGTCTGAGTTTGTTTATAACACGCACACATTCGCGCTATGCTTAAAGTGGTCTGCTGTTTGATGCTCGGGCGGACACTGGCGCAATTGAGCGGTACGTCTTAAAGTCATCTTTCTTGTGAATTACTAAATATTACTGTCAAACTGAATAGTCGCATGCGTTATTTTGACTCTGCTCTTTTTGGTTTTACTGTGTGCGTGATATGAATTGCACAGGATACGCCACAAATGAGACAAGATATAATTTCCATGCTCTATCTGATATGAAACTTGGGATTTTCCATTCTTTTGAAGCTTTAGTGGTTAATTCATCCCAAAATGAAAATTCTGTCATTATTTACTCACCCTTATGTTGCTCCAAGCTCATATGACTTTCTTTCTTCTGCTTGATGTTGTTTTTCTTCAAATGAATTGGTGCCCGCATGTGCAAATGCAAAGAGCAAACACAAACGCTATGCAGGGTCCAAAACGAAGAGTGAATTGAGAAAATTCACCAGCTATGAAAATGCCTTGTGCATTATTTTATTATATAGACAGAGTTTTGCCATGTGTATCCTCTTGATGAAACACAACTTTCCACAAAAGCATTGAGGCCCACTCTGAATTTGTTAATTCTAATTACATTTTTGAGGTTTAAAAGCAACAATTTACTTTCCACAACTTTCACTTGCTTTCAGTTTTCTAAAAGCATAGTTACTCTTTGGTATAACAAGCATCCAAAATTAATGCTTCAGTATCGGTATTAGTTTGTTGGTATTAATTGTTGATTAAAACTAATCAAAAATAGTTGTATTAATTGCAATAAATCTGGAAAAAAAAACATTGGATGAAACACATAAAAATCTTAAACCAAACTTTTTAAAATAAAATGCATGCTAAAATTACTAAAACAAATTCAAGCCAAAAATATTTTACAAATTAATAACAATGACAAACACATAACAAAATTACCAAAAAAACAAAAACAAATAAAAAATATTAAAATTAAAATGAAAACAAAATATAAATAAAAGCTAATTCAAAATGTTAATAAATGCTATAATTGTATATACATAATATTAAAATAACACTGATACTTTTGCCAAAAGTGAGTTTCAAAACTACAAAACAAAACTTTTTGCAGGATCAATTCTTTTGGAGTAACCTGATGATACCTGGCAGGATTTGAGCCTAGAAGATTTTAGTTACCAGATCAGATGTTTCACTCTAGTAGAAGAAACACAAAAATGTTATTGTATTACAGTATTCAATTCTATTAGATATTCAAACAAGGAACAAGAAAAAATGTCATGCCTACCATAGGATGAACAAAGAAGGATTAGGGAAGGTAAAACTTTAAGAATCTGTCATTGAAAACCCATCAATCATCCACAAATCTAAATATTAAGGACCTGTTGCCCTCAATGTCTTTGGTGGTCACCACAGTGTCCAAGAAATCCTGTTTCAGAAAGTCCCTTTTATCATTCTGTCTGTGATCTTGTCAGCGTCCCACTGCCATCTTAACATCTCCTCCCCAGACAGTCTAAGATTTCATTTTTATTAAAACTGATAAATGTTGAGAGAGAGAGAGAGAGAGAATCAGGGTCAGTGGTGATTCTGTCCAACTTTGGATTGAATCTTAGTGCAGAAAACTGTAAATCTGGGGCAGTGCTGCTGCTTGAGGGTGAAAAATTAAACATGCATACAAAACACAGACAAAGCCATTACTCTGGTAAATTGATCTGAATACTCTTGTGGAATTGCCTGCTGGGGCAAAAAGCACTCAGGTGATTGGCTTCTGGGCCGGCAGTGACTCAGAAGTGAGCATTCAATCCATTGATGGAGGTTTCATCAATTCTGGAACTGTGACACTTTGCAAAGTCAATCGGTTTGAATTTAATCACTCAGTGACTGGATTATTCTTGCTGTAGATGATATCTGCGCTCTCTGGATTTACAGATTTTGCTTAAGCATACCTGTTTGTGTGTCTGAAGGAGGAAGTATGTTTCAGATAAGACCATTTTCTTTTAATTACAGCTGCTGAATAACATTATTGAAGTCCACACTCACAAACCTGTTTAATGAGAGAAATGTTAATTAAAATGTTCATTCAAAGCAAGTTTCAGTTACAACACCCATTTTGGCACCACCCCCACAGCTTTTTCTTTTCAATAACAAGGATAAAAACACTGCTCTTGAATGGTAAAAGACTGAAATCTCCAAAACTTCTTGTCAACATTATGTCTTAATGATTATGCTAAAAAGCTGTGTAGAAATTTCTGATGAAACGGCACTGAATATCTGACAGCTAGAATGTTCAATTGACATGGGAATTATTTGATGAGAATTCTAATAATACAGCATTTATTAACATTATAATTGATTTTACAGTATGTTTTGAACAATTTAACATTCTAGGTAAATAAAAGTGTCTATGGTGGTTACAGCTTTTAACAGATGTGATGTCATCATTTTCTTTTTTTAAAGGAACAATTATCATAAAACAATCTAAAAGGCAGTTTTAGTGAGTGGTCCATCTCCATCCCATATTGTCCCTGAATAAACATGCAGTGAAAAGGAATAATAGAGTGAAGTCTACCAAAGGCATTTCAAATATGAACAAAGGAAGAGTGGAATGAATGCAAGTGTAGGATGTAGAGAAAACCGGAAACTGAGAAGTAAGAGAGAGCGGATGGCTTGAGTGAACACCAATTGAAGAATGATGTGTTGAGTGACAATATTTTATTGATCATATTCTGTGCATGGCCATACAACAACCGTCACTCCAGCTACGTGTCTGCGGATGGGGAATAATGACTCATGAAGAGAGAATAGATGTGTGATAGGAAAGAAAAAAAGACCAAAACAAGGTAAACGACAAGAGATGTGCCACACTCCCTCTCTTTCCCTCTGGCCCACCCCAGGGCTAATGATAGTGTAGACTGGAGAGATGCTGATTCACAAGAGGTTCTATTAACACCTCTGCCTGAAGCTGAGCGAAGTGCATACAGCAAGACTTTTCCAGTGCCCAGGGGAGAGATAAAAAAGAGACTACAGTGGGACACTCCCTGTAGAGACACAACAAGTCTGTGCTTAAAAAGCAAATACAGATAGATTTGCATGAATTTACATCTTAAAAGCTCTAGAGACACGTCAGAGTCTTCTTTAAATCCCTGTGTGATAGTGTGCAGATGAAAACTATACACAAGTGTGACTTGGGACTTGGTTATAAATCTGTTTACTTGACTTAATGGTCTTAAGTCTTAATGGAACAAGCTAGTTGCAGGCATGACATTTCAATTTGTGTTCCTGTTGCTCAATTGGTAGAGTACTACAGTAGCAGTGTCCTGGCAATGTATTTGATTCCCAAGGAACAAACAAACTGAACATGTCTTGAATACTTTGGATAAAGGTGTTTGGTAAATGCATACTGTGTCCTGACCAAGATTCCCAGCTATTTTTTTTTCTTTAGCTTGCTTTCTAATCTAGGTGTCTAAAACAACTGTTATAACTATTTCTGGCTCTTTGACTAATTGCTTTTGTACGTTGCTTTGAATAAATGCATGAAGGTAAATGTTTGCACATTGCAAACATGAAAAAGGTGAGTTTTGTGACACAATCATAAAATACAGCCAATCAAACTTCTCGTACTCACACATTGTAGAGCTACAAACGAACAAATTTGGTTTTAAAACATTAAAAATAAATGGAGCTTGGGTGTATGTTCAAGTTCAAATTTATTTGTCACATGCACGACTATACAGAGATTGTATAACCAGCAGTGAAATGTGAGTCAGGTCCGCTCCATGGACAGTGCGAATATTGTAGAATACAACACAAGGGAAGTATGCATAAAATAAAATGAAGAAAAAATAAGATATAAAGTATAAAGTATAAAAGAATGTGCATGACAGTATGCTGTAGAATTAAATATTAAGATAAGCATGACTGTACGAGAGAGGAATGTGCAAACAGGTTGAACATAACACGTATGGTGTTTGCTTCCTAATCTAGCTGTCTAATAAACCTGGCATTGTATATTATGAATATTGTTGGCTCTTCGCTGAATTGCTTTTGTTCCTCTTTGGTAAGTTGCTTTGGATAAAATCATCTGCTAAATGCATAATGTAATTGTATTGCAAATTTGTCCATGGTGATTGTGAAAAAGGCAAGTGACGCGACACAGTCAGTCACAAAATACATCAAGTCTCTCATATTTGCAACATGCTGCAGAGCTAAAAATGAACACATTTGGTCCAGAACATTAACAATTACAAACAAGATTCATCACAAAACCTCATCTCACAAAACCTCCCTGAAATGTTCCTATAATGTTATAAATTAGTTACCAAAAAACAACAAAACAGAAACCATATGCTAACTTTACCTTGAGGGATTTGTCATATAATATCCAATTCTAAACTTCCACAATCTCTTCACATCCATGTTTGATGTTCAATATGAATGAGGAGCAGGACTATGAGTCCAGTCAGTTTGAAGTGGGTGGGGCTACCAGGTGATTGACATAATGAAGTCTCATTTGTTTATATGGCTCGTGAGACTCCATGCATTCGACTATAGATCTTCAATTTTCTTCTTAGTACACTTTCACCACTTGCTAAAATCACACACACACACACACACACACACACACACACACACACACACACACACACACACACACAAACTGAAACATGCCATGCTGTGGCTACACAGTGCATATTAACCGTTGTTCCAAGCTTGTGCAGTCTCATGGAGGTGGTTAATAATGCCTCTAGGAAAAACCTCTCAAGGGCAGTACTGAGATCCACAGGGGTTAGTCTCACCTCTGGTTTTCAGAGCCGTGCCAGGACCCTCTCGTTCACTGGTGCCAATTACCAATGCCAGTCTCACACTTGCCTGAGGGCGACCTTCTCACACCGTGCTGAGCTTTGGCTCCTGTTCCTCTTGTGGCTGTGAACCCAAACACAAGATGTTGTGGGAGTGAGAAAGCTTGTTAGGTTTTGCTTTTGATGTTTCATAACTCTGATATTGCAGAATATAACAGAGGAACAAAACAGTGACATGCCATCAGATGCCGTAACATCAACATGACAGACGACTGTTGTCATGGCTTCCAGAATAGGACACTGAACATGAGAAAAATCGAACTCTTTTGATTGCAAGTCTGTCACGATGACATCCTTGGAAAGTTCACCAGTAATGGACGTATTGGATAAATAAGGTAAGAAAAAGACAACAAAGATGTAACTTGAGATAAGTTGAGAATCGTAAAGAAAGATTCCAGATTTCCTCAATAGTTCCCTTAACAATTCTCTTAGTACTTGTTAAATTATAATTTATAAATATTTGGGAAAAAATAAATACAAATGTCAGTTTCCCAGTATATTGCCACTATATCAATCAAACATACACAAGTCTGTTATTATGCTCACCAAAGCTGCATTTATTTCATAAAATACAGTAAAATTATTATTGTAAAAAGTAATATTGCAAAATATTACATATACAGTAATATTGTAAAATATTATTACAATTTAAAATAACCATTTTGTATTCTAATTTATTTTAAAATGTAATTTCTTCCTGTGTTGGCAAAGCTGAATTTTCAGCAGTTTAAATGTCTTAAAAGTCAAAAACGTACTCGGTTACTGTCGTAACCTCGGTTCCCTGAGATACGGAACTAGTACTGCGTCTTGATAAAGACGCATATGGGAAAAAGCCTTTTTTCTCCTGAACTGAAGTCTTATTCAATCACGCAGTGAAACTGCACGACTATTGGTTCGTGCAGTGGTAAAAAACGAACCAATGGGTCGGCAGCGGAGCTGCACGAACCTATGGCGACGATTCCCGCCAGATCCCGCCAAAATGGGCGGGGCATCTGGCTATATAAGCAGTCGTTTCGCCATAGGATCCTCAGGTTACTTCGACTGAAGCGACGACCGAGTCGTGCAGCTACCTGGCACGGCAAAGTACGCAGTACTCATTCCGTATCTCAGGGAACCGAGGTTACGACAGTAACCGAGTAAGTTCCCTGTCGATACTCCACTCGTACTGCGTCTTGATAAAGACGCATATGGGAACTGAATTTAATCACGCCGTGCTAGGGTAGATGAACGACTGTATATACCTCCATAAGCATAAATCCAGATCTTCTGAACCACCTGCGGATGGAGCATCCAGTCCTCTGAGGGGACATTGCTCCGAGATAACATATCCGCTCCTTGGTTCAGTCTGCCCGGTGTGCTGCCCTCAGCGAGCGCAGGTTGAGCTGAGCCCATTCCAGAAGGCGCTCTGCCAGAATAAAGAGGCGCTTCGAGGAGACACCTCCCTGGTGATTTATATAGGACACCACGGACATGTTGTCTGAGCGAATCAGCACATGGCGTCCGATTAGGTCCGGCAGGAAAAACTGGCAGGCTCGACAAACTGCTAGCATTTCCAAGCAGTTGATGTAGAAGCCGCTCTCCGCCTTCGACCAATGGCCGAAGGTCGGTTTGCCTTCGCACAGCGCCTCCCAACCTGTGTTGGAGGCGTCTGTCGTGACAACTTTCCTGGTGTGGACCAACCCCATGGCCACGCCCTTCTTCATCCACCGTGGGTTCTTCCAGGGGGTCAGGGCTGTCACACAGGCCTGATTCACCCTGATATGCAAGCGTCCGTGACGCCATGCGTTGTGTGGAACCCGTGGTTTCAACCAGCGTTGAAGGGGGCGCATGCGGAGCAGGCCCAGCTGTAACACTGGCGATGCTGCGGCCATAAGGCCCAGCATTCTCTGAAACACTTTGAGTGGGCGAGCGGTGTCGCTCTTGAAGGTGGCCGCGAGTTTCTGAATGGCCAGAGCGCGTTCTGGCGCTTTCACCGCTCTCAAGCGAGCTGAGTCCAGAACTGTACCCAGGAACGATACTCGTTGGCTGGGAGACCGTGCGCTTTTGGCGAAATTGACCCTGAGCCCCAGGCGCTCTAAGTGGCTGAGGATGAGGGTTCTGTGTGAAAGTAGTTCCACCTCTGACTGGGCCAGAATGAGCCAGTCGTCGAGGTAGTTGAGAATGCGGATTCCCATCTGTCTCAGAGGGGAAAGAGCCGCGTCCATGCACTTCGTAAAAGTACGGGGGGCCAGAGACAGCCCAAAGGGTAGGACCGTGTACTGGTAAGCCACTCCCTCGAAGGCGAATCTCAAGAATCGTCTGTGATGGGGGGCTATCTGGATGTGAAAGTATGCGTCTTTCAGGTCCAGAGAACAGAACCAGTCCCCTGTGCGAATCTGCGAGAGGATCTGCTTCAGCGTGATCATCCTGAACGGCCGTCTCATGAGGGCGTGATTCAGGCATCTGAGATCGAGGATGGGCCGGAGGCCGCCATCCTTTTTGGGGACGAGGAAGTAACGGCTGTAAAAGCCTGACTCGCTCAAAGTTGGAGGAACCATTTCTATGGCTCCTTTTTCCAGCAACATCATCACCTCTGTTCTCGCCCTGCACCGAGGTGGAGACCACGCCGCTGAAACGCGGGGGTCTTCGAGCGAATTGGAGTGAATAACCTCGTTTTATTATCCCCATAACCCACTCTGACACGCCGGGGATGGCCTGCGTGGCAAGGGGTTGGATAAACTCGAGTGGCCGGCTGCACGGAGGCAGGGCACTCGTGAGGGACGGAAGAGGAAAATTGCTCTCTTTTTGAGAATGTTTGTGTTTTATTTTTTCCACTATCACAGCGGACGGTTGCATGGGCGCTTGTACGGACCCTGTAGCAACAAACACAATTCCCTCTGCACCCTGGAAGAAAACGGGGTGCCAAGAGGTTTCTCACGAGAGGCCTTTTGGTGGGCGGTCCGGCCGTGGCGGGACTCGACCCTCTCCTCTTCCTGTCCTGCAAATCAGGAGGACGCCGGAGGCGCAGGGTCCAACGCTATCTTGGGTCGGGGGCCCTGGCGCTTCGGAGGGGGGTGGCGTCTGGCTGAGCGTGAACGCCCTCGCGGCTGCTGAGTCCTAGCAGGCTGAGGGGCGGAAACGGCAGGTGCAGGTTTCGCGGGCTGCTGAGTCGGCGCAGTCCTGGGGCGACTCTGAGCAGCTGCTGGGCTGGAGCGCTTGGGCAGGAAGTGTCGCATAGCCTGTGACGCCTTCTGTGCCTCTGTGAAGCGCTCAGCGAATCCTTCCACCGCAGGTCCAAAGAGGCCGCTGGGGGAAATTGGAGCATCAAGGAAGGAGACCCTGTCCGCGTCCTTGATCTCCGTCAGCGTGAGCCACAGATGGCACTCGAGGACTACCAGGCTGGCCATAGACCTTCCTATGGCTTGGGCGGTAGTCTTGGTGGCTCGCAAAGCCAGGTCCGTTGCGCTTCTCAGCTCCCTGAGAGTCGCAGGATCAGGCTCAGACTCATCTACGGCAGAGAGGAGCTTGGCCTGATAGACCTGGAGAACCACCATAGAGTGGAGCGCCGAAGCCGCCTGTCCAGCTGAAGCGTAGCAGCGTCCAGCGAGCGCTGAAGTGGTCCTGCATGGCTTGGACGGGTGACTGGCCTTCGCCTTCCAGCCGATGGCAGTGGGTGGGCAGAGATGTGCAGCCACTGACTCATCCAGTTGAGGCATCCTCTCATATCCCTTTTCTTCAGCGCCGTCAATCGCAGTGAGGGCAGATGAAGCGGAAGTACGGAGGCGGGCAGAGTAAGGGGAGCGCCAAGATCTCGTGAGCTCGTTGTGAACTTCAGGGAAGAACGGCGATGGTCGTTGCTGAGGGGCCTGACGGCGCCCCGGCAGAAACCACTCATCCAGACGGCTGCGAGAGGGCTCCTCTGGTGGAGACCTCTCCAAACCCAGCTCTTCAACCGCTTTTGAGAGGACACGGAAAAGTTCGGCATCCATCCCGGCTTTGGCGGCGCTGGGCGCGGGCAAACCTGAGGGGGCGGGGTCAGTCACTGAGCCCGACAGCTCCTCAGCATCTGAAGCTACCAGTGACATGCTGTCATCGGCCAGCTCATCGTCACTTCCCCCGAACGAGACCAGATCGCTCACGCTTGCAGAGGGACGCTGGTCAGGTTGGGAAAAAAGGACGGGAGACACCTCTCTGTGTGGCGAAAGCGAGGCACGCGGGATCTGAGCTGGCGTGAGCTCGCTCTCAACCGGGCGCTGAGAACCTCTGCCCCGCTGTTTTTTTCCTCACAGGTCCCTGGGAGGAAGAAAACGGGAGGGCGCGAGGGGCGGGGTCGCTCTCTCAAAAGAAAGCGATCCGCGAGCACAGAGGCGAGACTGATGCTCTCGCAGTGAGAACAATCAGAGCCAGTGAGCGCGGCATCTGCATGGGATTTCCCCAAGCAGGAAACACACTCGCTGTGACCGTCATCGGCGTGCAGGGGAGACCTGCACGAGCCGCAGTGACGGCGCGGCATTAGAACGCCGATTTGCTCTTTTAGAGACTTACGTGATAATCGCCGGATGGCGGCAGCGAACGGGACCGGAACTGCTGCGATGCTGGGGCGCGTAGAAAAGGCGGATCAGCCGAGATCGAGGTCGCTGGGTCCAGCTGCGAGGCGTGTCAACGGCGAGTAGGCTTCTGGGTCAGTGTAGACGAAGTCGTCGTCGCTGAAGGAGAAGAAATCTGAGGATCCTATGGCGAAACGACCGCTTATATAGCCAGATGCCCCGCCCATTTTGGCGGGATCTGGCGGGAATCGTCGCCATAGGTTCGTGCAGCTCCGCTGCCGACCAATTGGTTCGTTTTTTACCACTGCACGAACCAATAGTCGTGCAGTTTCACTGCGTGATTGAATAAGACTTCAGTTCAGGAGAAAAAAGGCTTTTTCCCATATGCGTCTTTATCAAGACGCAGTACGAGTGGAGTATCGACAGGGAACAGCTGCTTGATATTTTTGTGCAAACCATGATGCATTTTTTCAGCATTCTCTCATGAAAAATAAAGGGAATCAGTTAAATTAGCTAGCTGTTTTTATTGTTGATGTTTTATTCGACTTAAATATATAAATGTTAATGAAAAGAATAAAAATAAAAAACTTTTATATATCAATCCACATATGTGATGGACATTGGTTATGATTATCTTTAATCAAATCAAATCAAATCAAATCACTTTTATTGTCACATCATCACAGCACATGTGCCTTGATGAGTGAAATTCTTGAGCGCGTGCTCCATACAGTGCAGAAACAATTAACATATAGACAGTACCATTACATACTTACAGACTTATACAGATGACAATGTGCAATATACACATACATATACTCCATACACACAGTGTACTATTAGACATACTTACAGTTATCAACACACATTATACACTGTATGTACACATTCTACATTATGTACACATATATCTACACACAGTAATATGCAAAGGTGCAGTAGATTACACATAAGCTGGATACGCAAATGTTATGGATGTGCATTGGATGGTATCCAGTGGTAGCAGATAGATTGTTGTATTAGTGCAGTGTGTACATGTAGTCCAGTTTGAACTGTGTAGTTAAAGTGCAGTGTGTGGCATATCGTAAAGTGGGAGTGTGCTGTAGGGTGTATTAGTTCTGGCTGTTCATTAGCCTGATAGCCTGAGGGAAAAAGCTATCCCTCAGTCGGCTAGTGTGGGATCGGATGCTGCGGAGACGTCTTCCTGTGGGCAGCAGAGAGAACAGTCTGTGGGACGGGTGGCTGGATTCATTGATGATGCAGAGCTTTGCGGTTGCCAGCGGTGCTGTTTCCAAACCAGGCGGTGATGCAGCCGGTCAGGATGCTCTCCACAGTGCAGGTGTAGAATGACCTGAGGATGCTGGGGCTCATTCCAAACTTCCTCAGCCGTCTCAGGAAGAAGAGGCGTTGATGTGACTTCTTCAGCACTGCATCTGTGTGAGCGGACCATGTGAGATCCTCAGTGATGTGAACGCCGAGGAACTTAAAGCTGTTTACCCACTCCACAGGTGTCTTGTCGATGGTGATGGGTGTGTGTTCTCTGCTCTGTCTCCTGAAATCCACCACCAGCTCCTTGGTCTTGTCGATGTTGAGTGAGAGGTGGTTCTCCTGACACCATTTAGTCAGGGTACTCACCTCCGCTCTGTAGGCCGTCTCATCGTTGTCAGTGATCAGGCCTATCACCGTTGTGTCGTCAGCGAATTTGACGATGACGTTGGAGCTGTGTGTGGCTGCACAGTCATGTGTGTACAGGGAGTACAGGAGTGGGCTGAGGACGCAGCCCTGCGGAGCACCAGTGTTGAGGGTCAGCGGAGATTAAGTGTTGTTGCCCATTCTGACCACCTGACTTCAGTCAGGAAAGTCCAGGATCCAGCTGCACAGAGATCTGTTTAGTCCTAGAGTCTGGAGCTTCGCAACCAGTGTGGCAGGCACTATGGTATTGAATGCGGAGCTGTAGTCCACAAACAGCATTCTCACATAGGCGTTCTTGTTTTCCAGGTGGGAGAGAGCAGTATGCAGGGTGAAGGCAATAGCATCGTCTGTGGAACGGTTGCTGCGATATGCAAACTGCAGCGGATCCAGTGAGGCAGGCAGCACAGAGCAGATGTAGTCTCTGATGAGTTTCTCAAAACACTTGCTGAAGATGGGTGTCAGAGCAACGGGCCTCCAGTCATTCAAGCATGTGATTTTATTTTTATTTTGTATGGGCACAATGGTGGATTTTTTGAAGCATAAGGGAACCACAGACAGAGAGAGGGAGAGGTTGAAAATGTCTGTGAAAACCCCGGCTAGCTGGAATGCACATGCTCGGAGCACACGGCCTGGGATGCCATCAGGACCCACAGCCTTGTGGACATTCACCCGTTTGAAGGATCGGGTTACATCTGCGACATAAATGGAGATTGCACTCACCTCCTCTGCAACAGCCGCGGGAGCGCTCTCTGTGTGGGCAGTGTTGTGAGCCTCGAAACGAGCATAAAAAAGATTAAGCTCGTCCGGTAGAGAGGCGGCAATGTTCACTGTAGCTGGTTTATTCCCTTTAAAATCCGTGATGTTATTGATGCCCTGCCACATGCTTCTTGCGTTGTTGGTGTTGAATTGTTCTTCAACCTTGTTTTTATATTGTCGTTTAGCGGCTTTGATGGATTTCCTGAGATCGTAACTGGCTTGTTTTTCGATCGTCAAAGTTCCCGGATTTAAAGGCAGATGTCCGCGCTGACAAGGCTGCTCGAACATCGCTGTTAATCCACGGTTTTTGGTTGGGGTAGATGCGGATTGTTTTGGTCGGCACAACGTCCTCTACACACTTCCTGATGAAACACGTTACAGAATCTGAGTACGCCTCTATGTCGTCATCAGACGCTGCCCGGAACATGTCCCAGTCCACGTGATCAAAACAGTCCTGTAGTATAGCATCCGACTGGTCCGACCAGCATTGAATTGTCCTGAGGGCGGGTGCTTCTCGTTTCAGTTTCTGCCTATAAGCAGGCAGGAGCAGAACGGAAGAATGATCCGATTTGCCGAAAGGTGGGCGGGGGAGAGATTTGTAGGCGTTCCGGAAAGGAGAGTATGGTGGCAACACTGTCCCGGGCCGTTGTTTCACAGTAGAAAACGAAACTAAAGAGACGGATTAACGCCAACAAAACAGCGGAGACTGCAACAACAGACACTCACATTGACGAGCGCTTGTGAGCGAGAGGGTATGAGACAGCTCAGCTTTGGTTTAAAAGAGTTCAAAAATATTTGTTATCAGTCATGACTTAACGGGGAAAAATAGAGCAGAAACTGAACATGAATGAAGCTTTCTAGTGTGCATGTGTTGACCGCCTGTGTTCGTGTACAACTTCAAATGGAGTATACTTTGAAAGGCTACGCGTTCGACAGTATGCATACGCTAGCGTAAGCGTACAAAAGTGAAGTATACTTTGGCCTTAAAAGCCTCGTCCGTTTGGGAAGGTGCGCGCGCAGTCAGCGGAGGCTCGTGAAGCGGAGCCAGGCGAAAGTATAAATCCAGCATTAGGCAGCGAGGCAGCAAGTCAGCTGCCTAAGTTTTCGGATGCAGCCCTAGTCATTATAAACAAGGATGCACGGCCGCATCTCAGGTAGAGCGCATGCGCTCTAGAGTTATTCACACTAGCAGTGACAGCACGTGCGCAGCAGGGACAGCTCATGCACAGTTTTAGTGCACACACATACTTAGTATATGTTTGTACTGGACACTAATTTCCACTTATATAAGTAGTTTTCGACCTTGATTGTGATATTGTGTTACATTTATTTACATTGAACAGTCATTTTCAAATAAGCTTTGTTAACATTGTGTTGTGTTTTGTATATATTTATATTCATACTTGTGTTTGTATTTAATATTTTAAAACCACACATCTATGCACATTCAATAAAAACAATTTGGATTATCTAAGTGAGACATCATTGTTCTGACTGGACAAACTGTAGCCTTCACCCAAACTCAGACTAGCAATAGAGTGCAGATTCACAAGATTTTTCAATTATGCTTCTTTCTTGTCAGTTTTGATCAGTGTAATGCATTCTCATGTAATAAAAGTTAATTTTTCAAAAATATATTTTTTTTTTCCTATTTAATTACGTTAATGTAATTAATTACTGGACATGGAGTTTGTTTTTGATTAATAAAAAACTGTCTCATAAGAGTCATTAAATGTAACTGCGTGCACTGTATGTTTTTGATTCATTAAATAGAACCATCAAAATGGCTCATCAGAGTCATTTGTTCAGGAACCAATGTAGGATACAATAGCCAAATAGGATTCAACAAGCAAAGTAAATTTGGGTAAAAATGACTTACAAAGACAGCAGAGAGAAGCACAGACACAGTGCACCAATTGATACAAATGATATGTTATTTTAGATCAATGCAGTCATGCACCTATCCAAATCCCAGTCCCTAAGCACTATATTTGTGCATATTGGATTTCTGAAAATGATTTTATCAATCATGCCCATTGTCTATTGCGTATTCAAGCATACCACGCTCATAGTGGACTAAACTACATCCAAGCCCAGTTATCCGGTCATTTCTAATGGGTAGCAGGTTACACATTGAAGCACCACAAATTACTTGCCATCACAGAGCTGAAAAGCCATCAACCATACTGAATAATCCCGCCTCCCCCTGAGTGTCCCCCATCCCGCTGCAGATATTGATCTCTGGCTGGGGCCCAAAGCAGGGCAGATTTACTGTCAGATTTCCAGCTTCATCTCTGCGAACACGCTGAGTTTTAAATTTGAATTGTGTGCCTGAGGTTATTTCCCACCTGGACAAGCGTGTAGTCATTCCGGTTGCCCTTGATGCAATGGCACGCTGTTTATTTCATCCGAACGTTCTGGCCAAATTACAGCATGGCTCCCCAAACGCTTTAAATTTCGCTGATCTCTGAGTCGGGAGTTAACATTAGAGTGGCTGTCGGAGGCTTTTATGGGCATGTACTGACAATAGACCAACTGGGTCATCCGTTTGCACCCTAATGGGTTCGCTTTAAGTCATTCCTAACATTTGCGAGTAGGCCAGCTTATAAATTCCCATAGGGAACACATTTCCAGTCAGGTTTGAATTACAATGACATTCAGGCTATTTAAAAGTTACAGCTTGTGAAAAGTTACATGCATTGTTGTTCGTTTCTATTAATGCAGTCATTGCCAGTCTGTCTATCAAGTAAATATACTGCACAGATTTGTACAGGCAGAATTCCCCATTTGCCAAGTGAAAATTAACAGCTTCTATTTATTGTAAATTCAATCTGTAATCTGTTGAGACTGTAGAAACTATTGACACCAACATAAATATTGATACAAACATCACTCATGCCACAGTACTTACAGTTTTCAGTGTACTTTAGCAATAAAGCGCTAGTAAATTCCAGCAGTCGTATTTACAGTTGCTTCAGGACTGTAAGTAGCTTCTGGGTTTCCTTGTGGCACGCTACAGTACATTTCATGTATAAAACACCAGCAGGCCTGGCCTGCATCCATCTCAATGTGGTGTCAGTGTTCATTAAACTGGGACCAGCAGAGCAAGACACCTGGACTGATTCATACTGAGGGTGTCTGTGTGTTGAATGTGCACATCATGTGTATGTCTATCTATGAATGTGTGTTTGATCGTATGGATGTGCACGCTGTATCAGTGAATTTGCTACCAGAATGGACTGGCGACCAACCAGAACCCCAGCGTTTGCATGACAGCTTCATAGATTACACCCAGAGAGGAGGTACATGTTACCGAAGCAGATGGGTTGGGAACTGAGGATCAGCTTTTATTCTGAACGGTCTCCTTTTATAAAATATACCAGAACGGAACTATTTTTATGACTCTCCATTCCAATAATGGTTCTCGTACATGCACCACTCCACTAATGCAGAGGGAACAACCTACTAACTATAGTCTAATAGAATAGTCTCTTCCCTTCCATCATGTAAGGAAATCTGCGACAGTGCATGTTTTTTTGGTTAATTTAAGTGCATCAGCTGGTTATTTGAAGTGCACTTTCTTCTTTTTGAAATTCTCATATTATTTATACTACAAAATGGAACAGAATTGGGATGCACCTAGAGTTTAATTTACTAGGCTCTGCTGAGCCTCCACTGGAGCCTCAGTATAGCTGGATTCCCCCCCAAAACAATTCTTAAAAGATGGTTCATTTTGATGTATCAACATCATTCACACGATCAGTTAAGTTTCTAAACAGGTTACTTTAAGGAACCACTGTGAACATGCAGTGTCACCAGTGTACTTTGATTCCTAAATGAATCACTCTTATGAATATTTTTTTTTTAGTGATTCAAAAACACAGCACAACCAGTGTAGTTACATCCCTGAATGAATGACTCTTCTGGTTCTTTTTAGTGATTCAAAAACACAGCACAACCAGTGTAGTTACATCCCTGAATGAATGACTCTTCTGGTTCTTTTTAGTGATTCAAAAACATTCAGTGTGATCAGTTGAGTTCAATTCCCAAACGAATGACTCTTATGAGTTTTTTTTTTTAATATAGATTCATAACCACACAGTGTGACCAGTGTAGTGTGATTTCCGAATGAATGACTCTTTGGAGTTGGTTGGATTTATAAAAATACTCATGGATAACTCTGAGCGGTTGCTGAATTAATCTGACTCAATATGTCATTTCCAATGTACGTACTTAAGTTACATGAGAAATAAATCAATGTAATTTCTAACTGGTTGTTCATTCGACATATTAAATGTACATATTTTGATGTATTCCAGTGATATTTTATAAAAATTTGAAAAACTAAAAATCTCTTTTTTTTTTGGTCTAAAAATTTAATTTATTTTTATTTAATATCGAGCTATGACCATTCATTGGATATTATGCAACCTTCCATAATAAAAATTCGGCATAAAAAAAAGTACTACATTTACTCTGGTTTGTTGTGTTTGATAAAGTCTGAAATTACCTCATAGCAACAGACATGGGAGTGCAATAAATATAATAGTGTTGCTTATTTACAAATATTATAAACAAATTCTTGATGGAATTTTTGAGCAAATAAATTTATTAAATTACTTCTGATACTTATCTCTACTGCACATTAGTTTCCTTACATGTGAATCAGAACATAAGCAGGTGGCACACAGTCTAAGTAGAGATCTAATAAGTGACAACGCAGCTGGGCCTCCTACATTAATTAGGGTTTAGAAGCCCATACGTGACAGGTCAAGAGGAAAAGACTGTCCTCGGCTTACAAAAATAGAGACAAAAAGTACAGTGTTTTAACAAGTGGTTTAACAACAGCTTAAGAGGGCTGAGGGAGTCATACCGGGCCTGTTTAAGAGCCAAGAGAAACTGCTCTATCACAACATACCATTAAGCCACATTCCTGGGCCAAAAAGGTGTCGGAAACCGATAATGGAAGGAGTTCTTCAAATACAAGGAATCCGTGCTGATAACCAAATTAACAAGGCCTGAGCATGGAGTGGATTAAAACACTGGCAGCCGTAATTGTTTAGCACAATCTTACTTAATAGAAAAAGCCAAAATTAGAGCACTGAATGAATTGATGAGGCAGAACCTGTAAAAAGCAGCACCTCTCGTTGGGGTGTGTGGGCCGGGGTGATTATTGCTCTTGTGTTCCACAGTAAATACAGCAATGCATCATAATGCAGGTGTAACAAAGGGCTCAAAGCGGGGATGCAGAACCCAATTTGTAGCTCTTTATTACAAAATAAGGGTGAAACACAAAGATAACAAAAGAGTCAGCAACTAAAGTATTATAAAGAGACTTACCAACACAGCAGTCAAGGTTCCCACTTTCTATGACTTTCTCAGCTGTCCAAGACCACCGGAAAGAAGTTTAAAAATCATTTTATGAAGAGAAATCATTTTCACAGAGAAAAACATTTTTATAGATATCTAAAATATTTCAACAGCTAAAAAGAGCACCTTATAGCTGGTAAAATATTTAAGAGCTAAGCCTAGTTATAAAAACAACTTATTCTCTAAAGACTCTATATATCGCTCAAAGATTTAATCAATTTCCAGGCCTGAAAATCACAACATAAAATTGAAAAAGTCCAGGTTTCCATTCATATGACACATTCATGAGAAAGTTTAAGGAAATGGTCAATCTTTAGGTCGCTTTCACTGTAGTTTAAAGTATTTTGTCAAACACTGGTAATGTAACACTGGTAACACCGTGCCTTTTCAGTTGCTGCCCCTAGTTTGTGGAATGCTCTGCCCCTCTGTATTAGATCTGCACCTTCAATATCTGATTTTAAATCCATGTTGAAAACTTACCTTTTTGATTTGGCGTTTTATCAATGAGAACTTTCTACTGTTTCTTTTAGTTATTGTGTACTGTCTTATTGAAATGTTTTTATTGTGCAGCACATTGGTCAACCCTTGGTTGTGTTTAATAGTGCTATATAAATAAAATTGACATTGACATTGACACTGACAATGTTCTGATATTTTCATGTGTGTGAATGACGCAGGGAATATACTCATTTGAGGAATGTAAAGTAGCTTCAAATGCAATATTTCACCTTTATTCTTAACTCTAACCTTTTTGGTAGACCATCTAATACTTTCTGTTCTCCACAGGAGACAGAAAATCAACCAGCTTTGAGATCATAACCCAGACTTTGATCTGAAGCAAAAAGGTTTATGAAAATCAGAGAAGCTTCTATAAATCAGGTAACATACATCCTCAATTACCAACTTTGAAGCTCATGGTAGGTCTGCCCACTATGCTTGTTGCATACAGATTGTCAGTCGGTGCATTTGTATAAGGATTTGTATTTATTTTTCTGCAGGTTATAACGTTATGCCTGTAGGTCACTGTCTTTATCAGTGAGTCAATTAGAGAATGTCAATCATTCACTCAATCGATTTATTTGGAAATGAAACCGTACTGCATGTTACTTGAGGACGTGCAGCCGTGTTGATTCTGCTTTGATGTTATATGCTCAACTATTATAAAGTTTCTTTTCGTACCTTATGATGTAGTCATATGTATTTTTCTAAGGAACTGACCTTCTATTTTCAAGTCTTACTGCCCTTCTCTATTTTTTTAATTGGAATTTCATGGAATACTCGACAGAACTTTGAAACTTTTCATTCATGAGTACTTTTTTTTCAGAACAAGTTCTTTTCTCAGAACATTATGTCTTTGCAGTACAAGTTCGAGCTGTGCACAGCCTGCTAGTTACATGCTTTACAACAACAGCTAAAGCCGTTTGCTAGAGCCTATGAACAGCAGGTTCTGAGACATTCTTTTTTCATAATTACACTAAGATTACCTTTCAAGACAACTATGGAAACTCATTAATTTTTTCGTCTAAGCCATGAATAAGTGGCAAAAAGAGGTCTTGCCCCTGAATGTACTGTATCACTATGGTTTAGAAAAAAAGGCGCCGTTTGAAAACAATGTAAAGCACAGTAATGAGACTAGGAGGACATGTATGCACTGGACTCTGTGAAACTAAAAAGACTAAAATATGACTGCTTTAATCACCCTGGTATATTACTGCTCATTATCAAAGGTCATATGCTGCTCTTTTGTTCTGGCATCCCACAGCAAAGAATGTTGTGTTTGTTCTATGTATATTAAAGAAATCACACACAATAGGCCGTGCATTACAAACTTCCTTAACAGTGAGAAGATCACTGAAACACATGACCTCTTATTGCTTTTTAAAAAATAATTTGGTAATAGCAATATGATAAAAGAAGCAAATTAACAGTTAACCTTGAATTTAAAAACAACAACAAAAAAACACCTACATAAATAAAAAGGGGTCAAACTGAGTCAATAATTTTCATCAAAGAAGCATCATGCTTTTTGAAAGAAATTATTTTTATTCAGCAAGGAAGCATTAAATTGATCAAAAGTGACAGTAAATACTTTTATAATGCTACAAAAGATTTTGATTTCAAATAAATACTGTTCTCCTGAAAGAGTCATATCAAAGAATTATATAAATAAATAAATAAACAAGCAGCATTTGTGTTAAATAATGATGATAATAATAAAACCAATTTCCTGAGCACCAAATTGGCATATTAGAATGATTTCTGAATGATCGAGTGACACTGAAGACCGGAGTAATGGCTGCTGAAAATGCTGCTTTAACAGGTCTAATTAAGGGAATATTACAGAATCAAACATCTGAACAATAGTCCAAAAATCATACACTGTTGGGTCAATTTGGCCTCCTTTATGCATAGGGTTACATTTATGAAAATTAAATATTTGACTGGACAATTCTTCCTATTAGTTAACTGTCTGTTCATACAGTATATGTGTCACCAAGTTCTCATATCCCTTGTGAAACATGCTTCAATCTCTGTGTACAGTCATCATTTTGAGTAAAACACACTCAGTGACAATTGGAAAGGGAAGAACAGTGATAAGAGAGTGATACTGGTATAAATATGAATGACAGTGTGTCAAACAACAAGCACACAGTGCTGATCACTCCGTAAACCACCAGACAATCACAGTATCAACATCTCACATCACAAAACATCACATTTAAGTCGAGGAGGAGCACATCTCCTCCGAGACACGGCAGCTTTGCACACCGGCCTATCTGCAAATAAATATGTAGGTGAGAGCTTTCTCTGCATGAGCAATGAATCCTGGGAGGGGAATAAAAAGGTAAGAGGGAGCAGATGGGGGTCAAGTTGTTGAAGCAAGTTGTCTAGTGACTGACATCACATAAGCAGCGGGTGCCATCTCAGGACTGGATATCTGGCATTGTAATGGGGCTGGAATATATGCAGAGGATGGGGCTCAATTTCAGGTTTGAGATGGGATGTGTGAGGCAGCAGCTGGTGCTGGGGAGTGAAGGGGCCGGGTAATGAATTCTCACCCCGGCCGTCTGCTTCACATTTCCCGCACAACCTCCACTCAGATATTAAAAAGTGTCATCGCCCAGCTCACCGATGAATCCAGTTTGAATTTTAAAATAACCCCACTTGTCACACTGAGGGAAATATCAATGGCTACTACAGCATGGAGGGAAGAAATGGAAAGATAGGGAAACTCCAGGAAAGTGAAAGACTGGAGATCTGGCTGTGACAATTATTGTAGGTTTGTGAGAGGAAGTTGCAGGGATGGAGTGTAGAACAGGACAGATTTAATGACAGAAACAAGGAACTGGATCTTGAAGTATACCTGGAGTCCATAAGTTGACAAGTGAGCCGCTGTTTTATCTGCTGGTACATCCATCTTGTGTTGCGGAGAGTGAGAAAGAAGAGATTGGTTTCATCAAGCAGGGTCTTCTCATGCTGAGGAGAAGAGGTTTGTTTTGAAGAGAGAGAAATGACACAGCTGGTTATGGTTGAAGACTTCTGTAAGCTTATATAAACATTACGATGAGCTTGTTTTAGATGAGACGCCAATTCATTCAATTCATAGAGGCACTAAATTGACAAATTAAATGCACATGAACTTATTTTATTAAACATCAGAAGTTTAAGTTCAGATTAATGTTTTATATATTTGTGTCAGACGGACATGTTTGACCCGAGGCCCATGTTTTGGCAAGTGTCAAGTTAAAAATAGCTAAACTTTTAAAAATGCTTCTCAAGACCCTAGAGCTCCATTCCGTTCAGTTGCGCTCTGTCTAGCTGTTTGAAAGGGAGAACACGTCCTGTGTGAACACCCTCTAATCTCTCCCAAGCGTCAATGCGCCAGACTGAAAGTCACAGTGAACAGTCTTGACACAAATTGTCTGTCACAACACAAGGTACTGCTGTAAATGCCACAGCTGATCCCCAAATTAAAAACAAGGCCCTTTTTGTTTTATTTGCATGTAATTGTCATTGGAGCCTAAATTTTTATGATTGAACACTTGTGGGATTTGCAGATTCGTATGCTCATTTATAGTCATGACATATACACAAACAAATATTCTACCTATGATTTTTAAATGTTTTTGAAAGAAATTACTTATGCTCACTAAGACTTCATTTATTTGATCAAAAATACAGTAAAAATTCTAACATTGTAAAATAAATAAATAAATAAACAAAATGAAAACAATTTAATATAATTGTATTCTTTTGTAATATATTTATTCCTGTGATGGCAAAGCTAAATTTTCAGCAGCCATTACTCTGTTTTTCCCATTTTCTTTTAGGATTCTTTCTTGTATAGTAAATAATGTTAATTTGAAATGGAATTCCATAACAGTAAAACTCTTTACACAGTTCATGATTTAATGTGTTGAACTGATGAATAAAAGTATTAATTTCTTTATAAAGGAGATATATTATATATATTATTTATATATATATATATATATATAAACAATATATGATTTTATATATATACTGTATATATTAAAAACAATAGAATATATATATATATATATATATATATATATATATATATATATATATTAAATTTAAGATATGAAAGTTCAACTAGATGACACTTGCAATAACACTAGGTTGTGCTAAGAAATTTAACAATGCTGTTTAAAAGATATCAGTTAACAAACTTTTGCAGCACAAAATACTTAAATTGGAACTAAACTAAAAACTAAATGAACTGAAACACTGAAAAAAAAACTATTACTATATAACACAAACTAAAAACTTTAATAATGCAGAATGCATACTTAGGGGTAAATGCAGGTTTATAGAGATGAATGGGAATGTGAACTGATGGCTTTCTTCAGGTTTTATAGACCTCCTTTATTAACCTTATCACCCTGGCTCTTGAATATTAATTAGATGTGCTATTGAATGAATGAATGAGGCATTTATATAGCACTTTATTGTGTATGGTTGTACACCCAAAGCGCTTTACAATCGTGGGGGGGGGATATTGGCTCGATCTCTCTCTCTCCTCAACCACCACCAGTGTGCAGCATCCACTTGGATGATGCGACGGCAGCCACAGGACAACGGCGCCAGTGCGCTCACCACACACCAGCTACAGGTGGAGAGGAGAGAGAGATCGAGCCAATCAAGTGGATGGGGATTACTAGGAATGTAAATGTACAGTGTACAATATCGAACTATTGTTCGGCCATTTGTCCTAGCTGATTTGCTGAAAGGCAAGGTGCTCACCATTAGCAGGATTAACACTCACCTCTTCAGTCCACTGCTGATGCTACCGGCGGGTCTTTAGTCTGAAAATGAAATGCAAGAAAAACCTAAATTCTGAATTCAAAACTTTAATTACCCTAGTGAGTGACATGAAGTCTGCATACATTCAGGGGGTACATGCAGGTTTATAAAGATGAATGGAAATGCGGACAGAAACCTTTCTCCAGGTTTTACAGACCTCCTTTATCAGCCTGGCTCATGAACATTAATTAGACGTGCTATTGTTCGGCCATTAGTCCTAGCTGATTTGCTGGAAGGCAAGGTGCTCACCATTAGTAGGATTAACTCTTGCATGTTCACACAGCTGATCTTCAGCTTGGTCTTAAAATTGCAGTATGACTGGCCAATTACACTGTAGCAAAACAACACCACAAATATGATGATTATTTGCCAGAAAAGTGAGTGTCATGTCAGCTAGATTGGTGCAAAATGACAAAAAACACAGAGAAGAATAGCTGAGCTCTCCATGTACAAAGTAGACATGCCACCTCAACATGCTCATGTGCTTAAAGACTGATTAACTATTAAAGTCATCATCACCTTGCCCAATCAGCCGAGACTGTGCTCTGATGATGAGATTGGCTCAAAAACACAATGTAGACACACACACTTAGACAAAAGTGTTCAAGTTTCTCATTGCACGCCCCTCTGTGTCTGTGATTGCACGTGGCAGATGCACCAGCCTGCCTCTTCACTGACAATGAAAATTAGTTTAAAACGAGAGACAAAATTACAAATAATTTTGGATTTTTTGAGCAGCTATTTGCTCTCTTAATGAAATGACGCTTCAGAAAATGGGATTTTAGAGCCATCTCCATGGCAAAGAGCCAACCATGAATATTCACAGCTCAGCTACCGCAGTGCCTACTTAGTATGTTAACTCAAGTACAAATACCAGCGCAGCTTCAGCCCCACTTTTAAAATGCCAGCGCTGTAGTCTCAGCTGCGCAGTATTTAAAAGACTTTCGCTTTGAATCCTACGCACAGCGGAAAAGTACATCTGCTGCACATTTCAAGTTAATGTTCTCACAAAGCACTGGAGAGCTTGTGATCATTCGATTTGTGTAAAATGAACATCCTTCACAAGATGTTGGCAAGATGAGGCTAAATTTGATGGCAAATGACTGCATGTATACACACCTAGAAAAGAAAAGATTGGCCAAGTTTAAGATGGAAATGCCGTGAACACTACATTTAGATTTACGACATTTACTAGAACTAGAGGGTGTTTTTTTTTTTTTTTAAAAAAAAAAAAAAAAATAATAATAATAATATATATATATAATTTTTTTTTTTTTATATATAAAATTTTTAATGATTTAAATTGTTTTTCAAAATAAATATATTTTTTTCCAATAAATAATTTAAAATGATTTAATTATTAAAAGTCAGTTATTATTTATTTAAAGAAAACCATTTATTCTAATGACTCATTTTGACCTTGTGGATATTTTTGGTCATTCATTCTAGGGCTAATAAAACATTTTCGCAAGAAACGTAATTGGTGCTGAAAAAAAAAAAAGGTGGAACTGACATATCAAAGTGCTGACTGTTTTCACAGCCTGGATATCTGAAAAGGAAAGCGAAAAGCTGCTATTTCTGTCACATTAACTAGCCTGTGCTCGTTTTTTCTTGTTCCATCTAAAGCTCCATCTCCTTCCGGAAATGCACTTTTATCTACTAATCAGAACAAAATGGCAGCTTTAAGACTAAATCAGGAGATTGCATGTGTCTCCTGCACAGACGGCTTTAATCCACATCCAGCAGTTTGATATCTGATCCAGAACAACAACGGCAAATGGCGATAAGTTCCAACAGTAACTGTCCTTCATTGCCAGCCATGATTTTCCCATCAAACCAAGGACAAATAGTGCATGTTCAGAGTTTTCTGTATTTCATAAAACCTACCAGAACTGCACCACACAAGCACGCAAGTATAAATGAATCATGAACTGACTCTAAAGGACAAGGACGATTTCTTGCAACCTGGGAAGGACATTGAAGGTAAAAGTGGATGCCTTTTATTTCATTTTCCTAGAGAGGGTCAATCTGACCGTGGATTCTTAAATGGACAGATGAGTCAGTTTGCAGCTAGTTGGACAGTTAGAAGTCACCAGCAGCCATTTTCTATGCAGCTGGTGATTCAAGGCAAAAACCAGACTGCCATACAAACTGTGGTTAACTTCATGAACAAACCCAAGTTTTAAAAGTGAAGAGTAGTATAAGCCGAAGAGGTTGGACAACTTGCCTGAAAACTGTGATTTTCATTTGTCTCCAAACATCTGCAATCTTCCTTGCATTTCGCTCAGCTTGCCCCGCGTGCAATACAAAGCACTCAGATGCCCCAGAGAAACCAAGTGGCCGTCACTGTTCATTTGCACTATCTGTTCCTATATAATTTAGTTCTTCAGAGACTGGAGTCCATCAAATCATGCCTGTCTCCTTCCCTCCCTGACACCCTTTGCCAACTACCATGAGAAATTTCTGAGCAAAAATGGAGGCCAGGAATACTTCAGGCTCTACCTCATCACAGCTGACGAGCTCTTTGGCAACGGAAGTGCATAAGAATGAACCAGGAATGGCACACAGGCTCCAACCGCAGAGTCGAGCCTGAGAAATGAGCTGGCATTCTCAATGAGACAGCAGCAGACTGATCGAATCACTCCCAAGGCCTCTGAAGAAATTTCCAGCGCTCTTTTAGGCTAAATCATCCTCTAAGGCAAAGAGCACGGATTCTTGTGCAGGGGAAAAAAGTTGGGCTGGTTTTTGGAGGAGTTCTGGTAATGAGTTGTTGTAGCAGAAAGTTTGGTTTAGAGTTGTTCCCTTCCCTTAGCTAGTTTTCAAACTCTTGAGCTTAACAGTGATGTGCAAAGTTCAGAATTGAAGAATTGGCCCTTCACAAAAACCCACCCTCCTTAGTTACTGTTGCTATGCCTAGTGAGCTGCTATCTATCTATCTATCTATCTATCTATCTATCTATCTATCTATCTATCTATCTATCTATCTATCTATCTATCTATCTATCTATCTGTTCGTCCATCGGTCCATATCCATCCCTCCATCCGTCTGTCTGTCTGTCTGTCTGTCTATCTATCTATCTATCTATCTATCTATCTATCTATCTATCTATCTATCTATCTATTCGTCCAGCCGTCCATTATCCATCCATCCATCCGTCCGTCTATCCATCTATCTGTCCCTCCATTATTTATCCATCTATCCATCTATCCATCCATCCGGCCTATAAACCTTCAAACTTTAAAGACTTTAAAACTGTTCGCAAAACTTAAATAAAACAAAACTCAAATAAGGTTTTGTCAAGCAAATAATGTATGCTTTTCTTAAAAAAAAAAAAATGCAGCTATATTATATTTATTTTTCCTCTTTCTTAAATGAAAATCCAATTTGCAAATCCGCATCCAATATACTACCCTAATTCAAATTCAGAAACTGAATTTAAAATGCATTCTCAATACAGCTGTAAATTGTGCCCTGGAGCTTGAAATACCCAAGATCCTCAAATGCATGTCTGCTTACAGTATATCATCACTACTTCAGTAATAATGACTCTTGAAACATATTTTTCTCTGCGGTACAGACGGTTGTGTGAACATATGGCAGCAGAATCTGCCATTCAGCATTCAGAACTGTAGGTGCAAAATATGCTTGTTTGGATCTCAACACATTCCTCTGATCATTTATCACATTAAATTACAGAAGACGACCCTCAAGCGGGTTGTATGAAATATGACCTAATCTAGAACTACTAGTGCAATGACATTGACATATATGGGCCATATTGGATCAGGTCTTCTCATACAGAGAGAGATTCTTTCTACCAAAGATGAGGCGCTCAGCATCTTTCTATAGCAGTACTGTTCTCCACTCTGCTTACTTTTCTCTTTATAAGTCTTCACTCAACAGATGTACTTGCAACAAAAACTCTTCAGTGAGTTCAATGAGGGGCTGATCTGTGTCATAGAGCAGATGTCACAGACCAAGAAAACAAAATGTCCCTCAAGGAAAGTCAACACATTTCTTGGATGGAAGAAAGAGAAAACTACAGAAAAACATGAGACATTTTGAAAAATTAGACTGATTGTGTAAATAAATGCAATTAGTGGCTAGGGCTGGGTTGATAATATGAATTAATAGATTTTTAATTAACAATCAATTTGATGAACTGACATTGATTCCTAAATTCCAAATTCAATCTTTGAGTCCATGCTGTTTTCTGTTGATGCCAGCACAAAATGCATCGAATACAATAATCACAACAAGCGTTGTGCTGTTACTTTTGATATGAAACAAAGTTTCAGCTTTCTAATTCTGTCATTTTTTTAAATGAAACTCAAACAATAAATGTTGTTTCGAAACTCTTTAACTGAAATATTTTGAATGCAGAACACATGCTAATGTAGTAAGTGATGATCTTGATAAATTAAATAATTAAAAACATATATTCAATTTAAAGTTTTATTTCAGTGTTTTATGTTGACTTATTCAAAGTTTCTATTAAATTTTGCAAAATCCTCAAAACTTTTTTTTTTCAGGTTTAAGTACAAAATTGAATCCCTTGTTTTCTATGGACTTGTTACACTGTTTACTACACTTGTAAATGTGTACACTTGTGACTGGATCACCCAAAGCAGATGTTAATGTGTCAAAAATATGTTATTACTCACCTTCCACTTGTTCCAATGGAAGTCAATGGCTACCATCAACTGTTCAGTTACCAACATTCTTCAAAATATCTTCTTTTGTGCTCAACAGAAGAAAGAAACTCATACAGGTTTGGAACAACTTGGAAGAGAGTAAATGATAACACATTTTCATTTTTGGGTGAACTACCCCTTTAAGGCCCCGAGAGCCTTTAACCAAGGCCTCTGCGATCAGTTAGTGGAACTACACTTGTTTCCACTGATCTACGACCAGTAGAAACTTTAACACACCAAAGACCAGATCTACCATCACAGGTTGCTGCAGACACATCTAAACCTCTGCCGTGAGGGTTTTTAGTGGAGACGGCAGCTTGACTGTGCTGCGTTTGATTAATGGACCTCTCTGTGTCTGTGAGTGACGAATTATCAGAAGCTAGACTCGCTCGTACATCACTGTCACATGCGCTCACATGGCAACCACATCGTCTCTCTGTCGTCATTCCCACCATCACTGACTGCCCTCTGCTCGAGGAGCCAGGAAGAAGACAGGGGTGGAGAAGTGAAAAGACTGATGAAATGGTAGAGCGGTGTAGAGTTGAAGGGAAAAAAGAGGCTCTCTTCACTGCTCTGTTCCTCAACTCCGGTAAGGTGATAACAGTCAATTAACAGTGCCAATGCAGATGTGAGCCCCTTCCGCTTATCTCAGCATTAAAGTTAATTTGGGAGAATAAAAGACAGCTGATAAGAGCTTTCCAGGGTGACAGATAGGGGATGGTGGCGTCTCGTCTCTTCTTGTCCTCGTTTGGGCCGTGGTTTCGCTTGTCCCCTCATTAGGCAGGTGCTGTGAGATGGAGCCGAGGGAATCTTATCACTTGCGGCATGCTGAGATTGTGTTTATAAGTGGCAGTGTTAATCAATTAGCTGCCACAGCTCTGGGAGAGGATGCAGTGTTGCCTCTGGTTCTGAAGAGCTGCTTAGCTGTCATGTTAACAGCCCAGGAAATGAGGGCCAGTTCACATACATGAAAACAGAAACAGACTTTCACGTGCTTCTCTCTAACTTAATGGCTTTTTCTTAATGGCAAAACCTATTGAGCAGCATACTAAGGTAGCATACTAATGGAAATGGAACCTTTGGAAGTCACAGATTTGGAATGCGCAAGTATCGAACCTATGCGCAAATATCAAAGGTAGAAAAAAATTATATATACCAGGGGAGTTTCCTCCAAGGAGGCAATGGAGGCAGTGCTTCCTCAAAATATTGGATGAAAAAAAAAAAAAAAAAAAAAAATGGTACTACAAAATAAAACAATGCCAACATTACAAAATATAACATTATAAACTGTCGAAATCACTTGTTTTTCTAAAGAAACAACAGTGACACCAGCAAGTAAATTTACAGCGGGAGTCCACACCTCTCTTGCCTCCCCTGAGCCCAGTGAGTTTTAACAGACCCCGTAAAGCATGCGGTGGATTTGGGTTGGGTAATTGAGAATGAATGGGGGAAAGTCCATCGCGATATGACTGGTTAAGTTCGGCTGTGATTGGTTCATGCAATAAATCCTGCCTCTTGTGTTTGTGCGTGTTCTGTGTTCACGAATCAGTTTGAATGAACAATATGATGCCGTTAATGGGAAGACTAATTAAAAAAAATAAGAAAACAACTCACAAACTTAGATATAAATACAATGTACAATCCTTAAAAAACACTAAATTTATGAGATTCATACTTGGCTTTAATAAATAGAATATTGATTTCATTGTTAATTTAAAAATATAAAACAGATTTTTTTTCTTTTTTTCTGATAGAGTAAGTAATGTTTATTTAACCAATTTACATTTTATTTAAAAAAAGGACTTTGCTTCCTCACCACTGCACACCCCTGATACCACATGTTCAAAAAGGTTAAATGGTCCTGAAAAAATAGTCACACTTGTAATCTTTGCAGTCGAAAAATGGCCACATTGGAAATAAATGGGAAGTGAATTTCACCTAGTGGAAAAAATTGGTTGCCTAAACAATATCTTACTGAAAGCACATTTTTTGAGATATCAACCTCAAATATGGAACACAAATTGTTTAGAATTATGGTTTATGGCTTTGGATTAAAACATGTTTTGGAAAATATTTTTTTCACATAAAACTTGAAAGTAGCATCTGCCAAGTCTGTGCTCTAAATCATTCAAGATTTACAACAGTTTAAGTTGGGAATTTCACTTGCATATCTCTGCTAAAAAAGTGGTTAACAAATAATAAAATAAATTTAGCTACTACATAAATATAATTTAGGACCATACATTATATTAAATTAAATTTATACAGCACCAGTATGGGTCACCATACTTGGCCACATGTCACGTCCTCCTCCTAAAATCTGCTTTAAATACAAAAAAAAAAAAAAAAAAAAAAACATTATCAAACTAAAATATAGTGCATTCATTTTAACTGCACTTTTTAACTTTTTTTTAACTTAGTATGAAGCTCGAAATGAATAAATGTAATTGTTAAAATTGCTGCCTATTCACACGGAACACGTTTTTGCATTTAGAAACGCGAGATTCTGGGTAGTGGAATAAAAATAAAAATGTAAGGTCTAGATACCCACCGTTTAAAAGTTATTTCAACTTCACTGCGTTTTTAAAATGCTGTGTCATGCACGAGATGCTGCAAAAGACGTATACAATGCGTATGCAATGGTAAAACACATCCATCTAGTGCGTATTTACATATAAAACAACAGAAAAGGAATGCAACGGAATGCAAAACGCATTCTGTGTGAACGGCCCCTCACTCCTCCCCATCTTGCTGCTTTCGTTTCTCACATGCACATAAATTGTGTGCGTGTTTATTTCAGTTGCAGCCAGATGACTATCCTTTGACACCTGGAGGACCGGGATGGGCTTTTGATGGATTGAAAGTGGACAGCTGTCAGGACGCTGGAAAGGTGGCTGCTTGGGGTGCGCAGCGGAGACGCACCTAATTCCCAGGTCTTATTTTGTCAATAAACAGCAGCCAGTGGCACTCAATTAGATAGCTTTATTGACTATGTTCCTGGGGCCATGTCAGATGTCGGCCGGCAACACTGCCTGACGACAGACGCTGACACCTTTCTCAAGATTACAGAAAATAGAAAAGGAAGAAGATAGAGCTGGAGAGGAGAATAAATGAGACGAGAGAGAGAGAGAGAGGAAGGATAGATTTGTGTGAAGGGGACAGTATGAAACAAGCACTGTCTAAATGAGAAAAAATGAAAGTAAAGTGCATAAAAATAAAGCTGTAACTTACTGAGACTTTTTTAGTCTTTATATTACCCTTCCGATGTTTGTGCCTTTACCCAGTCCAATTAAGTATTATTTGCAACCCAATATTCACTGTGGGACACCAGTCATCATTCAAGCTACTTTAAATTAGTTTTAATGATCAAGGTTGTGCACAATCTGTCATGACGTGCTGTGAGTGAAATTCAAAGAAAAAAGGCATGGTGCTTACTGTTTAATTTTTCAAAAATACATTTAAAATGCAATGAACAGATTTTTGTGGGGCTTAAATTTAAACAAAAATATCCAGGTGCTTTAACTTTTCAGAGTAAGAAAAAAACAACAACTTCTATTTAATCTCTAATCTTTTATACATATTTTTAAGTAATCTTTTATTATTCTCTAAAAACAAGGTCTGAAGTCATTTAAAATAAATATATATGAATATTTAGGGAAAACCAGCCAAAGCAAAGTCAGTGTGGGCATAAACACGATGCAGAAAGTCATTTTGTTGTCACTATAAAGCAGAGATGATCCTTCTAACTGTGTGTCATGGTCAATTTTTAATATTACATAGTTTGAACATTTTGTGAAAAAGCATACTTTGTTAAGGCTAATGGTAGTAAGTCTATGAAAACTTCTTGATATTCAAAAACCAAAGTATTCTATCCATTCATCCATCCATCCATCCAGCCTATAAACCGTAAAGCCTTTCCCAAACTTTCAAATAAGGCTCTGTCAAGCAAATAACATATGCTTTTCTAATAAAAAATAATAAAAAATGCAGTTATATGCTATTCATTATTCTGCTTCCTTAAATTAAAATCTATGTACATAATTTTACTAAAGTGGCTACATCACATAACATTTTCAGAGTTATTAAGCAATTTAATTTTATTTAATTTTATTTAATTTAATTTTATAAAAAAAAAACAGATTTACATATTCTTCGTTTTATCATCTGGATATTCTTTGTCATTGACAGTAATAAAAATGCCTTTCTAAATTGAAACCAGGCACCCAAACACTTCTCTCAAGTACTCTTAAGGCACAAACATCTGATTAGATGCCAAGCCAAACAGATTGGACATAAGCTTCTTTATGCAAATTTGCTGGAAGGCAATTAAAAAATATTATAGAATTTGACATTACAATAATAAGTGAAACACACCTGCTAATTGTTTGTTGCATCACAGCCTTCTGCTCCTTTGCATATTGACTATATCATATTCAGTTGCACTTGTATTTTTCTTTGTGTTCTAATCAAGCCCTACAAGAGTCCATGCGTACTTATTTCAAGTGCAACATAAATGCCTCAAATCTCAAGATCTTTCTGAGGGTCTTTAAGGGTTCTTATTCTGAAAAAGTTGTTTTCCTGCTTGCACTTGTTCGCCATTGATTTTTCTCGTTAGCATGGAGGATACACAAACTCTCCATAAAAGAATATTCTATAAACAGGCCTGGTAATTAGCATACACAAGTTTGTTTGGAAACTTGAGAAAACAAAATGCTAATGTCCTTTATATCGTCTCTCCTCATGCAAATAATTCCCAAGCTGCCGTTTCGCGCTCTCCCACATCCTCTTACTTCCTCTTGAAGTTAATGGACTTCTACGCTTGGCATTTCTCCTAATAACCGAAATATTTGTCCTTCTTAAGCATTTAAAAGTCTCTCAGGATGATTTGTTTTCTGAGCATCTGTGACGTTAAAGCTAAGAGAAGCAGAGTCGCACCTCTCGGTGTGAGGTTGTCCACAGTGGACCCCGTAATGACATCACAAAGTGACCCTGTTGTCTGAGAGGAGACAGATCCGCCATGTGGCATAGATTAGAATCTCAGTCTGGATCCTGCTTGTGATTACAGTCATTAACTCACTACAGGACGCAGTGCTGCACCTGTTCTGGCGTTCAGCAGATGGTGCTGCGTATAGATTCTCTGCGGTGAGTCCCTCCAGTGTTTGTGTTACCGGCCAGGCTCTCCCAAACACGTCTAATACCCTCCATCACTCAGGCCAGTCGGACATTATTAACTTATGTGGTCGCCGCTGATGGAGCAGACATGTCTGGATTGATCATAGCAGACGATCGCTTACTGTGAGTGCAAATGAGTGCATATACGCAATCTGGAGTAAAAAGCTATTACGTTTTGCTACGAGTGTGTAGATACAGCGCGTTTAACAAGACTGTTTTCTCGCAGGTGAGAAAAAATGCAATAAATGGAAAAGTAAACACTTTTTCGATGGCTTAAATCCCATAAAAAAAATCGAGGCGGAAAACTGTTATGGCTATTATGCATGTAATTGCTGACAGTGACATACACTAGTCTGGACAGTGAAATGATTCGTTTGGCAGTGGGTGTGGGCTGTGCATTGGGCCTTCTTAACAAGCTACTTGTAAGTCAGGCAAAGTGTTACTATACTGTAAAAAATTACTGTGATACTTACTGAGAAGGGGTATGAATACTTTCCTTTCGCAAGGCACTGTATATATATATATATATATATATATATAAAAAAATCTTATCATTCAAGTATAGTGTTTTGTGTTCCATATTATGTCGTTAAATAACTTGAATGTTTTTTGTACTATTTTAATGCCGTGTGTTACTGTGATGGTGTTTGGTATTCGTATGATACTGTGCACCTTCTGTATATTAGTATTTACCTCAGCTTGTGGAAAAGCTACTTGTGATGAACTTTAATTCTTCATGTTACTTCTCTTTACCTGTATTTTATGATGGTTGTCAGTATATCATATAAGGTAAAAAAAGAGAACCTTTCAGTGAATAGTTCTTAATAGAACCATTTTTTTCTTAGTGTGAAGGACATTTTACAAATATAAACCTTTCTTTCACTATTAAGAAACTTGTGGAATGGAAAGTTTCCATTGATGTTGAAGGTTCTTCATGGAACCACCAATGCCAATAAAGAACCTTTATATTTAAGATTGTAGGTATTAACATTATATCAGAACGTTAGTATTAACATTAGATATATGTATAAGTTGCCGTTTTTTTAATGCAGTGTATGAATACAACGCTCAATGACAACTGTTCCAGTTACTGTACTGCACGTCTATAATCCATGGTTAGTTATTTTGCAGTGACCTTTTCAAAAGACACAGTGAGCTACAGTCTTGAGAGCGCTTGTCTACGCTGAGAGGACTTTAAATGAACTGCCACTCTCTTATGTCACATTTGCACGGCTTGGATGTCAGAGCATCCTCAAGAATGCCAGGCTGAACTAATTACAGGAGTGTTTTCAGAAAGTAGAGAACGTGGGTAGCATCGTTCTCCAAAATGTCCATTTTAAATTTGCCCTATTCCTACATGCTAAGATGCCTCAGAAATCAAAGAAACGATACTCCTGTAATCACTTGGAATGAAGCGAACGCATAATGAGGGTAGCGTTTGCCAGGTGGTGGCATGTATTTAATGACTGTTTTTAACGTTGTTCTTTAACATAGCTCAATGTTTATTTGCAGTTGGAAAAACATCGACCTCTTGATGTCATCAGACTTTGATGGCAGTTTGGCAGCACTTGAGTAACTACATGCAACTCATCAACAGAAAGAAGAAGTAAGTGTAAGAAGATCCAGCATTAGCAGTGAAATGTGCTGGAGTGGGTCGGGGAAAAATGATAGACAGAGTCAGAAAGAGTAAAAGTGGCCAAAATAGAGTGGAAGAGAAGAAAAGGAAGCAATTTCAAGTTCTGCAAACAGGCAGGTAAATTTGGACTGCTGTGCCGACTTCAAATAGCGGTCCCACGTCAGTTTTTCAGCACAGATGCTTCTGTGTGATTAGTTTTAGTTCCGCCAACCTTTAGATATGGAAAAGACAGCTCAGGTACTCACAATGTCATATAAATTACAGCCTGTCTGGCAGGTGGCTGGACGGACACCAATTTCAAATTCTTGCTCAGTGAATCATCGTGTAACAAGGTAATTTGTTTTCCTGCACTTGGAATCTTCATTTCCTCCACCCCAATTACAAAGTGATCTTCAAAATTAGTTTTTTTTCTCCAATGTTCCAGAAGTAAATCATATTACCTCACTCAGAGAGACACAGAGGGAATATTCATGCAATTCTTAATTGTATCAGAAGTCATAAATATTAAATTATGCCCCAGGAGATTTATTTTTTCTCTTTTATATGACAGATGCTGAAGTTTTATGCCAGGAAAGTGACACAAGGATGTGTCCTATCTGTTAGAGCACACTGCTATTATTATATGAATTAATGAATTAATTAATTAATATGAATCAAGGTTAGCAAGTTTTTAATGCTTACGCTCATTTATTTATTAGCACATTTATAAACAGTAAGATTGTGAAATATTATTGCTATTTAACCTGTTTTAATGGATTTTAAAATGTAATTTTTCCTGTAATTATTCCAAAGCTGAATTTTCAGCAGCCATTATTCCTTATATATTCAAATAGTGAATGAATGAATGCAGTTTTTTGGAATCTTCTATTCATGAAAGAATCAAGAGGCATAATATATATATAAGGTCAGGCGATATTAAGAACAGGGATACCACACACACACACACACACACACACACATATATATATTTATACACACATGTATAATATACATTCTGGGACCCTGATTTCCAAAGGAAATGCAAAATGTACTTTCATCAGAGAACATAACTTTGGACCACTCAGCAGCAGTCCAGTCGAGACGCTTCTGACGCTGTCTGTTGTTCAAGAGTGGCTTGACACAAGGAATGCGACAGCTAAAACCCATATACGTCTGTGCGTAGTGGTTCTTGAAGCACTGACTCCAGCTAAACTCTTTGTGAATCTCCCCCATAATGGGTTTTGTTTCACAATCCTCTCCAGGGTGCGGTTATCCCTATTGCTTGTACACTTTTTTCTACACACTATTAATGTGCTTGGACACAGAGCTCTGTGAACAGCCAGCCTCTTTTGCAATGACCTTTTGTGTCTTGCCCTCCTTGTGCAAGGTGTCAATGGTCATGACAATTGTCAAGTCAGCAGTCTTCCCCATGATTGTGTAGCCTACAGAACTAGACGGAGAGACCATTTAAAGGCCTTTGCAGGTGTTTTGAGTTAATTAGCTGATTAGAGTGTGGCACCAGGTGTCTTCAATATTGAACCTTTTCACAATATTCTAATTTTCTGAGATACTGAATCATTAGTTGTCACTTATAATCATCAAAATTAAAAGAAATAAACACTTGAAATATATCAGTCTGTGTGGAATGAATGTATACATTATACAAGTTTCACTTTTTGAATGAAATTAGTGAAATAAATCAACTTTTTGATGATATTCTAATTATACGACCAGCACCTGTATATATATATATAATATTTATTTTTATAGAAGCCACAAGGCATTAAAGTGAAAGAAAGAAAGAAAGAAAGAAAGAAAGAAAAAGAAAGAAAGAAAAAGATTTTACAATTCTAGCCTAGTTCCTGGGTGAATAACTACACTGTCATTATCCTTAGAAAAGATACACCAATCAGAAAAGTCATTGTTACCATGGAAACAGAAAACCACTCCAAAAGTGTTCAGCAGTGACCACCCACTCCCATGAAGCTTTGCAAAAATGTAGTCAGCCTGCTTGCAGGAGTAAGTCATTTTCATTCTCTTTTCTCCTTTGAATCATTTTAGTTGTTTGGTTTGGTTCAAGGCTTAGAACTCTTATTAAAGAATCTTCATTAATGTCTAAAGAGAATTAAAACGATCAGAAATGAATGAAACATTCAGCTTTCAAGGCAATCAACAACGGCATGTTGTCACAGCATCCGCTCACAGTAGCCATCAGCCCTGGATTACTGATGGAACGACTTTTTTTCGAGAGCACACATAAACGTACACATAAAAAAGGAAGAGGCGCCAGATTGAAAGCAAGAGTAAGAGAGATGCATCTGGGCTGCCGGAGGCAATTTTAAGACAATTGCTCCACTATTCATCCTGTTATTGCAGACGGCCCCACTTCATCAGAAGGACACCGGGTCACACTTCCACAGCAGATTGCACTGATACATAAACAAGAGATGTAGTTGTGTATTGCCGGTGGGGAGACGTGGAAGTTTGATTTGGAAGAAGGAAGCTATGCGACTCTGAAGGCCGAAAGGATCTGTAAATCCCTCGTCTAACTCATGCATAGCACTCAAACAGTCCAACATTCCCCAGAGGAAATGAGTTTCCCTCAATGCAAAGCAAAACAAGGCCTCATCTCCGCACAATTTAATTCTGTATACCCAGAGCCCAGAGAGCATAACATCCATCCCCGCTACCGGGAGACAGCTGCTCCGTCTATCCGCTTTTCCAGTCTCTCTCTACACATAATATCCTCCGTATACAGGATAAAGCCTGTGAAGAGATCAGGAGAAAGAATGTGGAAATAACCAGACGACGGAATCCCAATATTGTTCGCGTGGCTAACATTGCCGATTATCTTTCGGTCTTCCGTTTTTGGTTCCATGTCAAGCATAATGTAATTATGACACGTAACTTCAGAGAAAAGATGGAGAAAGAAAGCAAATCGAGGTTGAGTGTGAGTCTGAGTGGAGAATAGTGGGTTGAAATTGGATTTATGGCAAAATCTGTTTGGGGTCCAACACAATGAGACGGGTTTTATTAACTGGGAATGGGATTTGTGAGCACACCGATGATGGCCCAATCGAATTAAACATGGATTTAGCCATGTAACTGTAATAACAGACGGAAGCTAAGGTCAGACGTATCGAGGACGCTAACAAGGTTAAACGGTGGGGAGGTCTGGAGAGAAGAAAACAAAGTGAAGTAGAAAAGACTGTGAAAGTGAAGGGGGGCAGCGATTGGACGTTTATCGTTTCACCGTGTCTTTAGGGGCATCTTCGGTTCCTCGCTTGCCTCCAGTGTGTCTGCGCCCCTGTGTCCCGCAGCTCTAAGAGGGAGTGTGTATGTGTGTGTGTGTGTGTGTGTGTGTGTGAGCGTGCACTTTACTGTCTGTTTGCCCTCCAACATTAGCTCTGTTCCAAAACTTAGTGAGCTGTTTTGTTATACTGTCTACATAGGCAGCTGCCTTCTAAGGCAACAGCAATGCACACGTGAAGCACTCTACAAAGGCATTCTGTTCTGTTTGAATCAGTTGATTATTATTTTCATGCTATGGCCGATATATTGAGATTTGATCACTGTATTTTTCAATTTTTAAAAAGATTAACATTAACACTTAATTTAAAACCTCTATGTATATCACATTATAAAGGTATTAATAATGTATTTTGTAATGCATTATATATTTTTCATTAGTAAAAGTAACCAAAGTTAAAATGCATTAATATTTGAAAGTTTGTCATGTGTTTTAATGCAGTATACTTTCTAATGGTGTAAAAATGTATTCTAATGCATTATAACTGTTTACAATTCATGAGATCATACAATGCATTACAAGGCATAATTAATGCATTAAAACTACATTTATATTTCATTATATATAAAGGCTTTAAGTATTAACGTTAAGTGAGTGTTAGATGACACCAAGGTAATGTAAAATCTTAAAATAAAGGGAAATGAGCATGCATAATTAAACATTCAGACTAATACAAATACACTATTTTCCAAAAGTTTATGGTAAGATTTTTTTGTTGAAAGAAATTAAAATTATTACAATTAAAATTGTATTAAGCAAGCAAGCATTAAATTAATCTTAAGTGACAGTAAAGACTTACATTGTTACAAAAACTTTCAGGATTAAAATATCAGTTTCCACAAAAATATTAAACATAAATAACTAAATGCTACAATTAGAATCAAATAAGCATATTAGAATGATTTCTGAATGCTGCTGAAAATTCAGCTTTTTACATGATGGAAATAAATTACATTTGAAAATATATTCAAAACTACTACTTTTTTCCCCCAAATCAAATAAGCACAGACTTTCAAAAGTCTTACTGACCCCAAACTTTGGAAAGGTATTTTTAATTTAAATAATATTACCCGACAAACAGTTTGAAATCAATATATTTAAACATCCCAGGCTCTATATTGACACAACACAAATAGACACAGCAATTAAAATTGCATAATTATAAATTGCACTTACGAACTTTCTAGAAAAAAAAACTTTTTGATTATTCTTAACTAGATTTATCAATACTTTTCCATATCAAATAAATTAACAGTCAACATTTCTCCCTCTTTCATTGGACTCATTTCTGCACTTAGCTGATTGCAGTGCATTTTGGCATTGCTCTCCGGCAATCCCATATTACCATTCGAATCTGGCCAAATGAAGATATCTTAAGAGGCAGAACTAGATTGCATTTTTTTTGGAACAGCCTTTAAATTAAGAGTGTGCATATGATGCCTTAAAATGCTGTCTAGGGAGGCAGGCAGCTCACTAGGTTTTGGAACCGAGCTATTTCTATTCATATGAGAAACATAAGGCATATGAAACTTGAGCTGATCCAATCAGCATTTGCATTTTAGTTTCCAGACTCTATATGAGATGCCTGTCACACAATATTATAAACATGACATAGAGAATATGGCACAAGGGACTATTTACTTGATGACAGATGATGAATATTGGACTTTTTTGATATTTCAATTATAGCCTCCTTTGTTTAGCTGTTTATTTGTAGCTCCTAATAACAGCCAAACGTATTTGTCTCCCAACCATCGTCGTGTTATTGTTCTCGGGTGTCATTTCGACATCTCCTCGCTCCTTTTAATTCAAAGCAGCCTAACTCTACCTCTCTTGGTTTCCGTTTCCAGTGGGCTGCTTATCCTGCTTGTTTGCTGTTGACCCTTGGGGTTGCCAAATCCCTGCCTACCAATGTTCCCCACCAAAGTGATTCCGACAGGCACATTAAAATGCAAATTCCCGCTTCCCCGCTCACTGCTATTTTGTCACATTCCCTCTCATGAGAGGCGCCAACCAGAGAAGGAATTAGATGTTGGGCCCAGGGGTTGAATATTCAAAGTTCCCCCGATTACTCCTCAATGCTGCAACCATTTACCCCTAAAAATCCACTTACTGTTTGCTGATTGGCCAGTTTGGCTGAGCAATGCTGTTTTTCATCCGAAGACCACATGCTGTGCCTTCCCTCATTAATTAATGATGTGCGGCACTCTTCAAAAAACAAACAAAGCAAACATAATAATTCTAATCACACTTGATCGTTGACTTTCCCTCCATAAAGTCAATTTTAATTGATTCCAAATGACCCTTACCCAGCATGGCTGCGCGTTCGGCTTCAGAGCGGCTATAGTTTAACTTTGGAAAGCTTCCAAAATGCAAACGACTCTAAGGCTAATATGTTTGAATGAATCTTCCTGTCTGCCAGAGCGAGTCTCGCTGGTTCTCTGATCAGCTAAGCTCAATTCCTCACTGTCTGCCGTCTGTTCCACGCAGGGATGACTTACTTTACGGCTGCTTGCTGTGGTCTTCATCTTTTTACCTAAAATAGCTCTCTGTATGTCATTTGTGCTCTTAATGGCGTTTAGTAGAAATGAGCATCTGTGTGGCTCTACAGGAGGCGAGCGGCATAATTACACCTCGCTGCGGCCAACGGCGCCTCCTCTCAGCTGGATCAAACATCCCCACAAACTAACCCTGGATAACATTCAAAATCAATGGCAGTCGGGGCAATCTCCGCCGACAGGGATGTGTAAGTACGACTCCTTACCGTGCCGCTGTCCCCAAATAACTTTACCTTTTCCAGCTCTAAGGCAGCATGTGGCGGCAGGGACAGTGATTGACTGGAGCTATTAATTCAGAAGTCAAACCAGCCAAAGAACTATAATTTGACACTATTTTTAGACTCAAGGACTACCGGTTATCGAGAGAGAGAGCACAGAGGAGGAGAAAGTCAATAGAAGGGGAGGAGTGAGGAAAACTGTGGGGACCACGGTAAATTCAAAGTTTGGGTATTTCTCCGATTCATTATAGAGTTGTACAATTATAGCTAAAGATCGATAGAGAGTTATCACAGAGTAGGGTCTTTAGGGAAGACTGATTTCTGTCTCAGTCATTGTGTCAGTCCCAGACAGCACGCCCATGAACCACCCTCTGTTTGTTCGCTGGCTGTCTGATGCACACATAAATGCTTAAAATTGGTGGAAATTGCTGACGGGATGGCTTTATGCAGCTAAAAGGCACACTGTGTTTTCAATCTGTCTACCTAGAAACAAAGCTGTTTACTGGGTTGATATGCGCTTTGGTGGGAGAACTACTTGATGGATTTGCCAGGTTAGTAATATCAAAACTTTGAAAGATATACAGAGTTTGAGGCACTTTGTACCAAGTTAATATAGATAGACACATAAACATGACAGATTCAGTCAGCCAATTGGTTAAAAAAAAAGTGATGGTCTTTACGAGGAAATAACTGAATCATTCATTAAAACAATTTTTTAAACACTATTCATTCATTTTTTGACCCCCCCCCCACACACACTTCTCTGTTATAGTGGTATAATCTATATCATATAAACACACCTCCAAACTGGTGACAAACAAATAAAATAAAAATAAAAATACACCTCTACAACTATTCACTGCATGGATATGAGTTTGACATATTACAATAAAAGTAAACTACTTTCAAATCCATTGTCTACTTCACAGAGCACCAAGTTGCCTAATTAAAATAATAGTTTTCCTACAATTAAAGATTACTATTCTAACACTCAGGTTTCACTTATGTGACAGATCATGGTGTGATGCATTTGAATGTTTCAAATTATAAATGAGGCATGATACATTTGATGTTCATGCCATCCCATACAAATGCACTTGTGTTTAAAATAATCACACTGCATTGCAATGGTGTCCTCTGAAAGACCTTGAACAGTAAAACAGTCCAAGAGACAGCATGACACTTGTTTTTCCTCAAAGAGAACAAGATTATCCAAATAACTGCACCACTTGGGCCAACAATTAAAAGCGATCTGGCAGAGTAAAAGGATGCCAGACTTGTAACAGAGCCAAATGGTGTGAGAGAACAGAGAGGAGGGCCGGAGGTGCCAAAAATCCAGCTTTAGACCACTTCCTTCGGCCCTCCTCTAGTGATTAAAAAGAAAAAAAATGAAGAAGCCAGTCTGCTGTCCTCTCTGAGATGGGCACTAGGCCCAGAATTTACTCTGGATGTGTTCAGGGATGCTGCCGATTGGTTGAAAAACAGGGATAGTTCACCCAAAAATGAAAATTCTGTCATAAATTAATCATTGAAGTCAATGAGGACCAACAACTGTTTGGTTACCAACATTCTTCAAAATATCTTCTTTAATGTTCAACAGAGGAAAGAAACTCATACAGATTTGGAACAATTTGGGGGTGAGCAAATGATGACATAATTTTCATTTTTGGATGAACTATCCCTTTAATACACTTAACAACAGCAATACGGGTGACTAACCTTAATGATGTTTGCTCTCACATATATTTACATTCAGGTGGTCTGAATTTTCAGACTGTTTTCAGTCTGTGCTGCTTCATTTCTATATATTTGCTGACATTTCATGGGTCGCACGACTCCATTCAGCAGATGAACAACAAAAAGCCATGGTTAATAGCTCAGAACATAATTTCCATAGAGATTTAATTGAACAAAAGTAATTTGCAGTCTCCTGAAAGATGCCCTTTGCTTTCCGCTGACTGACTGGGTGCAACCCCCAATCACCAGGGCGGTTATTCAACACCTATTTCAAATGATCAGTGAGTTTATTACCATTTTCTCTCTCGCCCCGCTGGGATTTATGGTACATTTGCAATGTAGAATAACCGTGTCCTGACGAGGCTCCTAAATGTACCTGCTGAGAACAATCATCAGTTCATTACGTCCATGACTTCCTTTTGACCTTACTTTTAAATGGATTTGCAAGAAGGCAAAGAATCTGATTTCTTTAAAGCCCACTCTAATGGGCTATTTATGCATGCAATATTAATGCGTTTCAACTGTCCAATACAAAAACATTCATCTTCTCCCACATGGTTATTTTGGGCCTGCTTTGATTGTACTTCTCAACTAATCATGCAGTTTTACTTCAGCGGTTTTAGCATGCAACTAAATCCTGCTCATTAACTTCAGCCTGACATCCTTTGCCGTCCAAAACTTAAACTTCAAAGCACAAACTTCTTCCCATCACCTATTTAAAAGCCTCTCGCTGAGAGATTCATTGTTATTCGCATTGCTGCATTAAGTCTCTGGCTTTACTTCTATTAGCGCTCCGCTCACAATTCAGAAACCAACCTTGTTTGATTCAAGACGGTGAATGCCTAGTTGTCACCATTCAAGTTTGGACATATAGTACCTAAGTATGGTCCAACTCATTTAACTCATATAATTTTTCAAATAAAGAGTATAATATGTCAAAGAGTATAATTTGTCATGAATTGGACCATGAAATAAATTAAACATTTTAAAATAATTAAAAAAATAAAATTCAAAAGTGAATTTATTATTATTATTATTATTATTATTACATTTAAACATTGTATACATTGTACTATACTATACCACTACAAATTGTAAGAAATATATATATAAAAAAATACAAAAATAATAATAATTAAAAAACAAAATTGGGAAAATAATATAATAATGTTGTGTAGACTATAATACTACAGACACAGCCACTTTTACTCATTGATATATTTATTCATGATAAAATAATAACTTTATAATTGTATTGGAGTCTTACACACATGCTATACAGTTAATCTGAGCCGTGCATTAATTTGAGTGGTGACAGCTATTATGGGAGGGGCTTGATGGAGCGCAGGAGATGCAGATAACATGATCTTGACCCTTAAGAAACTTTAATTTATGCCATCACGTAACAAATCTGCTTCAAAGATAAAATTAAATGAATTGCTAATTACAACATTGAAATAAAAAATGTAAAGCCTGCACAAATATTAGAAATTGTGAATATAAATAATTGGGAATCATGCAAAAAAAAATAAAAAAAAACAGTGCACATTTCATTTATCTATTATAACATTTATGTAGTTTTGTTTGCTTGGCTGTTTCCTTATAAAGGTACAGAAATGTGTCAAGTTTTTCGTAAGGTGTCTTTTTTTTATATATAATGTCATTACGTTGCTGTCTTGCCGCCAGCCAATCGCTGCATTGCTGATCTTGGTTTCGAGTATCGATATATCTGCCCTTTTTGGGGAGCACGAGAACGCGCAGTAATCTTAGACAACTTAATCCAGATATTTTGATCAAATCCGCAAATTTGTTTGAAGAACCAAATTAGCCAGAGATCAGTTATCAAGATTATAAGATCTGAAATCTTTCAAATCATCTCAGATCTATTAAGCGAGGTACGAAGAACGGACCCCTGGGGCCTGTTTCATAAAACAAGTTTACCAAATAAGTCAGGTTTTTTTCAGGTTTAGTTCAGTTAGTCTGACTTATTGTCGGTTGATTTGGTTCAAAATACATCAGACAATCTGAAATAAACCTGGCTTATTTGGTAAACTTGTTTTATGAAACAGGCCGCTGGCCAATTATTATTTTGCCTAGCAGATGTGGATAATTTGGCCTTGTCCATGGTGCTGAATGTCCTTGACACTGACCAAGGTGCTGAACATCTAAGCTGTACTGCTACATTAACATTTAGTGCTTATTAAATTGAATCAAGGGCACCATAGACACTGAGAGGAATATCGTCTTTTTAAGAACTGATGCTTTTAGATTGTACACTGTGTACTGCCTTGTATTCAATTGCTGTAATTGATAGACAATCTATGCAATATTATAAACAGAGCACAGAGCAGCTTTCCAGACCACACAGCGTTCACTGCACATTATTATGATAATGATTTTAAATGCATGACCAGCTGTGAGTAAACAACACTTCATCCGGTAAGGACACATTTAACGCTCAATATCTCTTCAATGCTACATTCTAATTAGATGCCATCCTGTCAGTGACTGTAAGGTTCAATGACAGTGGATTGTTAACCCAGTAGGATCTATTCACCTAAACAATGCACGATATCTGAATTTACACGCAGTTAACACTGAATACTGGCAAAGTCTTCACAACAGATAGACAGTTTGCTGCCTGTAATCCATTCCACAAAAGCCCAGACTCCCGACCATTTATTTGCTCATAGATTTATTTGTTGACAAACTTGTGATGACAATTTTAAGTGGCTAAAAGCCTCCATGCTTATTTCTATCGTTTCCTCGGGGGATCAATGAAGTACATCTGCATTGCTATTTGTCTATCAATAGGAACTCCAGATGTCTCTCAGAGCATTCTCATAAACACAATCCACCGAGGAAGGCAGTCAGATGAAGGCTGTGAAGAAAGTGTGTGTTTTATTGACTATTTAAGGGAATCCGTGCTCTGCTGGGACATTCATATCAGGCCGAGAGCATGGCAACTAACACTCTAACAGAAAAATAAACGTGTACGTGTGTGTGTGTGTGTGTGTGTTGTTTTCTGGTTAAAATATCTAAAAATGTAAGTAAAAATGCTATTTTTATGTACATAATATATATGTAATAAAATATTTTTATTCGGCAGTAAAAATGCATAAAACTGATCAAAAGTGACAGAAAAGACATTTACAATGTTACAATGGCACAAAAATATATTTCAAATAAATGCTGTTAAAAAATCAGCATATTAGAATAATTTCTGAAAGATCACGTGACACTGAAGACTAATGGCTGCTGAAAATTCAGCTTTAAAATATAATTGCACTTTAAAATATATTGTAAGAAAATAAATTATAATAATATTTCACAATATTACTGAGTTTAATATATTTTGATCAGATAAATGCAACCTAAATGCAAAAGTACATTAGATATGCAACATATTTGTATATTAAAATGCTAAATATTGTTCTGCCCTTCAAAGGAGATTAAAATATTGATGACTCATCTTACACTAAAATATGCTTTTTCCCAATCAAATGCTCTCAAGAATGAGAAAGTCACTCCCCACAATACCACCTGAATCTGATTAGCCATAGAAAGAAAATTAAAAAAAAATCATGATTCATGGTTCACATAAACACTATTAGCTTTCTTTAACAAGTGAATATTAACAAAAAAAAACATCGAAATGAACCCCCCCCCCAGGTAATTTTAAGCTCCCCAGCTCTTCCAGTTGCTTTAAACAAAAGGCAAGTCTATATAAGCAAAGGCTCCCAATTCAGAGTACAAATGAGTGCTGCTATAATGTCTGCCAATTTGTGTGAGCAATAACATGAAATTATAGTAATTGCAACATAAAATGTTTCCCAGTTTAATTGCTTTCACTATCCCATAAGGTAAATTAAATCTCAGTGCATCTCCTAAATGAACCACAGGCACATCGTTATCTCCTCCAAACAAATGGAATGAGTGGCCATAAATGCAGTTTTACTCAGACGACTAAACAAATCGCAGACGGGAGCTCAGAAAGAGCATCGTCTTTCCTCCATCCCATTTTCACACGGTGAGTTCATCATAATTTTACCCTGTGTTTAATCAGTGGAATTCCATTACCCATAATGCTATTTAGCAACGTTTTGCACTGCAAAAGTGCTTGACAGGGATATAATCAAAGCTGTAAAGAGCTGTTTCACAATTTAAAGTTTATAGAGATTTATTACGGCTAATCAGATGTTTGCGCTTAGATTTTGAATAAACTAACTTATATACAAGAATTGCTCTCAAAACACATTCTCCTGTTAGTCAAAACCCAGCCAATCTTTACAGCTGCTATTGTCAGTCATAACATCCCGAGAGTAAAAGTGACAGATTACATTAGGAAAGATATATGACCCAAATACTTTGCCTTTAATGGCTTCTACAAGGCAGATTTTGCGTCACAAAGCACACCAAATGAAGTTAAGGATCCATTTGTGAAAAGTTTTCGAATATTTGCTACATATGAAACTCCAGGTGTCACATTAGTGTCTCCAAAAGTCAGAAGAAAATAGCAGCCTTATCCCATAATTCACTTTGACAGCACCTCCTCTTTTGACACTCTCCAGATGCTTTAGAAAATCTGAGAACTACTCTCATCGGTGACAATCATTTTCTCTTGAGAACAAAGCACTTCGGTGGTAGGAGAGGGCGAAAAAGGTGGAAAAATAGAGAAATCGTGAGCAACAGCAGCTGCAGCCCCTGGCTTCTCCGTTTGATCTCGGGTTTGTGAAGGAAGGCTGTGAGAAAGCCCTTCTGTCTGACGGAATTAGTCTATGATGAGTCGTCTGGCTTTTAAAGTGCTCTTATAGGTGTGCCCTGGCTGTAATGGCACTGAATTACACTGACAGGGTAATCTTCATCAAATACACCGTGACAAGACAGTCAAGCTTAAGGTATCTGGGAACTTGAGGTGGAAAAATGGAGTGTAAGCATTATCTGTGTTTGCTGACAAAATTCTGTAGTTTGTTTCTCCATCAGAACAGATTTGGAGAAATTTAGCATTACATTACTTATCATCACTGCGTGTTTCTCTCCTTATTTGACTTGGCTAGAGGTTCATATTTTAGCCAGAAGGGACAGTTTAAAGTTAAAATACCTTAATGATATGGATTTGACTCTTACAAACACACAGCTTTTTGCTTCACAAGACTTTACTTGATGGACTGGAGTCGTGTGGATTACTTGTGATGTTTTTATCAGTTTGGACTTTTTGAGTGAACTATTGCTTTAAATGGTTACAAATCTAAATTTTTGACTGATTGCTATCATATGACTTCAGAAAAACTGGAAAATAGCACAGTCATGTATTATGCTTTAATGATGTTTTTCTGACCTTTTTGGAGAAAAACATTCAAGTCATGAAAACATTCTTCTGGAAAACAGTTGCGCCCCTACACAGCATACATATTTGGAATGACATGAAAATGACAGATTTAAAATTTTGGGTGAACAAGGAAACCATTCTCATTGGAATCTCATTTGAGGCTTTATAATATATGTAGTTAGCCAGGTAAAAAGCCTTGTGACTTAACTATTCAGTCTTAAGAAAACAATGCAAAAATATAACTACACAGCAACTGAAACATTAGTATGTCTGGCTGTGCTCAGGTTCTGAGTGGAGCTGTTTCTGACCATACTAGCTCCCTTTATGTAATGTCTGAGGAAGAACAAAAGATAGATAACATACTTCCTCTACAGTCAAAAATCTGGGTGTTATATTAGACAGCAACTTGTCTTTTGAAAATCATATTTCCAATGTTACAAAAACAGCATTCTTCCATTTTAGATACATTGCCAACATGTTACCTGTTTCTGATGCAGAAAAGCTAGTTCATGCATTCATGACCTCTAGACTGGACTATTGTAATGCACTGCTAGGAGGTTGTCCTGCATCTTCAATAAACAAGCTACAGGTAGTCCAAAATGCAGCGGCTAGAGTCCTTACCAGGTCAAGAAAATATGATCATATTACCCCAATTTTACAGTCTCTGCACTGGCTATCTATTAAGTTCCGTATCAGTTACAAAATATTATTACTTACCTATAAGGCCCTAAATGGTTTAGCTCCTGCGTACCTAACTAGTCTTCTATCACGCTACAATCCAACCCGCTCCCTAAGGTCGCAAAACTCTGGACTCTTGGTAGTACCTAGGATAGCAAAGTCCACTAAAGGAGGTAGAGCTTTTTCATATTTGGCTCCCAAACTCTGGAATAGCCTTCCTGATAACGTTCAGGGTTCAGACACACTCTCTCTGTTTAAATCTAGATTAAAGACACATCTCTTTAGCCAAGCATTCACATAATGCATTCATATAATGCTTCTCATAATCTTGTACTGCAGTTATATCTGATCAAACGCACATTATTATTCTTTAGCTTGGGTTGAACAAATAATTTTTGCTTGGATGGAACAACAGGTACGCTAATTATGTCTCAATTTGTTTCTCTGTTTCTGCCACGGGATTAACACCCTCAGACAACATACAGAATTACCAAATTTTGCCATAAGTTAAATATATTAAGTTTCTACAGTATATAAATTTATTGTAGAAACTTAATTTCCTGTAAAGCTGCATTGCAACGATTGTATTGTAAAAGGCGCTATACAAATAAACTTGAATTGAACTGAATATAATATGATTATTGCATTTTTAGCCTTACACCAGTATTTATTTTTTCCATGTGAATATCAAACCTTCAGTTTGGCCAGCAGTCTTTTCAAACTCTAAGTAATCCTGACAGTATTTCATATATCACTAGTGAATAAATTGGTATAACACGTTCCTCTCCTTATCAATAATCATAAACCACAAGGATATTGATTATGGCTGATTAACATTCAGTTGTATGTTTCTCACTTCATATCTCATCTCACCCCAGTTCAGTTCAAAAGAAATCAGCTCTATTCTGCATACAGAACATGATCTGCATGTTTATGTTCCTGGAGGCAGTGGAGTGAGCTGCATATTTCACATGCTTTCTGAGCTCCACGGGTCTAATAAACCTGATGCTTGAAGACAGAGAGAGAAAACCCTGTCTCTCATTTAAGCAGACAGCTGTGTCAGGCTGTTTATGACTTGTCCGAACTGTCCATCTGTAATTCAGACATCAAGGAGGAAATAATGGAGGACTAGAGCAGAGCTTCAAAGCTGGTCTTGGTTAATGAACCAATTTCAGACAAGCAGTGGGTTTTTTTTTGTGTTTTTTTCAAAAGGTAAAGAAAAAAAAAATCAAAGAAAATTTTACAGTCAAAAATACAATTGATTTATAAAATAATTTACTTAAATATATTTAATTTATAATAATTTGATTTTATATATATATATATTAGTGCTGTCAAACGATTAATCGCATCCAAAATAAAAGTTTTTGTTTACATAATATATGTGTGCATTGTGTATATTTATTATGTATATATAAATGCACACACATACAGCATATATTTTGAAAATTTGTACATGTATTTGCATGTATATTTTTATATTCATATAATTTATATCATATATAAATATACAGGTGCATCTCAATAAATTAGAATGTTGTGGAAAAGTTCATTTATTTCAGTAATTCAACTCAAATTGTGAAACTCGTGTATTAAATAAGTTCAATGCACACAGACTGAAGTAGTTTGTCTTTGGTTCTTTTAATTGTGATGATTTAGGCTCACATTTAACAAAAACCCACCAATTCACTATCTCAACAAATTAGAATACTTCATAAGACCAATAAAAAAACATTTTTAGTGAATTGTTGGCCTTCTTGAAAGTATGTTCATTTACTGTATATGTACTCAATACTTGGTAGGGGCTCCTTTTGCTTTAATTACTGCCTCAATTCGGCGTGGCATGGAGGTGATCAGTTTGTGGCACTGCTGAGGTGGTATGGAAGCCCAGGTTTCTTTCACAGTGGCCTTCAGGTCATCTGCATTGTTGGGTCTGGTGTCTCTCATCTTCCTCTTGACAATACCCCATAGATTCTCTATGGGGTTCAGGTCAGGCGAGTTTGCTGGCCAATCAAGCACAGTAACACCATGGTCATTGAACCAGCTTTTGGTACCTTTGGCAGTGTGGGCAGGTGCCAAGTCCTGCTGGAAAATGAAATCAGCATCTCCATAAAGCTTGTCAGCAGAAGGAAGCATGAAGTGCTCTAAAATTTCCTGGTAGATGGCTGCGTTGACTGTGGACTTCAGAAAACACAGTGGACCAACACCAGCAGATGACATGGCAGCCCAAATCATCACTGACTGTGGAAACTTCACACTGGACTTCAAGCGACATGGATTCTGTGCCTCTCCACTCTTCCTCCAGACTCTGGGACCATGATTTCCAAATGAAATGCAAAATTTACTTTCATCTGAAAAGAGGACTTTGGACCACTGAGCAACAGTCCAGTTCTTTTTCTCCACAGCCCAGGTAAGATGCTTCTGACATTGTCCCTGGTTCAGAAGTGGCTTGGTAGCCCTTTTCCTGAAGACGTCCGAGCGTGGTGACTCTTGATGCACTGACTCCAGCTTCAGTTCACTCCTTGTGAAGCTCTCACAAGTGTTTGAATCAGCTTTGATTGACTGTATTCTCAAGCTTGCAGTCATCCCTTTTGCTTGTGCACCTTTTCCTACCCAAATTCTTCCTTCCAGTCAACTTTGCATTTAATATGCTTTGATACAGCACTCTGTAAACAGCCACACCTTTCAGTAATGTCCCTCTGTGACTTACCCTCTTTGTGGAGGGTGTCACTGTTCATCTTCTGGATCATTGGCAAGTCGGCAGTCTTCTCCATTATTGTGGTTTCAAAGAACAAGAGATACCCATAATTTATACTGTATGGATGGTCATTTATTGAAACTCAAATTTAAATATTCTAATATTTTGAGATACTGATTTTTGACTTTCATGAGCTGTAAGCTCTAATCATCAAAATTAAAACAAAAAAAAACTTTTGAAATGTTTTACTTTACATGTAATGAATCTAAAATACATGAAAGTTTCACTTTTTGAAATAAGTTACAAGAAAAAAACTTTTTTCACGACATTCTAATTTATTGAGATGCACCTGTATATGTGATATATATATATTTATATATGATATAAATGATATAATATATAAAATATTTAATATATAAACATTACATATTTTTCTTAAATATATACATGCATGTGTGTGTGTTTTTATATACACAGCATACACACACATATTATGTAAACAAAAACTTTTATTTTGGACGCAAAATTAATCGTTTGATATATGCATATATATATATATATATACACACGTTTAGATTTTTTTGTAAATTATTTGCATATTATTATTGAAATGTAGCATTGCTGATTTCAATAAAAACAAATCTGGAAGCCAAATTTGGTTGTGACCCACCTGTTCAGTACCACCGGCCTATAAGACAGTAACCTGGATGAAGATCCTGGAACATGTAGCTTTCCTCTTCACTTCCTCTTTGTGTGATTATTTGTCTCTCGGTACATCCTACATACAGTCCCTGTCTCTCTTCTTTCCCGTTCAGTATCTCTCACAAGCCACAAAGAGATTTCCCACGCACCTTGTCTCTGTCACCTGTAGGCAAAGGTAAAAGGCTTTAGTTAGAGAATGGAACAAGCCAAAGCCGACAGAGAGAGAGTCTTCTTTAGAGGCTTCTCTACAACACACACTGGATACAGCATAAAAATAAGTGTATACATAGTGAGGGAAGCCCTTTGTATTTCTAAGATGCCTCAGTATTTGATTTATTATTTGACTGGGGATATAATTATTTATAACCTTTCATGTCATAGCCTGGAGCCTCGTCCGTCATAAACAATGTGTTTTGAGTGACTTGATATTTCTGGGCTTTGAAAAGGCCGGCGCTGTTATCAGAGCTGAAAACAGATGTTAATGCAGACCGGCTTTGAAAGGTGAAACCCTGGCAAAGAAACGCCAGAGTAATAAGTGTCAAAATGATGAAAGACTGAATATGTGAGTGAACTATTACTTCAGCATATACACAGTATCTCATATACACATACTGTATGTACATCTCATACAGTGACCTCCAACAGTTTGGAAATGCCTTAAGCAAAGTGTTTTAGAAAATATCAGCCTAAATTCTTATTTTTTTATTCATTATTTAGTTAAAACATTAATAATTTTATACTTATTTTTGTATGTTTTTATATTATTTTATTTTACAATTTTGTATATTTATAATATTAAGATATCATAAATATTCATAAAGCATCTCTAAAATGTGTTCTGACTGGTCTGTTGTTGAAAAGTTATCTGTTGCTTTAAAGGATTTCTGGCCAATAAATCTTCAAAAATCTTTAAAAAAAATCCAATAATCAGACAAAATATCTGATCATGAATATAGTTTGACATTATGTAGCAAATGCACAGTACTTTAATGCATTTACACCAAGAAATAGAGACACAGAGTATAAAGATTTATGCTGTTATTATCCAAAATCTCACTTTAAATAAATCCAAATAAAATTAAATGCTAAATGAAAACATACTGTATGTAAATGATTCTAGGTATATCTTTTTAACATGTTCGAAGACAAGCTTCAAGCTCGTGAACTGACAGCACTTGGTGACAAGAGAGATATCCACCATTCTTATTTTTGATTTGTAAGCTAAATCGAAGTTGTAAGATATTACATTAGAATAACAGAGCTGAAAAGTAAAAAAAAAAAACACTGCTATGTTTCACTCCCAGCGCCTCTCTCTAGTTCTGTTTCCATTTACTCTTCACTGATGTCATTTGGTAGCACCGTCCCCTATGTTTAAACTCGTTCTGGGGGATATTTTTCCATCTCTGCCTCTCTGTGTTTCTCATTTAAGGGCATGCTGTAGGCTTTAAGGGTGCAACAGATGGCCTGGCAGGGAGAGATGCTGTTCTGCCGTTCCGGTTGAATTGTTTTCCAAGAGAAACAGCTTGAAACTGTGGTTGTGTTGATCGTGGGTTTGTTCTGTTTTACCTCCACACAGGGAGGGAGCTCCACTGCAGATGTTCATCTCTCCATCCCTGGTGACACCGTCACCTTTCAAACACCTCCAAGCAGAGCAGGCATCTGTCAGATGAGAAGCCTACAAACGAGGAGGAAAAACTGCTATTTTGGTAAAATAGTGAGAAAACAAAACTTCTGTGCCAAAACTTTTAATTACTCTGTCCTTGATAAATATGTGCTTTTCAACCATCATTTTAAAATAGTGGATGATACACTTTTTTTCAGCACAGTACTGAGAGAGAAACTGTGAATTTTAAAAGGTATGCATTTCCTCTACTACAGTGCATAATCTTTTAAACTCTAATATGATATAATTACAGTACATAATATAAACTCTTATAATATAACTATGCATAATGCTTAATTCAGTTATTTTAAACAATTTGGAAATTATGATTTTATACAAGAATGATTAATGTAAATTACTGTATTAAGCATGATTTTATCAAATAAAAATGGGTTTTTACTTCAAAATTCCCTAATTATACAAGATTTTTTTTTTATATAAGTAATAAAATCATCTTAAAATCTTAAAGTATACACACATATGCACACAATTTACATTACACTTACATTATAGTAGGTTATTGTGATCAGCTGTTTGGACTCTCATTCTGACGGCACCCATTCACTGTAGAGCATCCGTCCATGGAGAGCAAGTGATGGAATGCTAAATTTCTCCAAATCTGTTCTGATTAAAAATCAAAATCATCTACATATTGGATGGCCCAAGGGTGAGTAATTATTATAATTTTTTTAGCAAATTTTCTTTTTTTGTGTGAACTTCCTTCAATGACAACTCTATGAACTCTGAAAAATCTGAGGATCATGTTCTCCAGCATTACTGAAGAAGCTGAGTTTGCTGTGAAGTAAGAACGACTGTATTAAAGAGAATACCTGCGCTAATATGACATGTCATATTGACAGGAGCAGATAGAGATGTTCAAGTGATGTTGAAAAAAAAAAGACACTTTTAGCTTTTCTCCCGCTAGCAAAGATGCTCTACACAGTACATCCTAAGGATAGAGTACAAAAAGATCAGTGCTGCGTAATTGCTTGAACTTGGCAAAACACACACACACACACACACACACACACATGCTCCACAGCCCCAAACAAGGATGTTTGCCCCTTCATTCATCTCAGGAGGCGGTGGCGCTTTCAACATATTGGCATTTCTGAGCCGCTTTGCGGTAATTGTCAGTCATGTGGCAGTTGCTCGTTTGTTTTGCTGACATTTTGCCTTTGCCTGATTGTGTATTTAACGGTGGGAAGGGAGGAGAAATTAATTGGAGTGGGGCCTAATCTGTCTGCCTGAAATGTCACCTCTGTATTGCCCATGCCGACTCTGACACTGTGGCACAGAAAAGAGACACAAAGAAAAGGGTGGGAGCACCAAAGAGAAAGTATAATATATAGATAAATATAAAAAAGCGAGCTGTTGGCATGCATTTACATATAATTACTTCACTGACATTCAGAGCAATTCTAGAAGAACAGCCACTGAAAGAGTGAAGAGAGAATGAGGAAGAGGAAGCTCTTGATTACCGCTCCACTGGGTGTTTGGACTAAATATTAGCTCACTAATGTGAGGAAATTACCACACCGTGAGAGGTGTGTCTCCTCTGGCAAGTCTATACATTTTTCTACATGAAGGAAAGTAAACACAACTGAGATCTCTTTAATATCTTAATTTTTCTCCTATAATGCGATTAATGGAGAGAAAGCTGAAACTTTTGATTAAAACTCCTGAAAGACCCAATTATTCATGTTTCACATGCTCCCCATTTCTGCCAAAACTGTGCACTATATGAGTCCAGTCCAAGTAAACTTCATCTCCAGAGCTGCTCTGATAATACACTTTACTTGATACAACTCTCCTAAGATACACACAGAAACTCAAAAGTGTTCTACAACCTGCCAAAATAAAAGTTTTTTTTTTTTTTTACTTTGTCATAAAATTATGACAGAAATATATGACTATTGTACAGTAGAGTGTACTTCTCAAAGTAATAATAATGGTAATACAAGTCAATAAAACATTGTTTTTTAAGGGATATCAAAGAATATTGCACAATTTTTCATCCATATATTTAGGCATTTTGCAAAAAAAGGCATTGTTAAAATCTTAATTGATTATATTTTAAAAGTTTGATTTAAATTGTTACAGTTTTAAATATTCGTTAGATTACCAATGTGTTGATAATACAATTTTGATAATAAAAAACAAGTTCATAAAAAAACAAAACAATAATAAAGCAGTTGATAAGGCACTATTATTGTTTTGATTCAATAAATAAAATTGCAATACATTCTCAAATTGTTTAGGTTTTATAAATTGACTTTAAATGGGATCAAGAAAAGTAAATGTAAAAGTAAAACAAACAAAAAAAAATCAGTTCAAAGGAAAATAGGGCCATATTTATTCATCAAAGACTCCTGGAAGAAAAGAAGGAGGAGGAAAAAAAGGAAAATATTAAGCAGCACAACTATTTTGAACATTAATAAAAATAATAAGTGATTCTTGAGCACCTGATCAGCATATTAGAATGATTTCTGAGAAGACTGGAGTAATGGCTGCTGAAAATTCAGTTTGGCTATCTCAGAAATAAATCATATTTTAAAATATATTAAAATACAAAACATTTAATAATAATAATAATAATTATTTCACAATATTACTACTTAAAAAAAAGAAAAAAGAAAACTAAACTAACAATCCCCAAACTTTTGAAAGTTAGTGTGTAATTATATGCTGTATATTTAAACTGCACTGGCAACAATATTTTTTTTTTCTCATAAGGAACTTAACAATTTTCCAAGTCCTCTTAAGAGTCTCAAGAGCTATGAAAAATACATCCGTTCAGCAATTCTTTGCCCCTTCAGAGGATATTCACAGCAAAGTGTTTAACTAGTGTGAAGAAGTGTGCGTGTGTATTTGCAAGAACAGGAGAAAGAGGAAACACTGATCAAAGTGTGATAATCCACCAGTCCTGTTCCCTCCAAATCAAGCTTATCCCAGGAGACACCTTCAAAGTCCCCCACGTCTCAAGAGAGTAGCTGGTGAAAAGAACAGGAAGTTAGACGAGAGGAGAGTGGAAGTGGTGGGTGTTCTGTTAGTTTGAGGAATAATGAGTCTGAAAGGGTGGGAATAAAAGAGTCTGTTCCAATAATAGCATTGTGGCGCTTTAGTAAAGTGTTCTGCTCCAAAAAGAGCCTTCGTTTGTGCTTGGAGAACAGAAAGGAGAGGGAGGAAATGACTAATGGCTCCTACACAAGGGTCAGGTGGTTAGTGGATATAGATAATACCGTTTTATCCTTCAGGAAACCTTATTTCGGTTTCCCAGCCCGTGCTGACTCTTAGGTAAGACTGAAGGCGTGCGGTGATGGATAGAACTTTCATAATGTTTTGAAGGATCATGTCTGGAATCACTATGCCAACATTTCATCCAATACGCACAGCTTTGCCACCTTTCATACAGGAAGTCAGAAAGCCATATCGACCGCCTTCCCCTTTTCCTCTCATGGACTAATGACTGATGACCCTCACCCCCGGACCGCCCGAGCGGTGAAAAACGCTTCATCTCTGAAAAGGGCAGACTCTTGGGTCCAATGTGTCAAAACCATTTTACAATTTGATAAAAGCTGAACCGAGTCTGTTTCATTTTCAGATAAAAGGCACAAAACTGTTTAGATTGCAATGGAACATTTGGACTTGTTTTAAGTAGACGCTTCCTAACCTAGGAAACCTACTGGTTTCCTCCAACTGTTCCTGGTCGGTTTGCCCGAAAGGGGAACAGAGTCGCGTGACAGACACAGTGATGATGCTCGTATGTATTTGCAGTACACAAGCCACGGTTAAGATGATTTCTGATGGGCTGTACACTCCGCTGTGATGTGACCCTGTTCCCCTCACACAAACACACGACGCGTTACGCGTAAAACTCCGCATTTGAACAGTCAATAGCAAATACTTAAGCTAATAACAAAACATACCTACAGTCGCTGATTCAGAAGCGCCAGATTGTCATAGCAAAGTCGGAATTGACCCTTTTTTTTGTGCACAGCCAGCCTTGTACTCTCCTAGGTTCACGAAACTGTCGTCCATAAAAAACGTTGCACAAGTTCGAACATTTGGGTTGTGCTGTTGTGTTGTAAACAAATCTTAACCAATGATTCCTAATTGCATCTACTTTCGGAAGGCCAAATAAAGTGCTTTTGCTTTCGCATAGAAACACACAGCGTCTCCCTGTCATGACTGCATCAACACTACTGCGTTACTGAAACCACTCCTTCTTTCTTTGCGTGAACATTTGGGCAGCATTACGCAAATATTTCCACATTGTGACGTAGACATGTGGGGGCGTGTTTTAATGAGGCGTTTTAGCCCGGTCTGGATCAGCCTTCTCTTTTAGATAGAATAAATCATTTTGTTGGAGACATTGAGCTTTGCAAGTCTGCAGATCTTATACATGCACAAACAGCTACATAACACACTAAAGAAAAAGAAAATTGCATCATATGACCCCTTTAAGCTGTAGGAGGTTTTTTGGAGGTTTTATTTCTCAAAACTCTAAGGCCCCTAAAATTGCTAAATAAATAACTCGCCAGTTCCCACAAACAACTCCAACCTCATCATTTCCCTGTAAAATCCAGTCTAGGCTGCTAGTTGCGGTTTAGGACATTCCAGCTGGTTCCACGTTATCCAAATTGGTCAGTATCTAGTCCACAATGGTCATTAGACCATCTTGGACCAGCAACAAACCAGCTACCAGTTTGTCATACAAGTTTAATGTGGTCAATCTGTTTTTTGGTAGGCTATACCTGGTTTGCTAATGAGCAGCATAAACTAGACAGAAACTAGCTAAACCATATTTAAAAAACAAACAAACAAAAATAAACAGCTATGAGATTAAAATCTTTCCAACTTAAAAAATAAAAAATATATATTTAATAATATATATATATCCATCCAAATACACAGAGTTGACCCTTCAAAATAGAAGAGACCTCTAAATTAATTAAAATGTATCACAAAAACAGACATAAACATACAAATTTATAAAAAAGTGTAATCAAATGATTGTTTTCAAATATTAACAGTGTTAAATGATGGCAAATCACAGTCTAAATTTAAAAATAGGGTCATTTAGCATGTACAATTAAATACTTAGTACATTTGAAAGAAGGGCTATACAACATATATGGTACTGTAACTGCAACATCCCTCGTTTTTTTTTTTTTTTTTTTTTAAAGATGCAATTCTGTAAATTTAAATCATGTTCCACCTGTGTAAGCACACATAAACATAGCAATTTATTCAGAAAGTGTCTGCCAGGGGGCTCAACTGTAGCATATTGTTGGCTGCGGTAGAACTGCTTATCTGTCCATGTACATGTGTTCAGTCAAACAGAGTGATAAGTGACAACTTTAAATAGTGACACAGCATGACAAATACTAGAATGCACCTGCAAGTGAAGAAAACCCTGAATAGAGTACAGCTTCTCAACATACTTAACCCCAGGAGGCCTGCAATATTTATGCATATTTTGATTTTGGGTGAAACTGTTGTGATGTTGTAATATTCCTATACTTCATCAAATGCATATTCAGAGGCATGTGGTGAAGTTACTTTGACCTTTATAAACACCTTCCAGTGAGCTAGAAGACTGAATATTCAGCATGAACATTCAAATAAATATTTTCTACATAATTTTTCCAGGCTGGTTTCATGTCCATTTTAGGTCTTGCATGTCACCAGAACAGACGGAAAACTTAGATGCATTTGACACTATGGACTACATCTGCTAGATGATATGGCTTTTGACAATATGGAGCACATCTGACAATATTCTGATATGTCACTGAAGCAAATTGGTAGACAGATGACAAAACAAGATCTTTCTGAACATGAATGAATGATCAGACTGAAGATGGTACTCTCAACCTGCAAAGCATAGTTTATTCAAGGCCTTCTACAGCAATCAGACAACATCCCACAACTGCAGCTTCAGGTTAAATGCTTTATCTTAAAATCTGCCATGAGCCAATAACCTGAGTCGTTAATGTGATCACCCTTCACTAACAGAAACACATTGTATAAATGTATTTGACTAATGATTATTTTGAACATCAATCAATGTCATGCTTTTAAAGAGCCTCCAAAACAACAACAACAACAACAACAACAACAACAACATCTAAATTATATTGAAATATTAGCAGTATATGTTGCTTACACAAACTTGTACACAATACTTCTATTTTTTCAGAATACATTCAGACAAGAAAATTTGAATGTGTCAATGGAAAAAGTTTTTTTACATTATGTTATAGAGTTAAAATAAATAATAAATAAATCTCACGATGTACTTAGGAATGTCACTGTGATTCAAGGTCCTCGCGCTGTATGCAAGATCACCTCAGAGGCTGAAGTACAAGTCATGTGTTCATTCATTTCCATTCACATGTGGAAGAGCAGAAAAACAAGAACCTTTACTGTGTACCAAAGTTCAAGTTTAGTGAACTCGATAAGAAAAAGTCAAAGCTTACCAACCGCATAGCAACATGCGAAACAACACTCAACATACTGTATCAACTACCTGGCAAGCACTGCTCTCATTTTATAAAGAAAACATAAATATATATATATGTATTGTTAGCTAAAATTATTATAAATTGGTTTAATTAATTAAAATAAAGCTGAAATCAAACAGTTGAAGTCAAAATGTTTACATACACCTTGCAGAATCTGCAAAATGTTATTTTTTGTACCAAAATAAGAGGGATCATACAAAATGCATGTTATTTTTTTATTTAGCACTGACCTGAATAAGATATTTCACATAACAGATGTTTACATATAGTCCACAAGAGAAATTGATAGTTGGATTCATAAAAATGCCCCCGTTCAAAAGTTTACATCCCTCAAAAGTGAAAAGATGGATCTTAAAATCATACAGTCATTGTTGCAAAGGGTTCAAATACACAAAAATGCTGGAAGACCAAAGAATTTGTGGGAGCTGAAGGATTTTTCTGAAGAACAGCAAGCAGTTTAACTGTTCAGGACAAACAAGGGACTCATGAACAACTATCACTAAACAAAAAAACACAGCTGTGGATAATTCAGGTAACAACACAGTATTAAGAATCAAGGGGGTGTAAACTTTTGAATGGGGTCATTTTTATAAATTCAACTATTATTTTCTCTTGTGGACTATATATGTAAACATCTTTTATGTTAATCAGGTCAGTATTAAAGAAAAAATAACATACATTTTATATGATCCCTCTTATTTTGGTAAAATAATTAATTTGCAGATTCTGCAAGGTGTAGGCCTATGTAAAATTTTGACTTCAACTGTATAAATATTAGATTAAAAACTAAAAAAAAAAATACTTGGATTAAGATGAGTTGATTTTTTTTTTTTTTTTTTTTTAATAAGAAACATTTTGAAGCAAAGCCACCATGTTATTCTGACTGACATCAAGTGCATCAAATGAGTCCAAAGCACCTGTGCTGTTATTGGCTCATCGCAATTTACCTTCGTTTCAAAGCTGTCACCTTCCCATAACATCCGCTATTACCCAGATGCACTTTTAATCACAGTAGATGCTCGTTTGTGATAGCTGACGTCAATTAACTAATTAAATAGTGAATCATTCAATTAGACCGCCACTTCACAGCAAAATAAATATTGATTTATACAACAAAAGCTCTTTAGTTCGACAGAAACAAAGGAATAATATTGAGTGTTTTTGTTTGCATACTGTAATGAGGCATAACAAATAACAGTTGGCAATTTTTGACACATTTTTTTAGGGGGAATGAGAGATGTCATTATGCTGAGAGGAACTTGTTTTCCCTCTAAGTGCCTCAAAGCACAATAAATTACAAATGCTCATTACTTACTTACTTTCCCAAAAAACTGTAAACATGAAGCTATAGTGGCACTGACAGCTGTATAGTGCAATGTATCTACCTTCAGCAGGAGTAGAATGAATGACTTTAAGGAAAAACAGATGGCCAGAGTGACATTTCTGTGAACTTCATGACTAATAGCTCTTGCTTCGACTCTGTGGAGAAAAGTTACAAATGCAAAGTTCCGAGTCATCCAAAGAGCTGCAATATTGGCAAACAGAAAACCCTCATTCTTCATAATATCCCACAGTACAGTGTTAAACGGCTTAAAAACAAGCAAACACTGCAAAATTATGCCAATTTAAGACTTTTCACGCTGGCGTATGTGTGCATTTCTGAAGGATCAAATGACACTGAAGACTGGAATAATAAATTTCAGCTTTGCCATCACAGGAATAAATTACATTTTTAGAGTATTTTGGATCATATATATAATAATCAAGGAAACATGATACATATATTTATTAAATATGTATGTTGCCTTGATTTTATAACTTTTCTCAACAAATCAGAAAAAGCTGATACAGGATTGATCCAGAACATTTTTAAATTTCAGCAAATCTATAACAGAGGTGGAGCAGATGTCTTCAGCTCACTACTTTCTCTGCCCTGATGTTCCTCCAAAGGCCAAACGCACCAGCCGGAGGTACTCATTTCTCACAGCCGGCACAAGCCCTCTCACCAGGGATCGGGCTCCCAAATTGAAAAGAGACACTGCCATTTTTCACCCTGGCAAAAAACACATTACATCCTACTGGCATCACCCAAGGGACAGCTCCCAGGTGATGCTACCGTCACAAGAGCGTCAAATCAAAGTCAAACCTCAGGCTTCACTCACAAGGGTAGAGTGCAGACTTGAAACTGATGGAATCACAAGAAACGCCTGCTTTCCAGCTCTCGGCAGCACTGTGCGGCAATTTAATGAGGACCTTCTCCCTTTGTACAACATTGTGCAGACAGTGTTAAATTAGCATGAAACTACAGGAATGTGTGTGTCTATGATTTACTCACAAAAAGGTAATTACATTCTCCGGTTTCATCCCAAAACCTAGTGAGCTGCCTTGCTGTCCAGCTGTATTCTAAGGAAACATCCTCACTGGAATTAAACATTATATGTGACAATTTTGAAATGCTGTTTACAAAAATATCATTAAAAATAACATCATTCTCATATTATATAATTTAATTCTCACTATGTCTTATAAAAATAGAAAATAAATAAAAATTTGATTCAATTAATTCTACAGTATACAAAATGTTGTAGTGTTACGAACCCCACTTATAAAATCCCGGACGAGCCCCCATTTATGTTACGAACCCTACTTATAAAATGCTCGTTGAGGAAGGGGTTTAGCAACATAAAAAGGACACGTGAGGCAGAACGTCAATTTAGCCATTTATTCACAGCCAAACATCTCACGAGTCACATTCAATCCATCATCCAAGTCCTCAGTAGGTAAAGTACAAGTAAGCAATGAAACACACTCCGGTAATTCAGTCACCGAATCACATCCAGAATCGTTAACAGTGTCATTTCTCACATCAACACGGTACAAATACGGCTTTAACATATTCACGTGACATAAACGAGTTTTTCTTCTCCGTTCGGGAGTATGGATTATGTAATCCGTCTCACCCACCTTACTTTTAATCGCATAAGGACCAGAAAACCGCGTAGTAAAGGCTGACCCAGGCATGGGAATTAAAACCAAAACTTTCTCTCCTGGCACAAAATTACGTACAACTGCCTTCTGATCAAAACAGCGTTTCATTTTCTTCTGCGAGAGTGACAGAGCTTCTCTAGCCATACTACACGCTTTACGTAGACGTTCTCGAGTACGAGAAACTAGATCAAAGACACTCGTTTTCTCGGAAGACCCGGAACAGAGAAATTCCTCTTTCAACATTTTCAGAGGGCCCCGAACATTATGGCCAAACACTAGTTCCGAAGGGCTGAATCCCAACGAGTCCTGACGCGCTTCACGCACCGCAAATAAAACCAAAGGAACTCCCTCGTCCCACTCATTCCCAGTCTCGATGCAATATTTACGGAGTGCAGATTTTAATGTTTGATGCCAGCGCTCCAAAGCCCCTTGTGATTCAGGATGGTATGCGCTTGACACAATGTGAGACACTCCTAAAGCTTTTAAAGAACTCCGGAATATGCGAGACAGGAAATTTGAACCCTGATCGGTTTGGACGATTTTTGGTAACCCAAATGTTGTAAAAAACTTTGTAAGAGCTTTTGTTACCGATTTAGCAGTTATATTTCTTAACGGGATCGCCTCCGGAAAGCGCGTAGCTACACACATGATCGTCAACAAATATTGACAACCCGACTTTGCCCGAGGTAGTGGACCCACACAGTCTACCAGAACGCGTTCAAACGGTTCGCCCACTACAGGTATAGGACAGAGGGGAGCAGGTGGCACTACCTGGTTAGGCTTTCCCCCAACCTGGCAAACATGGCAGGTCTTACAATACCTGGCAACATCAGATTTTAACCCCGGCCAAAAGAAATGCTGGAGCACCCTGTTATAGGTCTTATTAATTCCGAGATGTCCTGACCAAGGATGATCATGAGCCAAGCTCAACACAAGCTGCCGGAATTTTAAAGGAACCACAATTTGATGCACCATCTCCCACTCATCCGCCTGCGCAGCGCTCAATGTATTACTCCATTTACGCAACAACACTTCATCTTTCCAATAAAACTGTTGCTTACGCAGGGAGAGTAAACTCTTCTCCACACTCACACGACATTTCTCCAAAGTCGGGTCATTTTTCTGCGCATCAATCAAGGCTTCACGCGATATGGACTTACCAGTAACAAGATCAAAACAAACAGGGAGACGAGGAGTCGTTTTAACCCCTTCCACAGACTCGGGAACTAAATCACTTCCCAAAATATCTGAAAAAATAGAGTCATTAAGACTAGTTTCCTGCAAGTCACGTTTAACTTGGGCACGGGTCGTAACGACACTGCTTGAAAATACCTCTGGCAACGTTTCAGTGAGAAAATCAGACTGTATCTCAATACACGGAGCATAAGTTACTTGTACAGCCGGCATGACCTTACCACCAGCAATATCATTGCCCATGATGAAATCAACGCCCTTCACAGGTAAAGAAGGACGAACCGCTACCTCAAAACACCCAGATGCCAATTCAGAAGTCACCCATACACGATGAAGAGGAACGGTTACAAACCCCATTTCAATTCCCTGCACAATCGTGCTAGTTTCACACGCCGAGTCTCCACAAAAATCTAAAATGTTCGACAATATGAAGGACTGGGATCCTCCGGTGTCACGCAAAATGCGTACAGGTATTCGATCACTGACCCCATCGTTCAATGACACGAATCCATCAGACAAAAAAGGCTGAAAACATGGATCAGGAGCAGCAGGGGAACAAAGCGAAGGGAGAGTTTTCACTAAGACAGAACCCCGAGGCTGAACAGGCAGAAATTCTTGTCGCTCTTGTTTTCGTTTTAAACTACGACATTCGGCCATAACATGTCCCATTTTATGACAATAACTACACTCTCTTCGGGATTTTAAACCGAACGGAACCCATTGATTTTTACAATCAGGGGGACTCCCATTTTCCTTCCCTAACAGTCCACCAGTATCACTCGCACGCTTAACGAACACCGTCTTGTGCATTAATGTATACTCATCTGCTAATACAGCCGCTTGTTGTACAGTGCTAACTTTTTGTTCGTTCAGGTACAGTGCAGTGCGTTCGGGAACACAGTTTTTAAATTCTTCAATCAACATAAGCTCTCTCAAAGAATTATAGTCCGTAACCTTACACGCTTTTATCCAGCGATCAAACAAAGTGCCTTTCTCTCGAGCAAACTCGACATAGGTTTGAGACACCGACTTCTTCGTAATACGAAAACGCTGTCGATAATGCTCGGGAACCAACTCATATGCCCGCAGAATCACAATTTTAACAGCATCATATTGAACACTCTCTTCCAACGAAAGAGATGCACATACTTCCTGCGCCTTACCAGATAATTTGCATTGTAACATTAAGGCCCAAACTTCAGTTGGCCATTTTAACGCGCTCGCAATCCGTTCAAAAGCTTGAAAATACGCTTCAACTTCTTTCTCACGGAAAGGTGGAACTATAGCGATATTTTTAGCCACATCAAAATGTGTAGGCGGCACAACTACCGACCTATCAGCCAAAACAGAAACATTGGAAATACTCGAATTTGATGGACCAGCAGTGACCTCAGGACCACCCTCCAAACAAGTAGATGTTTTATTACTGGTTTGTTTAGGTGGATCTTGCGCAGCCTGCAACTCCAGCTGCCGAAGTCGCACTTTTGTATCCGCATCAATTCGGTACATTTCAATCTGCTGTTTTAAATCATCCTGCCTCGCCTGAGCATCCAATTGCAAGCGAGCCAAACGAATCTTTACACGCCAATCTGAACGATCTCCAGGTGATGCCCCAGAAGAAAGCGAAACCGGTTCAAATTTAGGCATTGTTAAAGGTGGACCTACCTCCCCGCCAGCCACAGTCACCGGAGAGACCTGATCACCGACCGGCACTCGTAAAGGAGAGCTTCCTGCAGAACCCATCACCGATTCAGCTGCTTCTATAGAAACAGCCTCTATAACAGGAAATACTCCTCTGTCAAGCAAAGCAGACATTACACAAGCTTTTATTTCCGCTTTACGCTGTGTTCTAAAAATCGAAATTTCATAGTGTTGAGCAATCAGAAATAAATCATTCTTTCGACAAACCTCTAATCCCTCAACACTAGGTTGATCTATGAATTGATTTAAATCGAAAGTTGCCATACTAAACAAAACAGTGAGCAAAATAAGGGATGATCCACACACACACTCCGGTACTACCTACCCAAAAAAAATCTAACTTAACCTCAGCTAATCTTCGGAGGGTACCGATTAAGAGATCACTCTCTCCCCCGGATTACCTCCAAAAATAACAAACTAAAATAACAAATCAAAACAATAAACAGTAAACCGTAGTCAGAACTGGCGCTAGGCACAGCCCCGCTGGCTCACTCTAACTAACCGGAGAATGCGTCGGACCAACCGAATCCGCTCACACCGCGACAAATGACCCAAATCATAAACAAAACTCTCCGAAACCACAACAATTTCGAGAGATCCTGGACGAGCCCCCATTTATGTTACGAACCCCACTTATAAAATGCTCGTTGAGGAAGGGGTTTAGCAACATAAAAAGGACACGTGAGGCAGAACGTCAATTTAGCCATTTATTCACAGCCAAACATCTCACGAGTCACATTCAATCAACCGGTAACAAATACTAAAGAATTAAATCAATTAAATAAAACAAACCAAACAATAAATCAACACACAGAAATCAAAACACTGATCATCGGTAGACTTAACCGTAAGACACGCACGAAGCTCCCTGACGGCACTCGTCAATGGTGGTTAGACGAATGGAGCTTCCCCACAAGTGTGTGTCATTGCTCACTAAAGAGCGTAATAGTCGTAGCTGTGGCCAGGCACAGCTAAAACGAAGAGGACTTCTCACACAACCGCAGCTTCCACCTTATCATCAATCCAAAGCGTCATTACCAAACAAGCCGCAGGTGGGTAAGGGCGGAGCTCAACCTCAGGAGAAAAGAATAAACCAAATCAGTATAACAAGGGAAATACGGAAAAAGAAATGCCAATACCAACAAAATAATGACAGCAAAACTTTGACCGTAACAGTAGTATTAAGTTATTCTATAACGGGTAAAATATACATTTTGGCCAAAACAAGGTATCTTAGACAGCGATATACGATTACTGCCTACCTATTGGAACAGCCTTCACATTGGAAGCACGTCTATGATGCCTTGAAATGCTGCCTAGAAAGACAGCTCAGGTTTTGAAATGGAACTTCTGTTGCACTTATGTGTAGGCACTTATGTTTTTCTTCTTTTTTTGTAGCATGCTCAAAAGGAAGGTCAGGTTTCTTTGGAGAGTCACAAGCTATAACAAAAGAAAACATCCAAAGAAGTCTTCAAAGTTCAGGCAATAAATAAAAAGCCTTCATTTGTGATGGCTACTTCTCTTGTGAAACAAACCTAAAAGCAAGAACATGCTTTTAAAAAGAAGCCCACATGCCCAGAATTCAAAGAGATGCAACTCAAAATCTAATGTTTGCATGTACTTGAATTTCACAAGTGTGCACTTTGTTTAGGAAAAGCGAGGACATGACCCTAGTAGTCACCAGGGTTAGGAGGTTTGTAAAGGTTTGTTTTTGAAAAATAAATTCTATAAATTTCAAAAGCTGCATATGTGTGATTGTCAGTGAATTGTATGTCCAGATGATTGACTGATGGATGGATAAACTTTTCTTTAAAAATTCTCTCTAAAATGTGTGCTAAAATGTTTATCTAAAAACGTTTACACAAAATGTTTTACACGACACTGTACATTATATGCATACACTCTTGTTGCATGTGAAATACCATGCTTTCTTTGGGTTAACTGTAGAGTGCAATCTAGTTTTAAATGTCCTATTCTTTAAAATGACTCTTTTTGGTTAATAAAATAAACTGGAATTTTAATTTCCATTATACAGTTTTTCTTTTTACTTGTTGAAATAAATGCAAAGCTGTTCCTTCAGCAAAAGAAGCAGAATGATTAATGATACCTGAATAAATTACACATCTTTAATCTGTCAACTCTTTGAAATAAAGAACAACGTTTCTGGGCTGAGAAACGCTTCAGGTGCTCAGAGCTACATCATGTAATGTCTTTAAATAGCAGATGGTCACAGTAATCTTAAAGATACGCACAGGAAGGTCACAGCGGATATAATGCAGTCATTTGATGTGCTTTTTTATTAAACCTGACTGATGCATATAACCTGAAAAACACAATTTTACAGTTATCTTTAGAACTTTAATGACTTCCTTTGCAAAAACTGAACATGAGGTGGTGGGAGATCATACCTAGGTCATTCCTATTATCCATCATATAGATCTAAAATGCTGAATAAAATATTACATTTACAACGTTAGTTTTCTTGTAGCAACATCAAATTTAGTGACCATTGAGAAGAATTTCAAATTATTTCACTACTTCAGATTGAGTGGGTTTTACTTTTATTTCTGTTATTTTGTAACTAGGTACATGAAAAACTGTGAAGTTATAAAAAAAAAAAAAAAAAAAAATTATATATATATAAAATAAATACATTCTAAAAATAATGAAATATATATATGATATTTATATATATATATAAATAGAAGCAAAGTAAAAAATATTCTGAAATTCATAACATGTAAGATATTACAATTTCTGGTTAATATTCTTAATATAGGACCTTTAAAAAACAGATTCAGGGTCTCTGTGTATTGTTGTGTGAGAATACCTAAACTGTTATTGTCTCAATGGAATCTCTCAGTGCTCTGTTGCTGAAGTTCTGTATGAGTAAGCTAAACTTTGTCAGATTTTTGGCAGAACATGATGAGAACGGCAGGAGTTCAGTGCTCTGCTCAGTGGTCCAGTGCAGGCCTCCTTCAGGCACATTCACTACTTTGCACACATGCATGCACACGCACCAAATACACACTCACACTGCCTTAGACCAACATACACAAGAACTGCCAGATTTAGTTTGTTGGTAAATAATGTACACAGAAAATACAGCTAGATAAACAACAGAATTTATGGATGGATTACCAACAACATCATTATACATACAGTGGCTCCAAAAAGTATTTGGACACTTAAACCCATACTGATTGTTTCTTGATTCTCATTCACAAATATTCCCATGGGGCTGTGCTAGATGTCACCTTCAGCCCTTATGGTCCTCAGCCATTTTATTTTTTAAAACCCAGATTAGCTTAATTTGCCTTATTGCTCATGAGTGCCCCCTACTGTTTAAAGTGAGGCTTTTGCTCTATGTCCATACTGAAGGTGACCGGCTGCTGCTGTACCTGCTCCAATCAGCGGCAGTGATGCATGTCCCTCTCCACCCCCACCCCTCCATCGTCCAGTCCCAGACCAGCCCAGGCCAGACCTGCTTGTCATAGTGCTATAGTTGTGCTGAACTGTTATAAATCACCATTACCAAAAAAGGCTTTCCTTTTTATTATATATAGGAACCATTAAGGGAGGGAACCTATTCCCTCGCAATATGTCAGAAATAGAGGAACTAAAGAGAGAAACGATTGGTGTGCCGCACAAAAAACGGAGGTAACCAGTTGGAAAGACCCTCTTGGATGTGGCAACTTACTATTTACAGTATACTATCACAGAAAAGTTAGGACACATCTACTACATATTATTACCATTTTCCTCTGTGTATAAAAAAAGTCAGCAAAACTTTGATATCTTAATTAATGTTTGTAATTAATTTGTAAGAAAAATAACAGTGGCGCTCGTGTGTGTGTGTGTGTGTGTGTGTGTGTGTGTGTGTACTGGTATTTATCACGTCCTGGGGACCAAATGTCCCCACAAAGATAGTAATACCAGTAAATCGTTATCTTGTGGGGACATTTTTTGGTCCCCATGAGGAAACAAGCTTATAAATCATACAGCATAAAGTTTTTTGAAAATCTATAAATGCACACAGTCTCCTGTGAGGGCTAAGTTTAGGTGTAGGGTTGGTGTAGGGCAATAGCACACACAGTTTGTACAGTATAAAAACCATTACGCCTATGGAATGTCCCCATAAAACATGGAAACCCAACATGTGTGTGTGTGTGTGTGTGTGTGTGAAAATCTACAAAATTAAATTACAAGCATTAAAAAAGCATTGCAAATAGACAATCTTAGAAAAGACAGAAAGACAAAGACAAAGAAATATAAACAAATAAAGAGCTAAAATAAAATGATATATGTATAAATTAGTAATGTAGGGTTAGGGTCATACTATAAACTAAATATGAAGTTAAATGTGCAGTTAAAGGTTTTTAAAAACCTCATTCTGTTTCAGAGGCAAACTCTTGTTAACTGAAGGCTGAAAAGTTCATTACTCACAGCTCATTAGTCCCTGCATTTAAGATGAATTATATTTGATTCATTCATTTGTTTGTTTAATCTATTTTTCCTCAACAAAGTCATCAAGATATATTATAACTTTAGGGCACAAGCATAACTCCCCCAGTATAAGAGACTTTCTTTAAATCTGCTTTGGAAACAAAACATGCTTCAGCTTCTCTATTGGCTTTTAATCTTAAATCAATGCAGAGAAAAAAAAAGAATATGACAATTGAATAATGCAAAATATATATTTCAGTTGCTATAATAAAGCACGTCTTCTCTGAGGTGAGAAACGGGCGTCAGCCTTAATTAGTCACAGTCTGGATTTGAACCGGACTCAAGGAGAGGGAGTCATCCTCCCTCCCTGTTTGGAAAACAGCCATCAAAAAATGCTCTTTCATGTTAACGCTGCAAAATCGACGGCATTGGAGGCTTAGTGCCATGGCAACAACATTAGGACTGCCGAAAAGGAATGAAAGGTACAGAAAGATCCCAGAATCGGTGGCATAAAATATGCAACAAACTGATGCCTAATGGACCACACAGATGCACATGCACGCCGGTACACAAGCAACGAGAATTAATTAAATGTAATTTGTTATAGTTGAGTAAAATGGAAAGTGTTGATTCATTTTCATGCCACACCGAAAAGGTCTTTTATGGAGAAGCACAGCTGAAAAAGAGCTTTGAAGAGCAGCATAATTAATTTTTTTTCCCGTCAGGTTCCTGGGTCTAGAAATGACATGTCTTTTGTCTGAATGTGCTGTCCTGCCGCTATGTTTTAAGTGACACTCATGAAAGCTAATAGGAGGACAAATCATTTGTATAAGCTGCTCTGTTTCCGGGCTGTGCGTTTGTCCTTGAGTGTGCCATAGTTTCTCTCCTTCTCATTCTCATCCATTCTTCATTTATCTCACACAAGCTCATTTCCTCATTCTTCACTTCTCTCCATCTTCCTCATATTTTTCTCTTGCCTTCTTACTCTATTATCTAATCTCTTCTTCCTCTCCCAGTGAGAAACTCATTCCTCATTTTCCACCCACTCCTCTCCCTATATATTTTACCTAAATTCCCTTTCTGTCTCTTTCAAACACAAAATGATTTCATATGAATCATTTGAGTGGAGGTGACATTTGAATGACTGTCAATCATGTAGATGTTACCTTGTTGACGAGTGTTATCATCACGCCTTGGGTTTGACTTGATTCTGTCTTCTCATAGTCTTGAGATTTCTGTGCCTGATCTCCAGTGCCACACTAAGCATCTTACTAAGGCACAAAACACACTAGAATAAATACATTTTAAAAAACAGAAATCAGCTTAGTTCCTATTAATCAATCACAATATCAAAATAAAATGAATGTTCCTGGGTGCTAGACTAACAAGAAATAGAATAGAATAGAATAGAATAGAATAGAATAGAAAAAAAATAAATAATAATAATTAAATCCATCCATCCATCCCATTTATAAGGGATTTATAAAGTATTTCTTCATTTTTTTTTCTTTAATCGAATTGTTCCATCCTGTTTGCATCACAGATAACTGTAAAGCTTTATGAATCTAATATGGAGGTAATAGGGAAAGCCACATCACAACTATAACAATAACATCAACATAGAACAACAATATCGCTGGAATCACTCCCTTTGGTAACACTTTCTATGAAGCCCATATTTATAATACATTATAAGGGTATTCTTAAGGCATTATAATGAATGCATAATGCATTATAAAAAAATAAAAACACTTCTACTATGTTATATCATCTTATATTCATAAGAACAGTTTTAATGTATTATAATATTTACTTATTTGTGGTTATAGCTTTTAAGAGTATGATGATTTATAACACACAGTGACCACGTTGCATCCACTTTAGTTACAATGGATTTTATTTCTCATGGTTATAATGTATTATAAGTCTCATAACTTGCCATCTTTCTTATGCTACTTTACTTAAAGCAATCAAAGATCACTTATAAGTATAGTAATAATAATAATAATAATAATAATAATTAAGAATTGGGGCAGTCGAGGCCTAATGGAGAGAGAGTCGGACTTGTAACCCGAAGTTTGCAGGTTCGAGTCTCAGGTCCGGCAGGAATTGTAGGTGGGGAGAGTGAATGTCCAGAGCTCTCTCCACCCTCAATACCACGACTGAGGTGAGACCCTTGAGCAAGGCACCTAACCCCCAACTGCTCCCCGGGCGCCACAGCATTGGCTGCCCACTGCTCCGGGTGTGTGTTCACGGTGTGTGTGTGTGTTCACTACTGTGTGTGTGCACTTGGATGGGTTAAATGCAGAGCACAAATTCCGAGTATGGGTCACACTTCACTTCATAATAATATTTTTTTTTTTTCTCAAACAGCCATAAGATCAGATATCAGATCAGATGAATGTGTTCACAATTGCTTTGAACTATTTTTATTGTAATATCAGTATGTTTATTTTGATGGTACCCTTTAGACAGCTGTTGATAAGTAACTCTGCAACTACATATCAACTAGCAGTCATTGGAGTATTAGTAGTATGTCTGACAAACTGACTATAAGTAACTTTGCAAGTACGTCAACACTCTACCTACCCTAACCTTAACCTAAGTCTACTAATACTCCAATGAGAGTTAGTTGGCATGCAGTTGCAAAGTTGCTTATAGGTCAATAGACTAAGGTGACCATCAAAATAAAATGTAACCTAAAATATAAACATTGCATTTTTTCAGTTGAAAGTATTAACTAGCTCACATCAAAATTAATATTAGCCTCACAGGGAACACTCAAATAGCACTCATCACCTAACCACGTCCAATATTAAGATACTGTGCAGATCTTAAATCAACAATGTCAAGATATATAGTCCATCATAAATGTAAAAGTTAATATGTTCATTGTTTGTTATAAATAATCAATCTTAAAAGTTATAACTACAAATGTGTAATTATCATAATGTATTATAATTGTTGTTATGGTTATTCATAAGATGATATTACATATTATACTTTTTTTTTTATATAATGCATTATGCATTCATTGTAATGCCTTAAGAATACCCTTATAATGTATTATAAACATTGAAAGTGTTACCCTCTTTTTTTTTCGCCCAGCAGATAAAAACAAAATAAAAAAAGAATCACAGCCAATCAGAGTTTACAAAGTTTGAGATTTTAAAGCGGCAGACGACATAATGGTGCACATGCTTATAATATACATTACATTATGCTAATATAGTTATCTTTATAGGTATCATACTTGATGTGAACAGCCCTTTAGTCTTTTAACTATCAGCACATGTTCCTTATGACATCATCCTCAAGGAAGTGACATAATTTTTGTTTGAAACCAACAACACAAGCATTAATATGCACTGGAAATCGATCTGATAGAATCATTTATGTAGTATTAGCTGTTTTTTTCTTCTTCTAACACATTCCATTCTGTTTGATGTCATTGAAGTCATTATGACAATAGCAAATGTCATGTTTCAAAAGATGATTAAAAAATATACATTTTACTGTCAGCCCCTCAATGAGCAATAGCAAACTAGCTCTTTGTCCATGCTGGAAATACTATTATGCAAATTACTGACAAATTAAGCGCAAACACACACAAGCATATTTCTGAAAGTCTGCTAATACCCTTTCTAATGAAATACTTCCTTAAGATCACAAGCATTTTACTTTTTTTTTAAACTACAGAATATAAAAGACACTGTATAATAGGAATGACTCATATAACACATACAACACACCTTGAAAACACTAAGTCGCTTTGGATAAAAGCTTCAACCAAATGAATAAATATAAATATTTTTAATGAGAGACAAAGAAAGGATGCTCATTTAGATTTAGCTAAAAATGAGAGCTTAGCTTTGCTCTACTTAACAAATCCTGCACACATTTCTGAACCCTGAACGTTGTTTACGGACAACATGTGGGTGTGGATTGTGGTTCATGCTGCATTGAGTTTCCATGAATTCCATGAAGCTGAAAATTGGAGAAAAAGTCTTCATTTGCTGTCGTCACACAGTTAGCTTGTCTGCTACACGCTCCCTGCAATCAATACACACAGTGAGTGATCATTAGTGCTAATCGGTACGCTGTTTAATTGCGGTTTGGGGTGTCAAGAGTTCACTCACCCCTCCTGAAAGTTCAGTAGTGGATCAGCAAGCTGGTTTGGACAAGGCACCTGCTGAAAAGACCATCATAAATTTCATAAAAAATAAGGTTGAGCATAAAAAATAAGCTGGCCGATCTAGTCAACAAGCCTATTGAGAGACACAACATAAGTTGGTAACTTTAATATGATGCCAGACTTTTCTAAATGCATTTTCAAAAGCTGTACAGCATTTCTGATATCCTGACTGCTTTTTCGATATTATAGTGATATATAGTGAAATATGAACAACCAAATGGATTTGGTTTTCCACAAATCTGTGAGATGCCTACAGTGCACGAGATGAGCCGAGGTCTGTCCCTTGCTTCTGCCACAAGATGAATAACTGTTTACACACCGGGCCAAACGAGGCCAGATTTACCAGCCCTGTCAACGGCGGATGGAGGATGTGCAGAGCATTTTCACAGCCAGCATGAAATACGGCCTCACCGTCACAGGCAGCGTAAAGCCAGGCACTCCAGCTTTTTTTTAATTTGGATTGGCAAGCGAGCTGTCAGGGTGCTCGTATTTTATACCTCCCCCTCATATTTGAGGGTCCTGCTCCAGCACTGAGTGGCTCTCGATCATACCTGTCAGGGGCGTTTTATTGAATAACAGTGAGAGGGAAGATGGGCCGCCTCCCTGGACTGCAATGCATGATGGGAGATAGAAGGAGTGCTGAATTGCTGGGACTCAGAAAGAAAACTTTTCTGCTTGTCATCATTATGAACGCCCATAATTACACGTTCAGCAACCTAGCCGAGAAAGTAGGACAGATAATATAATTTCTAAATGTCAAAACAAGATTATTAGTTTTATTTTATTAAGGTGATATCATTCTACTTGAGTCAATAAGACTTATATTGTTACAAAAATGTAATTTAAAATTAAGGCTGTTTTTTTTCATTAAATCAAAGAATCCTGAAAAAGTATCACAGTTTGCACAAAAATGTTAAGCAGCACAGCTGCTATTAACATTGATAATAACAAGAAATACTTCTTGAGCACCAAATCAGCATATCAGAATGATTTCTGAAGGACCATGTGACACTGAAGACCGGAGTTGAAAATTCAGCTTTTCCATCAGAGGAATAAATTGATGTTTTAAATTATATTAAAATAAAAAAACAGTTATTTAAATTCAAAAAATATTTCACTATATCACTGTTTTTACAGTATATTTAATTAAATAAATGCAGCCTTGGTGAGCATAAGAGGCTTCTTTCAAAACACTTTAAAACAATCTTACTGACCCCAATATTGTAAGTGGTAGTGAATAAAAGATAAGATTAGAGTATGATAAAATACAATAAGACACAGGGAAAGTTTGACAAACTATTCCGCGCTTTCATTTTCAAATGCTTTATGTAGAAGTCTCGCACATCAGCAAAACCATTTGTTTAATTCTTTAAATTGCAAGGACTGGAGAAATGATGCGGACAAATTTCATAAAATTAATCCATTACTTTTCGTCAAAAAGAAACCTTGAATAACAATATAAGCATAACTTAAAAGGTAACAATGAAATTTTGGTATGTCCGATTTAAAAATATTTGACCAATTCCAGAATGATTCAACTTTACTTTTGATTCAACATCAATAAAAGTAGCAACTTAACTCCTTGCAAACCTTCGCCAAAAATGCTGTATGATATGAAGGACACAAACTGAAGGAAAGTTCATTTAATTGTGAAATTATTGTCATTATATTCATAACAGTAATGCCTGAAGAAAAAAAATTGAAAGTACTCCGAGAATTTGAATTTGCCATGAATTTGCCCTGACACAAAAACACACACACACACACACACACTCATGTTGGTTTTTGTGGTTTACGGGGACTCTCCATAGGCGTAATGGTTTTTATACTGAACAAACTGTGTGTGCTATTGCCCTACACCAACCCTACACCTAAACTTAGCCCTCACAGGAGACTGTGTGCATCTTTAGATTTTCAAAAAAACACCATTTAGTATGTTTTTTAAGCCTTTTGAATTACGGGGACATAGGCAGTGTCCTCATAAACCACCTTCAAATTGTAATACCTCTGTCATACCCATGTTATTATACAAATTTGTGTCCTCATAAACCACATAAACCCGCCCACACACACACACACACACACACACACACACACACACACACACACACACACACACACCTTCTTCATTCTTTTCACTCTCAAACTTTAGGCAGAAATTAACTGGAGCAAAACACTAGACCATTGAGTCCGACTCCTACATCTGCGGTAGCATCTTTAAACATCATGAAGGTAAGGCTGTAACACAATGATTATGATGCTTTCTAATATAGACATTTGGTTAAAATGAATACATACATAAATAAACGCCAGAATTGCATGTTTGTTTGTTTTTTAAAGAGAATGCAAACACGTAATGCAGTGCAGCATGTGAAGAAAATAAAATGAAGTGAGAGAAATTCAGATAATTCAATTAAAAAAACAATATTGAGTGAATATAGTATTTACTCAATATTTAGTAATAATGTATATTCAAATTCTTATTAATATTGCTATCCCTAATTTTTGTGTATACATCTGTTGTAATTGCAACACGCTAATGTCCAACTTGATTGGAATCAACAGCAATTCAAGTCTCAGACTATTTGTGTGATGCACAGAGTTGCTTCCAAATCTATCTATGTTTCATTTCAGTAAGGATGCTGCCTTAGAATGCAGTAGACAGCAAGCTGGCTCACTACAGGTTTTGGAACAAAGCTGATATGCACGTTCAATATAAGAAAACAGATGGTTTGTTGACAGCATCTGAGCACCTTAGGTCTCTTTTTTCACCTCTGGGTATAAATCAATCCTTTTTTTAGCCCTATACCTCGTTCCTTCTCCAAACATCAACAGAGAATGTCTGTTAACCATCTCTACCGCTGCAAATTCACTGTTCAGGATGTCATCCATTGCACTAGCTGCATTAAACAAGACCTTAAATGGATATTTAAGTATGTTGTGGTCACTAAATGTCCCATGCTCATACAATCATAGAAATGGTTTTCTATATTAATAGGACGATAATGATTCTGCATCTTTACTGAATTTGTGCAGGAAGAGGAGGGAAAGGTAATTATTTGTAATAGTTGAAGTGTAAAAGAATAGTATCAACAGCACAGAGCAATTATAGATTCAGCATGTGGCGGATGTTTAGCACTCAGGCATATTTGTTAATTGCAGATGTTTTATTAGAGATCCCAGGAGGAAACAAACAAGTGAGTTTCACATTATAGACCCCTCTGTCTTTCCTTCTCAGTAGAAGAATTCGCCCACAAAACCTGAACAACAAGACCAAACAACGGATGGGAAGAGAGTCATTACTTTTTCATACTGTGGCTAGTAAAACAAGGAGACGCCATTACCGCCCAAGTGAGATTAATGGCTGACATGGGCCTCAGCGACCAAAGCAAGGAAAGAGCTGAGAGAGAGACAGACAGAAAGGACAGACAGAGAGTGTGAGAGAGAGAGACAGACTCATAGGAGAGAAAGGGTGAAGGGCATGGTGCCAAAGCTCATTGACTTCTTTTCCCACCTTCTGAGACTCTTTGTGTAGGTCGGATGAGTCACTTTAGAGATCTGATACTCTTGAGCTGTCGTCCTATCCTGATTTAGCTCTTGTCTTGGCCAGGAACGCGCCTACAGGGCTATAATAAGACTTAGCACAGCCGTAAGAGTGTGTCCTGGTGCTCAATGTAAGACAATGTCCCATTAGAACACTGTGATTTAGCTGATATTAATCAGTTTGAATGTCCAAATAGCACCCTCAGATTCCTGCTGAAAATAAAAGAGAGGAGTAGATCCGGTCTGATGGGTGGAAACCAGAGTTCAGGATAGCAAAATTCAAGATTAACTTCCTTTTAATTCAATACCCCGCAGCTGAATTGAAATGATAAGAAGTGGAATTTACTGAATTACAATTAAATTGAATTCAACATTCAATATTCAGGACAATTCAGTGTTCTTCAACCCTGGTCCATAAAACGAAAGTTTAATAATACTACTACTACTAATAATAATAATATTAAATTTACCAAAATGGCATTAAATGTTGGACTCATTTTAACTGGATGAACTGCATATAATTAATGGACAACAGTGAGGGGGACAAACAATGCTAAAATGTAATAAAAATAAATAAATACAAATAAAATAAAATAAAAATAAAATAATAATAATAACTATGCTACAAAAATCACTTAGAAATTGCCAATATGTTACTAATAATTACAAAGACTTTTGCCTCAATCCTAATTTGCTGCTTATTAATAATTAGTAAGGTAGTTATTAACTTTAGATATTGGGAAGGATTAGGGATGTAGAATATGTCATACAGAATGTGTGCATTATAAGCAACGTTTTAATAGTGAGAATAGGTCCCTATACTAAAGTGTTACCATGTACTTATTAGTAACCATAAAACTATTTGTAGAATTTGTAAAAAAAAATATCCAATGTAAACCTGGTTTCTGATAAATAAACTGTTGATAACCACTAGTAGTACACCTTGTATAGACTTTTTGTTCCTTAAATTTCAAAGCGGTTCAGGCTTGTTTCTTTGCATTACTAAATAGCTGTGCTCCTTTGCCCTTGTGTGATGAGCATCTAGAGAGGGTGCGAGCAGTAGGGAAAGCACTTAGCCACATGCTCTGCCCGCAGTGCACTCTTAAACAGGTTCCTTATTTATGCAGGTTATAAAAAGAGCATTAAATAAAAGCGGGGAGTTGCCCATGCCTGGGTTTTGTCATGCCGCTGTGATGCACTGCTGTCCATAACTCACTATGACGGACGGCCGACGCAGAGGCGACACGGTCCTCTCAAAAAACAGCAGTTCATTAACCTGTTCCATTCGTATTCAATTCTTTTAAGGTTTAATGCATTCGGTAGAGTCAGCTTGTTTACGCATATTGCACACATCTCAAAGAAATGGTGCAGTCCCTCTACACAAAGATGTTTGGATTGATGATACATTTATCTATTTTATATGGATCATGAGGGATGCAGTGCAACAAATTCAGATGATTCTAGGGGTGGAGGATATGACTAAAATCATATATCACGTTATGAGAAAATGTATATCATGCTAATACAATATACAGCACAACTTGGTTGTTTCTAGCTGGAAATTCAACAAATAAATGGTTTCTATAAAAAAACATTGTTTTTATAATAAAAAAACTAATTAACTTCTATATTATTTTATATAAAAGAGTTAATCACTTAACTGGAAGCGAGTAATTTTAATCACTCATGCAGGTGGCCTTGTAATTTCTTAAGTTTTGTAGTCAATTAATTTATGCATAACTAATGTTTTCACCATAAAGAGGTTATTGTTATTACTTTTAGCATACCAACAAAAAATAGTGAAGTGATGAAGTGAGTGAAGATTATGAAGTGAGTTTTTTGGAGTATAGCAGCTGTGGTCACTGAACTGTCACTGCAGAGAGATTAAAGGGGGGGTACAATGCTGTTTCATGCATTCAGAGTTGTTTACACTGGTAAAGAGTTTGATTCTCATGCTAAGCATGGACAAAGTTTCAAAAAAAAATTTGGACGTATACCAGAGTATTTCTGTGCCAAAAATCTCACTTCCGGATTCGTACAAGTTTCCGAGAGTTTTTTTCGATCGTTGTACTTTATGACATAAACGACGGTGGAACTCCTTATATGGGCATTTCTCGTCCGTGCACACATCGACCAGAGTGAGAGCCAGAGCGCGCCCATCAACGCGCTTCAATCGGCAGGCTGGCAGCACGGGCCTCGCTCGGGAAGAATGTCTCTAAAGAAGTGTGTTTTTGGTTGTGAGGGAAAGATAACCTTGTTCAGCTTCCCAAAACAACCCACCGTTACGTGAACAGTGGATATAGTTTGTTTTTCCGGGGCAGCAATGGAGTTTCTCAAGTGTTTTGTTGACGAACGTTTTATAAACAAGGCCCAATTCGACGCTGGATTTGCACATCGTTTAATACTGAAAGATGGAGCGATCCCAGCTATAAAAGATCCCGGTCATGATTCAGAACTGCAGATGGTAAGTGAAACGGCATCAAATGACTGTTTTGTTGGCAATCGGAGCAAGTGCTCGTCACTCTTTAGCTCTGCCCACACGGCACGCCTCCAGGAGCTCGGCTTTTTTCGGAGAGGATCGTAAATCTGTATCTTTCTTTTATAAATATGATAAAACTAAAGACTTTTTGGAGATATGAAGGATGCAGTGTTACTCTATAGGTACTCAAGATTAACATGAGATTGGGTGAAACGGTGTGCGTTAGGTCCCCTTTAAAAAAAAAAAATTGCTCTTCGAAATGTTACTTTTTGTGTCTAAAGGAAAGAAAATAACATGCTTGGAATAACATGAGGTAAATAATGACAGCATTTTCATTAGTGGGTGAATTTGTGTGGACAAAGAATCAAATGGCTCTGGCCTCCAATGAAGCACTCCACTTTCACTCTACATATTGATTATTATGAGAGACGGTGTTATTTTTTGGGTGTTATTATAGCACATTTAGGTTGGAGGGGTGTATATAGATGGACACAGCTCTACGTGATCTATGAAATCTGTCAACTGAAATCTGCAGGCTGCATGGCTAAAAACTAATAAACCCTTAGGTTTATAAATAAAAATTTATAAAAAAAGTAGTTTTCTTTCTACAAATGAATGATCTCAATAATTACATTAAATATTTGAATCCACCGAAAGCCCTAAAGAACCCAAAAGATGAAAACAGTTGCTTCTCACATCTGGTAGTGACCATTACTGTTAAAAGCTCTCTGCAAATAATGTGTTTCTAAATATTAGAGGGGAAAAAAAAGACCTAGGCCATAATCAGTTATATTTATGAGGTCTGTCACTCACGCTAGCCACCTAGCCATGGACCTCCATGTTGCTAACCTCAGGGTCAGGAGACGTTGTAAAGTTTTGAAACCCCTCTCCATCATCATACTCCCATACCGCTGTCTCTCACATGACAGAGTAACGCTCGGCACCCATCCATAACCATCTACCAGGCTGTACGGTACACGGCTGTCAACCCGAGGCACGCGGTGATTAGTGACTGACCATGTGGTAACATTATGGCCAGAGGCCTCAGTCTGAAAGGACATCATCTGACAATTTAAAAGGAAAAGATAATGAACAGAACTGGCCTTGGTGGTCCAAATAAGGCGTCGGGAAAGGTTAACAGCCAGACTGGGCAAGGTTTTCGCCGCTTTTGCGTTTGAAGGGATGGAAATGTCAAGGGACAGGGGGGAGAAGGGTCCCGGTGTCCCGCAGAACGGTGTGACGTTCGCACGGTTCCACTAAAAGACGCTCATTAACCCTGACGACTGGGCCTGACGTGACATTTCACAGTGCGCCTGTTAATTTTATTTGCCACACTTGCGATTTATGGTGCATGATTAAACGCAAACAGTGGTGATGACACAGTAGAAGAGAGTAAATTGCGATTCACTTTTAATAAAGGAATCCAAATCATGAGAGCCATCTGCTGCGATCCAGTGTCTCTGTGCGGAGAGAGAAACGTGTCAGTGTATTAGCTTTCAACTGAAGAACTTTAAAAGACACAGATAAGATGCTTATCCCCGATTCAAACTTTCTGAGCGGCAGTATTTGGGTTTCAGAGGCTGTTTATTTATTTAATTTGCTTGTATATTCATCTTCAGGGTGGAGAGCCGTGGATTGATCTTCCGAGCTGATTTTATACACATGCTTCATGTTCCTTCGGGCCCTCCAAACCGCATGCTCCTGCATATTGATTGCGAGACGCCGTTTGGGGACAAGTGTCGTTGTGCAAATTTCAGCGGGCTCTCGGGAGGCTGTGAAAACACGGTGTGGATAATCCATACGCTTGCCCTGAATGATTTATTAACAATCATATTTTGTTGGAACCAATTTGTTTCATTAGGCACCTTTGTTTGTTTATTGAGCAGCAGGGACAAAGTTAAAAATTAATAGGCAAATAATTGCCTACAAAGCACACCTTCATAGAGCCTTCCCGGTGAAATATTGCTTGGCGGAGCGATCCGGAATGACCCCCAGTGCATTGAGAAGTGTAACCAGCAGCCTCAGCCTTTATTAAAAAGCCTTCACGGGGTTAATGGGATATAATGTATAATGTGTGACGCTGGTGTTTCTTTACTTGCGCTTGCTGTCTGATATTTGCAATGAAGATATGAGAAGTTAATAATGTATGTAAACAGAATTTTGAATGACATTTTGGGAGGATTTCTCACCTTCAAAGCAACTTCATGTGCTGGGATTCTTATTGTTATTTTCTCAACCCACTTTCAAAAACCTTTTTTTTTTTTTTTTTTATAAATTTTTTACTGAGAAGTGTCTTCTTTTTAAAGAAACTATGAAAATACAAAATAAAAAAATACAAAAAAAAAAGTAAGCAATCAATCTAGCAAATAAACAACAATTTTCTTGTTTGTAATACTGTAAATAGTAAACAGTAATATGGTAAACAGATTGTAATACTGTAATATATAATAGAATAATAATAATAATAGTTATTTTTTTGTAGTGCTGTCAAACGATTATTCGCGATATATATATATATATATATATATATATACAGTATATATATATATATATATATATATATATATATATATATATATATATATATATATATATATATATAAATGCATGTATATATTTAAGAAAAATAAGTTACGTTTATATATTAAATATATTTATATATGATATAAATTATATGAATATAAATATATATATGTAAATGCATGTAATTATTTTCAAAATATATGCTGTATGTGTGTATTTATATATACATAATACATACACACAATACACACATATTATGCAAACAAAAACTTATTTTGGATGCAATTAATCACGATAAAGCATTTGCCAGCACTATTTTTTTTATTACTAATTTTTTTTATCAGAATTATTATTATTTTTTTTACATTTCTTTTTTTCTTTCTCTATTATTATTATTATTATTATTTAGAAGTACTTAAAGTAGAGAATTACAGCACATCATTTTTCATTATTAATTGTGAATAATAATAATAATACAAAAAATAGCCTGAATAAATAGGGTGACATTCATGAGAAGATACTGTACCTAAAGGAAGTAAGAATTCCCCCACTTCACTTCATCTTTACTAGAGTCACACAGCTCCCTATTACAGACAGTTTTTAGAGAAGAGGGATGAAAGAAGAGATTATACCAGCCCTTGCAGACCTCCTTCCTCACCAGCGTCTTTAAAAGATATTCAAATACATTCTTTTAAAGTTCGGGTGACCTTTAAGGATTTTAGAGCAGCTCAGCCGCTCAGAGGTCTCCCTTGAGTTGCCTCGAGCATTTTGTATTAGATACCCTTGGCTAAATTCCCAGTTATGAACTCCTGTACTGGAATGGGAAGAGAGATGGAGAAAGTATCTTTGAATTGTTGTGTGATGATTCCTTTCATATTGTCCATATCACAATGTGGGTATTTTTTACCAAGACAAATATACAGTTGGGTGCAAAAGTCTGAAAACATGTTGGAAATATGGATTTTTTTGTGTGTGTGTTTTTTTAAACCTGGAAATAAACAGGTTTTAAATATATTTTTATTCATAGTTTTCACACAAATACTTATGTTCATATCTAACTTAATATTAGGTTATATAGCGGGGGTCCACATTTGTTTAACTTGGAAAATGCAAGCAGACTCAACCCAGTTTGCAACTCAGTCATGCAAATGCTTCAATGAAAGGGCAATTCATACACAAATGCAAGAACCTACACTGGCTGAGAGCACAGATGGTGAATGGTGCATTATACAGGTACAGTATATGTATAACCTTTGGAAATGAATAACATTTATATTGTTTGTGGTGGTCCACCATCTTTAGTAGCTCAGCCCCATCCACCGTCAGTACTGCAAGGATGGCCTTTTCTTCCCTGTCCTCAGAGAAAATCATCTTTGCTTCCTGACATTCACAGGAACTGACAAAGGATTAGATTAAAGTCATGCTCAGCTGATCTCTTCCCAACACTCCTCCTAATAGCTGTCATCGGCTCTGGCCACAGAATTAAGCGTGCAGGACAGGGTTTACTATTGCACCCCACCTGCGGACTCTGAAAAGCAACAACAGACACTGTGTCTCTAAAATACTCTTCAACAGGAACATGCTTACACAGAAACCTAATGTGCATCAGGAAGCACATAACTACAAAGCATTGTACTGCAGAAGTGATTAGGGTTTGCATCAAGGATTTAAAGCACCGGCTAGTTCTGTCAATTCCAAAACTTGGATGCTGTAATACAATAATAAAAATTGCATTGCTTTTTCAAAGGACTTCAAATATAATATATAATTTCCACTTATTTTCTTTATTCAATATCCCATTAAAATAAGCACATACAAAATAATAAAGCAATGGTTCTCAATTGGTTTTCTTTAGTAGCACCCAGAAGAGTTTTGCCCACATCAATGGCTTGTAATCAACATTAAATTATTTTTTCTCTCCTTTTTCTCTGCAGTTTTTACATGACACGTTTTTTTTTTTTTTTTAAAGAAAAATAGCAGACAAAATGCTTTGCAATGTCACAGTTAATTCTAGTCAACATTAGAATAATATCCAATCAATTTTTACCAATTGTGAGCACAATTTACGGAGAAAAAAATACCACTGTGGACATATTTTCAATTTATTCCTATGGTATGTCTTGCTAAATAAATAAATATTTACTACACAGAAGGGTGATTTACTAGGCTTACACGTAGAATAAACACTGGGCTAATTATCATATTTTCTCGCAACCATTTAGTATTATTAAACGAATAAATGCCACACAGCTTGGCATACAGCCTTTGACATAAACAACAAAAGAGTAAGTCCTAATTATTTATTTTTCAATACTAATTATCCACGTTAATATGATCGGCTGTGCTTTATGTCTTGCAATTAGCAATGTATTTTCACCGCTGTCCATAATTCTACCAGAATAGACCTGCAAAGCGCCGGCTGAAAACCACTTTATTACGTTTTACAGCAGCAACAGCCTTATCCAGGTGTCTGTGTTTCCAAGAAATTTGATAAAGACAACCTTCTATCAGCGAAAGCCCTTCTATCAATCTATAACATCAATTTCCTCCAGATGAGGATGTGATACATAGTCTTTTTATCACTAAAGTTTCGTGCCTCAGTGCAGCAAATGATTCATAGACCTCATGCGGCGGGGAGCAGCACTTTTTATGAGTTTCCCGCAGCACAGACAGGTGATGGGATGGCCCATCATTTCCCAGTTTTGCAAGGCTAAGTGGAAAGAATTGATTGGCCGACGGTGGGCGAGAGCATTCAAATGAGGGAGGCTTTCCTCACAAAACCTACTTAGCGCTGGTCGCCTGTTACATCACAGGACCATTATTCAAATATACGGCTATACGGGTGGGCATATACGCCAATGGCGGCTGCCTTTTTAGTGCCAGTTGAATCTCATCATTGAGGGAAGCTGTTATCTATCTATTAAAGTCCAGAATGCACCTGGCTCCCCCGTTTGGGCCACATACACTCTACATCATCCTTAGCACTGCGGCTCTGGCTCCTGGAGGTGGAACAACAAACCAATCATCTAAAGTGATGACTGCTTTTACTATGGAAATGGAGCCATTTTCAGACAATCAAATAACACTGTGTATTCAGTTGTCTGTCTGTCATCCTTAAACTCAGATTATTTTGATGTTTCTAAATGCAATCACTGTGTTTGGTTCACTATATTAATATATTACCCACTTAAGATGTATGGTGTGTAACTGGACTCCATAACATTTGTGTTGCCCCTCTGAACTCGCACAGTTGTTCGTTCTTGTCAAATAAAAGGCAATATCTTCTGTCAATAAAGAACATATATGACTTTCAGTGCATTCAGGTTAATTTACTAAGGGTTACCAACTGTTGCTCGTTCATGTTTCTTCCTTTTATCCAATATAACAAATTCTGCACCACCCCCTTGAATCGAGTCTAAATGGTATAAACATAAACCATGTCAGTACATTCAAATTCTCCATCAAATTTGATCCCTCATTTCAAATTCATTCAAAATTTAAAAAGGCATTTTCAATTCACAACCCTGTTGGGAAGGTTGCTTTCTACCACAGGCTCAGTGCAGGGTGTGGCTTGAATCGTGAATATTAATCGTTATGCGACATTCAAATAAGATGTTACCTTTGCACTGCAGTAAACCATATAAAACGTTTTCATATTGTGATGACTGGGATGCATTTATTTTTAAAAGTGAGACAGACAGTTGTAATGCTTGCTATATTCATCCCTCTAACCTTTATATACTATAAAAACTTAAACTAATGTTCTTATTTTTGGTGGGTGAAAAACGTTTGCAAAGAAAATTGAGTAAATTTTAAAGCTGTGAAATCAATGAGCTATACCTTATGAATTGCATAAATTTAAGTTCACAAGAAGAATACTGACATGTAATGAGTAATCATTGTGGTTATTGACACAGATCAGTATAATATCTCCATTCTCAAAAAAATTGGGTTGAAATGTAACTAAATTTAAATAAAAAGCGCACAATTTGTAACAAATTATTGTTATGATAAGTAGGCTATATTTTAAAAAAAATAATTGGCTAGTCAAATGCTATTTTGTGAAAAAACAAAAATTCTCGTCCGAAATTTTTGCATGTTAAAAAATAAATACAACCTCACATTGTGTCAATCACCTTTACACAATGCCTCCGAACAATTCCTCTGTCATAAAAAAATCGGATCAGGTTTGATTTTCTGCATTTTCACATCTGTAGCAAGCATTTTGATAGCAAAGAATGACGAATACGAAAAAACAGAAAAAACGCATATGAAAATATCGGACTCAGTGTGCAAAGACCTTAACTCACACAATCACTTAAGTGATATTCAAAGATTTTATTAAGGTAGCATAATTACTTATTATTGTGGTATTTACTGTACAAAGCCAGTGAATTATTGTGAATGCAGTAACAACACATCTAATTTAACATTTACCAACCACAACAAATCATCCAAGTCACACTTTCACATTATTTGTGCTTTGGAGCAACCAGAGGTTGATTCACTCAATTGGGTCACATATACTCGGGATTGAACCTGTCTCTTTGCCAGTAAGTGGTTTGTGATCCAAGAGAAAATGTCTCTCCACACACACACACCGACGTAAACACTTCTATCACTAACCCAGCTTTCTTCATCCTGACGCCACAGAAACGAAGTAGTGGCAAACGTGCCAAGACAGGTAAAACATGTCACTCCCTATATTGTGTCTGTCTCTCTCGCCTGCTGCTTCTTTCATATGGATTTATCCGAAATGGGGTTCTGCCTCTCGCAGCGGGAATCAAAGCAACCGTCTCAGTTCAGTGACCAAAGTAATAGAGGAACGACTTAAGTTACAGTCTACTACTACAAGCTGTTTATTTGTTTCATGCTATATCAGAGGAAGCAAAGCAAAGGAACGTGGGAAGCAATCTTCATTTCAATGATGTGGATTTTCTTAAACTGCTTTCAACACATGCCGATATTTCTTCTGCCTGATTTTATATAAAAATATATGAATATAGACACCACTTCATTGTATAAATTTTATAGCAAATATTACAAGCACAATCCTTAAAGTGCCTACAGAGCTATATCACTGATATGTGTTGCCTCGTCACCATTTTTAAAGGAGGAAATAATCACGCTTTGCTCTGTTTAGGAAGCTAATATTATATTTATCTTTTGTAACTTCTGTCATACTTTTGCTTGAAGCTATATGCAACAACTTGCTGGTGTGGTGTGCATATAAATCTTGGCTGATAACCTAAGGTTTGAACCCAGCAATGGGTAAACCATGAAGTATCACCATTTTGCCATATAGTAAGGGACTTAAAGGATATATCACCCAAAAATTAACTTATGCTTAGAAAGAAGCCACACAACGTTACTTTTTTACAATTTGATTAATGAAGCAAACAAAGCACAGACACAGAATGCCTAATTACCTCTACTAAAAATATACCAAAGGTCTGAAGCTCCACAGAGAAATCACTTTATACCATGAAAAATCAAACACTTGCAATGCACAAGAACAGCTGTCAGACAACATGGTTTGTTTATCATGTCAATAACCTTGCTGAAAATATCTTACGATGTGAGAGAGATAAATATAATTTTTTGATTTTATTTAGCAAGATGCATTAATTATATTCTTGTAAATCAGCTTGCAAGTTACGTAAGTTATAATATTTTTTACAAAAGTTTTATTCTTGCACAGACCTATTTTCTTTCCTAAAGCATAACCAGATGTTAACTGATTGAAGAGGCCATCACTGACTACTATGTTCTGTATATTAATGATACTTGTGCACCATTATAGTGTTTTAAATAGTTTTGAGTAGTTGAAGTTTTTAAAACGTAGAAGAATGAAAAACTGAAGTAGGATCAATCCTCTCCATTCAAAACTGAGACTGTATAATATTACTAGAAGGTACTGTAACATTAATAGGAACATGATTAATAATGTATCATAATTGTATCCATAAACATCGAACATAAAGAATAAATTGCAGCTGGCTGAAAGAGTTGAAAAAGAGTCAAACAAATCACTAAGAGTAAATGGAGTGAATATATATATATAAATAAATAAATAAATCTCACCACGCAGAAATAATATGATGTATGGCAAGGTGGTCCAGATCCAATCTACATGTAAATAAGCAGCCTCAACATCAGGTGTTGCTACAGATCGTCATTTTGCTTGACGATTTTATCCACTTTCTTCACATTTTGCACTTGCTGGTACATTCATACAATCATCTTCCCTCATCTTCTCTCTCCACTGGTCACCCTGAATAGTTGAAACATTATGAAAAAAAAAAAAAAAATAGTGAGAACAAATGAAACCGAACAGGGGGACTGAATTTAATTGATTTGAGCAAAATGTGTTCATTGGCTCACTAGACAGCTCATAGGACTTACAGTTCCTACTCTCCACAATACAGAGGTCTACCAATGATCAAAATGACGAACTGAAGACCACAAACACAGCTCATAAGAGTAGTCTAATGATACAATGCACAGGATTCTGACATGGCCAACAGGCTATTTGCCAAGCTTAACCTGAATTAGTTCCCTGATCGATCACCTCTTTTGGGGGGTCGAGGCAGTTGTCAAAGGGATGAACAAAAATGAAAATTTGCTGTTAATTTACTCAAAGGTAATACTGGATTACAGGTAATAATATTATAAATAATGTTCAGTTTCTTGCACAGACCAATTGTTTCACTTCATAAGACATCAATATATCACCAGGAGCCACAGATTAAATTTTGTGTTGCCTGATGTACTTTTTTTTAGCCTCTTAAAATGACAATAGCCACTGACCTGCCTTTTATGAATCACCAAGGACCACGGTTTCAACTAACATATATATAACTGTTCTAGAGAAGAAAAAAAGTTATACTATAAATTAGTATAAAATAAGTATAAATATACGGTAAAACTAGTTTGGGGTGTCCTAGACCCTTTTTAATAACTTGCAAAAAAAAAAAAACATGTTGATACTTTATGGCTGTTCCTAATCTTTTTAGAAAATAAGGTAACACTTAACTTAAAACCTTTATGTATAATGCATTATAAAAGGTTATTAAAGGGTACAATGCATACTAATTATGTATAATGTGCATTGTAATACATTATATCTTATCGTAAATAATTATAACTGAATTTAAAAGGCATAGCGTAAAACAATATTTATAATTTAAGTTATAATGTATTAACTGTGGTTACAATTATTAATGAGTACAACTGTACAATGCATAATAAGGTACATTATTTACAAGGCATAATCAATGCATTAAAACTACTTTGGGACCTCAAATATAAAAACACAAGTCATTTACAACACAACATGAGTGTAAGCTTTTACTAAGCTATGCTGGTCCACCAGCAAGAACCAGCTAGGAAATTTTTGCTGGTCTAAGCTAGTCTGGGAAGTATTTGTATTTTTTCCCCTTTCATTTTGTGAAAACTGCACTTATAGTTTCCAGAGTCACAGTCTGCACATGCTTTGGGTTAATCTTGCAAAAACACCCATGCTTCCCTGCAAGCCTCAAGATAACAACCTTCCAGCCAAAGCGTTCAGTAAGACACTTCTTCACCTGAGAAACAGACGTTTCGGCGTCTTCAGGTCCCAACCCTCCTCTTTAACAGGGGCATGATAAGAACAGAAAGGACATGGAGGTAGGGCTGGCCCGACTGCAGCCGCAGAGGTAGCAAGCAATCTGCCGGGTGCCCTTCTCTGCCCATAATGCATGCAGAAGTGTGTGATTGATTTTCAGCAAGGGAGTGGGTGTCTTAATGTCCTAATGCATTGCTCTGTCACAGTCGCCGTGGCTTGGCAGCCTGCCCTTTTCATGGAGGGATCTCTCGCTCGATTGGATGAGACCTGGGCAAATAAATAAAGAGAGGGGGGTCTAAGGAAGAGGAAAGCAGAGAGCACGCTAAAGGAGACAGGATGGCTCTTTTTTGAAATCATCTTGATTGATGGTGATTCAAGAATCGATTCTATTTAGCAACACTCTGTGTGTTTTGGTCCACATCTGCCATTGTCGCCTTGTCATCACGCCTCAATATATAACTCCATATATTTTCAACTTTCCTATAATTCCTCAGAGTAGAGCGGCGGCTCATCATGTTGATCTCAAAACCGTCACAGAGCTTTAGCTATTAAACAAAATAACAGCCTCTCGAGAAGAGCTAATGACTTTGTTCGCTAATGAGCAACATGATGGAGCCTTGACATTGATTTCAGGAGAGAAAAAAAAAGTCAGTTTGAAAGTTTTCACAAGGTTTCAAAGTGACAGAGCCACAGTGAACGTGTCAATAATCTCATGGCCAAGACCGACTCTTTAATGAACAGCTACAAACTGCCAACACATGCATAGCGAGGGCTATAAAAACAGACGTTTAATTGTTGACATGTATGAAACATTTTAAAGACCCACAGGAAGCCAAAACTTTATAATTACTCATGTGTGATATCCATTTTCAGCTAATGAGCGTAATTTGGATCCAAAGTGTGAAAATAAGAAGCGAGACTTGCAAAAAAAGCATACACAACAAGGTTAAACATTATTATTCTGCAGCCAAAAACGTCTAAAATGTTGTAACTAGCTATTCATAGTAATTTCCTTCCTGTTCTCGGAAGCTTTCCACACACACTGTTCTCTTGTATGCAACAAGATATTCTCGTCATGCTCCACTCTACAATGTGTTAAAGAGACTGACATTATATATCGCAATGAATTTAATGAGTACAGCAGTGGCGTCCTGGAGCTCAGAGGCTGATGGGATGAACGCAGGCCAGCTAAAACATAATATTGTACCGTACCAATTACTGTCTGAAAAGGTCTAACCCTCTGATGAGAAATATTTTTGTTGCCAAACCACCAATTTAGTGCATCAGTGGAGTGTTTCAGTGTAATGACTGTAGGTGTGCAGCTGTAGCAAGAGGGAAGGATTATGGCAAGAAGCTTTAATGTGTGATATGCACGCAGTGTTTAGGACAAAGCATTTAAATATTTATTTTATTTTAATAGCATAAGCAAATGTTTTGACATGACATTTCTGTTTTGTTAAAGGTTCTCGAAGGTGTATGGTGTGCTAAAAGTATCTGAACTGAATCTACAGCATATCCGATGAAGTATAATTCTGAAATGAATGAACGAAGATGAGCGGTTTCTTTTAGTGAATCAAAAATATACAGCTTGACTAGTGTAGTCCAATTCTCGAACAAATAACTCTTATGAGCTTAGTTCTTATTCTTAACAAATTATTCTTAAGAGTCAATTCTTTTTAGTGAATCAGACATATTCTGCTAGTCTGATTTTCGAACCACTGACTCCTATGAGCGGTTTCTTTTAGTGAATCAAAAACACACAACTTAACTAGTGAAGTCTGATTCTTGAAGAAATAACTCTTATGAGCTGGTTCTTTTTAATGAATCAAAAACATACAGCATGACTAGTGTAGTCCAATTCTCAAATGACTAATTCAAATCCTGAATGAATGACTCTTATGAGCTGCTTTTTTTTAGTGAATCAAAAAACATTCAGCTTGACCAGAGTAGTCTAATTTGCAAACAAACGACTCCTATAAGCTGTTCTTAACAGTGATTCAAAAGCATACAGAACAACCAGCATAGTTCTATTCCAGAACAAATTGCTTGCATGAGCTGGTTCTTTTTACAGCATAGTCCAATTCTTCAACAAATGACTCTTATGATGCAGTTCTTTTTAGTTGGTCAAATATTTGGTGCAATCAGAGTAGTCTGATTCCCAAACAAACAACTCCTTATCCAGTTCATTTTAATGATTCAAAAATATACAGCTGAGTAGTAGGGGTGGCACGATACATGTATTTGTACCGAACCGTCACAGTACGGACCTCTCGGTTCGGTGCATGAGACCTTACAACGAATACAGGCAATTCACCCCCAATCCAGAAGGGGGCGCCCACAGCAATGCAACGCTGTTTGATAACCGCCAGCAGAAGAACAGCGAATGCCATGAGTTGTGCACTTGAAAACAAAGCCCACTAGACAGTGACCATGTGCTGATTCTGAATGGGTCTCTCACATAGACTGACAAAGGAGTTTACTTTAAAGGCTTGTGTACTCAACTGTTTGCGAAATGGAGCTTTGTGCTCGTGTATCGTATCCTACCTCTCTCATTCGACACAAATCCAAATATTCCATAATATTTCCATATTTGCGATGTAACGTATCTGAATGCTAAACTATTATTTATTATGTAAATTATAGGCTTTGTACTTCAGTCGCATTCCAACGGTGACACAGAGGCGGGTGCGCTGATGTTTGTATTTTATTTTGATAAAGTACCAACTTTAGCAATGCTGGAACTGATTTGTTGTGTGTGTGTGTGTGTGTGTGTGTGTGTGCGTGTGACGCAATCACTTCAACTGTTTCCTTATACCAGCAGAATCAACTTATCATCTTAATAATAAAATTAATAAATAATCTTTTATTTGTGTACACTCACAATTATAAGGTGAATTTATAAATTAAATTAATTTAATACAAATTAAGCCTGTCACAAAAATGAACTGAAACTCGGCATATATAGGCTATGTTACGTGTCGCACTGTTTTTATCCCCTTGTTTATCTGTTAACTAAATCAAATATATTTCAAGAATTTATTCCTTGTATGTACAGTATATATGTACTGCAGATTATATATATATATATATATATATATATATATAATGTAATATAATATTTAGTATTACTACTGTACTACTCTCTGTTCAAAATAAATGAAAAAAATCGAGCATAGTAGATTTGTTGTTTTGTCCCTGTTGTACCGAAAACGTATCGAACTGTGACCCCCGAACCGTGACATCTGTGTACCGTGCCACCCCTACTGACAAGTGAAGTCCTATTCTCTGACATTTTTTTTTAAGTGAATCAAAAATCAATCATTTCCGAGCTGGTTCTTTTTAGGGTTTTTTTTTGTTTGTTTTTTTTAACATGCAGTGCGTACAATTTAGCATGGTTGTTTAAGAGACAATTATTTTTCCATTTACCAAAAGTGGACTATTATTAAAAAAGGCTATTTAAAACAACAACAACAAGTGACTGAAATATGGTACATGTTACATTTGGCAACAGACTGCAGAAAGAATAAACAAATGTTAAAACAAATGTTCCTTCCTCAAAGGCGTTAATGGAATCATTAATGGAACCATTAAATAGTAATCAGAACCACAATCTCTAAATTCCTTAAGATTCCCATCTCTACCTGCACGTACACACACACACACTTCTGCAAGCATCCCTCGTCCTCTTCACACGTTCTGTGATTCATGGATAGGGCGGTGCGTGGAGGGCAATTATGCCCTATCGATCTCAAACTCCTGTGGGCTGAAATGTATGTATGTGCATGTGCTGTCAGGTGGACTTCCAGCAGCGCATTCAGCCTGACACACTGACTACTTAAAACGTCCGTTGGGGTTTCACCCCGGTGGTCTCGCTAAACCTGTAGAATTGACAAGGTCAATTTACCCTCAACTCTTCATCTTTCTTTACTCTCCAGTCTTCACTCTCAAATCCAGCTACTGACATGAGTACTACAGGAAAGGTCATCGAGTCGGCTGCCGCTCTGTTGACATGCCCTGTACAGCTTTCCAGATGCCTCCGATGAACACAAACACCCTTTACAGCTAATCTAGCGGGGTCTCTAGAGTCTCGCCAGGCTCTTTTGTTGCACTGAGATATACCAAAGTCTCTTTAAGACAAGTCATGTCACTCGGCGGCCATCTTTGAAACGCCTCTCGGGCATCCAAGTGCAGCTCCTATCACTTTGTATGGGGAAACATCAAATTCTCCAAAACTGTTCACTAAGCTTACGATTAAATTTCATATTTGAAATCACCAATGAAATCGGACAACGACTGTGTCATAAATGTTGTTTCTTTTGCTCAAATAGTGTTATAAAAAGCTTATTTTTCAGGCTAGATCAGCCAGTGCGCATGCGCAGTCCTGAGCGCGTGTCTCAGAGCGCTGACTGTTTCTATAGCAACCGGGACTTCTAACGGCAGCTGCAGTGAAGCGCTGACTTTTCCGATTAGCGATTGGCTCTTTCATTCAGAAGGCGGGGCTTCCTGTGATTGAGCGGCCATATTGAGCGATGCATTTTTCCCCATTCAAAACTATACTAGTGACATGTCTTGGGTATTCTATAGTCTTTGGATATACTAAGGCGGCCTGCTTCTACTGTATGTGCCTAGATATAGCTTTGACAATCAGTGATGAAACACGAGGGTTTTGTGATGTGAGAGGGGTTTGCTTGTCTTGTCTGAACTGGGCCTGAGATATGAGCTTTTAAGTGTAAAAAAAAAACAGAGGAAGTGAAGAGGGAGAGGTGTGAAAGAAAAGTGTTAATCCATGTCACGACTGACGGAGCGTGATATTGGGAAATGATTGTGTGTGTGCATGCATACATGTTACCGATGAAGCACAGAGCCTGTGGTTTGACAGAAGTAACAGTGCCTTGGATATTGTATTTTCACTGGCTGTCTATAACATTGGTAACTATGTCCCATTTGCACATAGAATTCACATGCATTTCAAATGAGGCTCCTGTGCAAACAAATCCCTTTCTAAAACACAACACTTTGTATTTTATTTTATTTTTTTAATGGAATACATAAAGGATATGTTAAACAATTTATTTAAAATGTTTTTGTGTGTGTGTCCAAACAAATCTGTAAAAAAAAAAAAAAAAAAAACTTTAAATAATTGCCTTTTTTATAAGCAAATTATTCAAATATTATCAGATAATTTTTTATCTGTGTCAATACTAGTGTTAACTAAGTTAGGAGTGGCCAATATGACCAAAATGTAAACTTGTGTTTTTTTGTTTGTTTTGTTTTTATACTGCATATAATATTTTGGTAGAAATACGGTTGCTATGATATGATTTTTTATTTTTTCAATTCTCAATACAGGAAAAACTAATGCTAAAATAAAATAATTGTGACTTTTTAATCTCACAATTGTGATTTTTGCTTGCAATTCTGAGTCACAGAATCACAAAACATGGACTCAGATTTGCCAGATATAAAGTTAGAATTGTGAGACATAAACTTGAAATTGTGAATGAAAAAGTAAGAACCTTTGCCTGCGTCCCAATGTGCATACTATCCATCCTAAATTCTATGTGATATTAGTAATTTTCAATACTATTTAGGTCAGATAGTGTATGCACATTGGGACACAGGATTTATTTTTTTATTTTTTGTTCTGTGTAAAAAAAAAAAAAAAAAAAAAAAAATTGTGAGTTGAGATATAAAATCAGAAATCTGAGAAAAACTAAAAAAGGTAACATTATCTCACAATTCCAAGATTTTTTTTTTTTTTTCAGAATTCAAAGACAAACTGATAATTGTAAACGCAAAAAAAAAAATTGTAAGATTAATAGTCAGAATTACTTTTATTCCACGGTGGAAACAGGCTTCCAACAGTAAAGTCTGATTATGGTTTAGGCCATTCAGAACAAAAGTATGCCTCAGCTAACAATGCCATGTGTTTGATTCCCAGGGAATGCATAACTGATAATATGTATTCCCTGAAATAAGTCACTTTAGATAAAAGCATCTGCCAGATGAGAAAAAAAAAAAAAATACATGGTCATCCAACTACATGGAATTTCTGGTAGGCAAATGTTAATGCAAGTTAAGAAGTCTAGTGGAGACACCAGCATCCACTTTTCCATCAGGGTGGTCTGAACAATGCAGCAATTAGCAGAACGTCATTCATGCTGTATTTTCAAGGCCTGAACGCATGTCCAGGAAAAGAATAACAGAAGTGAACTACAAAAGATCTGATCTGTAAGATCTGTAGAGGCTCTGATGCCTGAGGGCAGAATTTGGTATAGCTGATCGCTCATGCCCCGCACCATAAAAGCCATCTGGGAAGCCTGCTTTTGATCAGTGTGAGTTTCTTTGAGCCGATCAGTGGCGCTGTAGAGCACGTCATCAGCGGTAGGGGTGGAAGCCGTCTTCAGCCTAACAACTTCATCAGGCGAGCTGCTAATTATGCGCAAGGCTCATTAGCGAGGCCTGAGGAAACGTTGAGCTCTAAAACTTCATTAATGTAAGCATTCAGCCTGAGCATAATTACATCCCCTGCCCCCTCTTGCCACGAGACGCCACATTAACCCGCGACTCCATCCGGACACTGGAGCAGACTCTCGACAGACTTCCTCCGCAGCTGCTCCGGCTGGGATTGCACGCTCCAGTGTGGGAAGAGCATGTGCGCTTTTCCCCTCAGATTCCGTTGTGATCCCTCAATCAACGCCGTAGAGCAGACCTCGTCCCATATGAATGCCTTACTGCTCCCATACAATCTCACTTGCTGTCATCACCTAAAATGTTTCTGAAGGGACCTTTGAGCAGAACAGGGTGAGAACAGAGAATCGGTTGGATAGGGTCATTGATCTGACGACGCTCTTCTTTTCTTCTTTTCGCTGTCTTCCATTTCGTTAAAAGTGTGTGTCCCTAGGTTATAAGGTTTGAGGTTTCACAGCTTTGCAAGTGGATTTCATCACCGTCTCTCGGTCTAATGCATATGTCAAGCTGATATCTTGGCAGCCATGATGAGACCTTTATTTGGAAAGGATGAATAATTTACTCGCTCGTATCAGAAGAAAGTGATTGATGTATTTGATTGTGCTTTGAGACTACTATCACCTGTTTAGCTGTCTCTAAATACGTGGAAAGAATTTAGCCAAGCTCGTTTGCTCAAATTTCTGATCCTATCTGCTCTTTATTTTATTTTATTTGCAATGAAGACAAATGGTTTGACAGGCCTGAAAAACAGAAACAATGAACAACAAACAGAACCTATTTTAAGATCAAACTGTAGGTACCAGGAGAAAGCCAGATTCAAATATCAAGACTTTATCACCAGTCAATTGGTCCAACAGAAATTCTCCCAACCAAAATTTTCACTCGTCAAACTATATGATTTTTTAAAAATTAAATAAATAAATGTAAAAAATAAATAAAGTGAAATGCACAATACTTTGCTATATATATATATATATACATCTCTCTGTAAATATGAGCAAAGGTGGCTGTGAAATTAAATATGTGATATTACATCTTTACCTTTTGATCTTTAATTCAACAATGAACAAATTAAAATTCCAACCTATCATTGAAATAAAACAATGGAAAAAAAAAAACAATGGGGGGGGGGTAAACTCTCATCATGAAATAAATGTTTTTCTCTAGTTTACGTTGGCCACAATTATTGGCACCCAAATACTGCAACATCCTTTCCCCAAGATATCAGCTCTGAGTTCTCTATGAGTTTGGAGAACACCTGACAGGAGATCAGAGACTATTTCTTCATACAGAATCATTCCAGATTCCAAACTCCATGTTGGTGCCTCTTCTCTTCAGTTCACCCCGCTCATTTTATAGGGTTCAGGTCAGGGAACTGGGAGTCTGGGACGGTCATGGTAGAAGCTTCATTTTGAGCTCAGTGACATTTTTTTGTGTTGATTTTGATGTATGTTTTGGATCATTGTCCTTATGGTTGATCTAATGGTAGATACAACGACGGCCCATTATACAATTTCTAATGGAGGCAGTCAGATTTAGATTTTTAGATTTGATATAATCCATGATGCCATGTATCTGAACAAAATATCAAGGAACTAAAAAATAGGCCTACAACATTAAAAATCCAGCAGTATATTTAACCGTGGACACGGGGCACTTTTTTATCACTGTTTGCACCAAACCCATATGGTGGCATTGCCTTGAAAAGGCTCTTTTTTAGGCTTTCTGACACCAAAACTCAACTAATCTCTGCAATTTTCCAGCTGTGATCCTTGGAGAGTCTTTGGTCACTCACTCACCAACTCTCCTCCTCACCGTGCATTAGGACAACACGTCCTCTTCCAGGCAGATTTTTAACATCTTTAGTTGATTGGAACCTCTTAATTATTATCCTGATGGTGGAAATGGGGATTTTCAATGCTTTAGCTCTTTTCTTACAGCCACTTTCTACATTGTGAAGCTCAACAATCTTGTTCTGCACATCTGAACTATATTCTTAGGTTTTACTCCTTGTGATGGATGATTAAGGGAATTTGGCCTTTGTGTTCTTCAATTTTACAATCCTGTGGAACAATAAGTCATAGCTTCACAATTTCATGCTCATGTAATCTGGCCCAAAACTTTTTTATACAGGCTCCGGACCATCAGGCCATTCTCACTGTTGAGCCCTGCCAAACCATTTTATTCCCCCTCACTCGAGAATGACATCAGGTTGAAAACGACTCAGACGTGTTCTGACATCTCAGCTTTATATCCCTGTAATCAGGTGGGCCCAATCATACTGACCAAAGACTGAGGGTCAGCATAGAGGGCAAGACTGAGAATATGATGCCTGGCTCAGTGTGATGGCTGAAGGCAGTTAGTAAGGACGAGAATACGAATCTCACTTCCAATCTCATCCCGGCAGACCTGCGTAGGTCACGGGGTCAGAGTGATTATGCGCTATTACATGCAACAGCGCAGCTCAGGTTTGTTGTTGTACACAGAAGAGGTCACAGAGGACCCCACAGGGACTTGGTGTTGGACATATAAATGACAAGAGTGCAGCTCTCAAGAGGAATTGCTTCAGAGAACATGAAGAGGGCGGAGCTAAAGAGAGGGCAGGAGGTGACAGCAGAAGAACACAAGAACGGAAGATTAAAAATGAGAGCATCATTGGACAGCACAGAGATACCTCAGAAGATTAACTTCTAAAATAAGGGGTCAGAGAAATATCATTGTTTTGACAGAAAATGCAGTAGTAAGCATTGTTCTTCAGAAGATTTCTTTGGATGTGAATTTCAGTGTCCCTGAAGTAAATGGACGTTTTACAAGATGGAATGTTAATCAGGTTAAAATATATCTCTATTGTACTGTAACAATAATTGGAATCCAAAATACTTTAAAACAAGTCATCACGGTTTTATCATTCTAAATTGATCACAGTGGGTCTCATTCACATGTAATTGCATAAAGCGGTCTTATGTTTGTAGAAAAGGTTCTCACACAAAATACGGTCTTACATTGCAATGTTATGAATCTAGCATAACACCACAAACCACAAATACCTTTTAAAAAGTCATGTATGTAGCTCAAATGGTGAGAGATATGTTCGCTTTGGATTAATATTAGGGGGTTATGTAGAGATTTTTATTTATTTTTATTTTTTATCAAAGAATCATGAAAAAATGTATCACAGTTTCCACGAAAAATTATAAAGCAGCACTGTTTTCAACATTGATAATATTAAGAAATTTTTCTTGAGCAGCAAATCGGCATATTAGCATGATTTCTGAAGGACCATGTGACAATGAAGACTGGAGTAATGATACTGAAAATTCAGCTTTACCATCACATGAATAAATTACATTTTTAAATATATTAAATACAATTATTTTAAATTGCAATAATATTTCACAATATTACTGTTTCATTGTATTTTTAATCAAATAAATGCAGCTTTGGTTTGCATAAGAAATTTATTTCTAAAACATTTTTTAAAAGTCTAACCGACCCCAAATAATAGTGTAAGTTTTTTTTTTTAGCAAGCAGCACTATTAATAGCCATATTTGAACCCTGATGGCCTTTTTGTATCATTGCATATTCATATATTCATAATTCCATATATGCTCTGTAATCATGTATTTCAAGTGTACTTAAAGGAATTCAATGCTATTGCCTGGCTGTAAATATGCATAGGATAGAAGCTTATCATTAATCATGTGATTATCAGGGATCAGTTGCATTACAGAGTTTCATCCCTGAGTATTGTACTGTAAGCCAGAGCAAATCTAAGGGTGTTTCATAACATAAATGTGTTCTTGTTTTGCAAATTGCTGTGATCACTTGACACAGGTCGCTCTTGGTTACTCAGGCCTGCGGTGCCAGCAAGTGTCAGATTTAAATAGGATTTGCATCTCAAACTAGTTGGTAGGGAATATGAGTGTGATTTGTCCAACACAGAGGGAGAGAGAGAACACCTCTAGAAGATGACAGAAAGATTGCATTACAGCTTAGACAGAAAAAAAAACCTGTCACTGCCATTGACCTTGAAGAAAACACAACTGAATAGTGAGAGGAACCGAATGGCAGAGGAGGAGGAGTGTCTCGAGATGAGGAAGATAAAGGTGTAGAAAGAGATGAGAAGATAGGAGGCAGTACAATAGCACGCCACCTCATATCACATTTACAAAAAGTAGAAAGATGAATCCAACCTGGCATGAGAACCAATGGGAGAGCGTTTAAATAGATTAGACACAGTCAAGGCCGTGTGGAGTCCGGGCAAATGTAGTGAATGAAAACCTGAGAGTGCAGCAATGACTAAAGTGGCTCAAATTTGACAGTGCCGCTTCAAGCGCTTACTAGCACTGTAATTTCACCCTACATATTTGAAAGTTAATCTGCAGGATGAAAGATGTGTGAGGGGCTCACGGTAGGAGCATCACACTTGTAGACAGGTGTCATTAAGGGAACAAACAGTAAGATGGAAAAATCAGACACGGTGAAGCAAAGCATCTGCACTTTTAAGACGCTGTCTGTTGCCAGAAGACGTATGATATTTACACTTCAGGTTTGGTAATTTGGCTAGCATGGTAATTAACATTGATGAATTATGCATGACTAGTACAAGGACGCAGTGAAATGACCAGGTTTTGCATATAAGTTTAGATAAAAGTTAGAGGTGTGCATTACTTAAAAATGCATGTTGCATACATTTATTTTGCTTTGCCTCTAGTGCAACGACTCAGAGTTGGTAAAAACCTCATCTAATAAATAGGTCTACCTCGCAGACTTTTGTGAAAGGGTGTATGATTCACCATAATATGATAAATGAATATTTAGAGATAGCTTAGGAAACATCAGAGTAACTGCAAAGCAAAATCTAAACCTGGGAATTAAAAACATAGGAAATAAACCATTTTAAACCAAAAGACTTTCAGTTCCATTAAAGGAATCATCCAAAAATGAAAATTAGTTTGATGTCGTTCCAAACTCCTGTGACTTACTTTCTTAAGCAGAACACAAAAGGAGAATTTGTGAAGATTGTTGAGGGATTAAAACTTTAATTTCTGGGGTAAAAAAAGATGCAGAAGCTCCATGAATGTATAAAATAAGTTCACACATCTTAATTATGCATTATATTCAATGTCTTCTAAAGTCATGCTAGCTTTCTGTGAGGGACAGACTAAAATTTAAGTATCTGCTCATTGACAATGTTAGGGTTTTGGAATTGAAATATCATGTACATATATCTTATATTTCATTGTGTGCTCCAAACAGTGACAGCAAAAGGTGCCTAACAACTAATTTTGTGTTCACATAAGCAAGAAATTAATTGGGATTTGATCAACATTAAGTCTTAGAAAATAGACTATTGGCTTGAATTTATTTAAAAGTGGTAAGTAATTTATTTGCATAAGATTTCTGTATTAACAAATATCAAACTGTCCTTGTCAGAGTCTAGAAACACAATAAAGGAAATTCAATAATGTTCTATTTCTGATCTGAGAATAACTCATAAACTGAGTTTTATGAAACATTATCTAAGTTCATGTGAATATCGAAAGGGGAAACTCTCAAAGGACAAAATGAATCCACTCACATAAACGAAGCACTCACTCATGTCTGATATGCTGCAGTACTTAATGTTTCATCTGTGAAACATCTCCCCTGACTGTCTTTATGAATAGAAACATTCTTCTATCCATATATGGAAATGTGAGGACGGATATCCGTAAGTCACGTGACAGAATGCTTCTTCGCTGGTAATGAGAGTTCAAACGCGGCCTCTGGCTGTGCGTAATGCATGTCAACAAACAAACAGTTGGGACGCACTGTAATTTAGTAATAAATGGACATGACTGATGAAAATATCATAAGTAATCATAAGATAGTCGATATCTCCCTAATTGTGCACACTTTTGGATTATAACCCCCAAAGGAATATCTAAGGAGACACATTTGTCAGAGCTTGCGTGATTGAACAGGTATGTGCTTATTTATTACATTCTAAAGTACGCTTTGATTTTTGTATGATTATTATAACCGTACAAAATGCAGCAAGTATAAATAAACGTAAAGAAACAGACCTCAGATTCGAAAGTGGGAATCACTTTTCGCCAACAGCCTCCTCAGAAACGTTTTAGTATTAATCCATATGAATCTGTAAAATTAATAAATACAAATTGTCCATATGATTGGGATATACAGTACCCTAAGTCTTTTGGAGCCATTATTCGTCATCGCTTTCAGGTGTCATTCGCGGTTGCTTTTTTGAACGCATCGCGTCGCATTCGGTCACATGACACGCCAGATCCAATGGCGTTTAGCGTCGCTTGCGTCAAACCCAATGCGTTGCGTCCAAAAGCGCGATTGTTCAGTATGCTGCAGCACATTGGCTCAGCCATTGATAGCAGAGACCTGTTAGCTTGTCTCGCAGATGTATCATTAAGGGCTGCTGTTATGCCCTTCCTGGAATAAATGATTATCATTTTGACACTTGACAAATCAGAGCTTTTCACAGTTGCCTGGTTTTCTTTTAGCGATTCACTGGTGGCAGCCAAACACTTGGCATATTTTCTTAAGGGGATTATTTTCACACATTCATTATGTTCAGTTGATTTGACAGTGCTTTGGCTGTAACAGTATATCAAGAAACCCGTCATAGACAACCAGTTATAATTTGCAGACAGTGTTATAATGTATCTTCTGTTGAAGCAATTGTCCTTTATCTGTATTAGTGCTGTTTGCAGTTCTAGACATATTTCCCTTTTGCAAGTGTTTTATTTCCTATTGAATGCAGTAAATTGACAGATAACTCATAATTTGTGCATTTACACCTTAAGAGTAATCTAATGGGTTTGTTTAATGACCCTGGTGACTATTATTTAGTACTGTAAGTCACAGTAGGGTGAATGAAGCCTGCCTCTTCATGTGAAAGGGAAAAAGAAAAAAAAAACTACCTTCATTATAAAGGCTGTTTTTTCGTTGTTCACTTGTTTACCTGACAGCTATAGCTAGAAAAAAAAACCTTTTTCTTTTGTTTTGTTTGTAGGACAGAACTCAGTTATTCTGATTTAAGAGGGTTTGAAATAGGTTTTTGAACTAGAATACTAGTTTATGTGCCTTAGTTTGACCAGATCATATTTCTGAAAGTCTGAAATATTTCCTTAAACTCCAAAACTGGCTTTTTTAACGTTATAAAATGATTCCTCGAGGCTTATTTTTCTGCATTTCACCCTGTTTTCTTTTCACACTTCCACTTGTTTGCACACAAAAAAACAACGGGGCCCAAAATTTCTCATAAAACTTCAGCAGCCTGCCGAGAGACAAAAGCGAGTGTGAAGCTAATAAGGTTTGCACAATGAGCGTGCTCTGAAAAAATGGGTCTCGGGTCATATTCCATACACCGCATGTGTGAGAGTGTTAAAAAGACAGAGCATGACAGTGAGGGAAAAGAGAGAGAGAGCTGCGAGTAGAAAGAGAATGAGCACAGAAGGTTGAAAGAGAAAAGATAGGCCAGATAGGAAGATGGAAAGCATGAGGTTTTGCAGAGGATCTATTTTTTCCCCTTTCTTGTCAGCAGAAGCCTCACTGGGTTTCTTTCCACCCAGGATTTGCCTACACAAAAGCAGCCTAAGTAATGCGGTCTAATCCCTCAATCCGAGCCTGGTAGGGAGTACGATAGATTTGTAAATGGTGCCCTTTACAAATCTGTTTTATTCCTTTTTGTCTTCTCACATCCATGTCATTCACCTTTTCATTTCCTTTCTCCCAAAAATGCTTTATCTGCGTCCCTTTAGTTGTTTAATGCTTTCTTCCTTCCTCTGCGCTCCAAAATGATAGTGAGCGCTTAGCAATGTTACAGCTCAGGATTGGATGTTCCCCATTCAAATATTTATAAATTTTACATCTCTAGAATCCACAACAGAATAACATCCATATTTTTTTTAATATGTAACAATTTACTTGCACTCCACAATATGTTCTCATTGGACAATGTGATCTTTTAAAAATATGTATGTAAAAATATGTTTTTATATTTTTAGGGTAAAGGTCTCTTTAGGTGCTTGGAAATATGTATATATTTGAAAAATGTAGCTATACAAATATAACATATTTAATATTAAGGATTTATACAAATGATTATGTTTCTAAAGCTGTGCATGCATTTCATAAATACTTTTAAATTTTGATGCTGTCAGTATGTCCATATTGTGCATTTCAATGTATATATTTTTGCACGTTCGGATGAGTAAACATTCGGTATGAATACTAATGAGATCAGGAGGGAATTAAGCTTACTACTTAATACTGCACAGAATGCATTCCTTTTTATAATGTAGCAAATGAAATCATAGATATTATGTGACAACAAATTACAAAACATTTAATCTTGCATATTTTGTCACATGATGTAGAGCCGCTGCACACCATGTCATTTGAATGCATTTTCAATTATGTTGGGTGGCAAAAAAAAAGAAATGGTAATATTGGAAGTTTTAAAAGTAATTATGAGTATTACAGCTGAGATTATGCCTGGTTCATTCATCACTCTATAAATAGAAGGTCAAGGCTAGTGCATTGTGGGATACAGTATTTCCCACGTTTGGCAAATAGGTCATCCTGATATTCCATGCATATAGAAAGATCAATGTGCTCGAGGAAACAGGTTATTTCTGAATTCTTTATTCAAATTGCCTGGAATTAGGCATCTCAACATCTGTTCGGTCTAATCCCATATTCCCCTTCTGTCTGTGGGTTATTAATATATGTGGATGAAGTAAAAAAAAAAGGACCAACCGGGTTCTGGACAGCCATTGAGCTGACCTGCAAATAGGCATCATTCTTCCAATTCACCTTCATTAGTATGCACATCATACATTTTTTTCCCCCGTTAGGTTCGTTACTAAACCAACCTATTTTTAGCATCCTGTATTTATCTGTTTCAGAACCTTCATCTTAAGTCATAGTTTCTCACTATTAAGAGCCTTCCAAATCGGTGGGGACATATTGTACCTAGATAATACTAAATCATACTGACTGTATTTAAATTATAGTGTATACAATTATACTGACTTGTGCTTGTGTGCTTTCCATCCGCATGCTAGTTCACCCTAACTCTGTTGGTCTTTATTGACTCCAGATTACCTCATCTCCTGTATGCTCTGATTGAAGTCTGTGAATCATCAGCCACTGTCCGGCTTGAGTTTCCACACTGTCTGAGTAGGATTAATCTACACACTCTCTCCTCTGTGGCTCTGTCTGAGAGTGCTGCCTTTGGAAACTGTATATGGATAGGAAGACATCAAGACACATTCAAATACATTATTAGTGTCATGTGCAACACAAACACATAGCATTTGTCTCAGCATTTGGAAGAAAGAATAAAAACAGGCTGGTGGTAGATGAAGTAAATTAATAATAAAAAAAAGTAAATCGGTGTTCCTTTTTTCAAAGTGATTCCATTTCCAGTGAGACGGAAGCATTTTTGTCATGAAATACTTGCTTGGTTATAGCTAAAGCTCACTTCAATTCATTCTAGGTCAGCATTTTGGAGCAGTTTAGTCTGTTAAAACGTCTTATTTAGAAGTGCTTTAGAACCTGTTTAGAACCTATTGTTGTAGATTTATTATCAATATGATGCTCAAAAACAAACCACTTTTTAACAGGAAATCAAGCTCACGGAATAGTAATTTGTTTTTTGTTGATCCCCTTATTTTATTTTTGTACAATTGTAAATAGTGTAAATTGTAAAATGTACAGTTGTATCCTCTTTACTAGTAGTTATAGCACAACATAAACATGAATAAACATCAGAAGGTGAACGATGTGGTGCAATTTACTAAAATATATATTCTCTTATGTAATCATCTTCAGCATCGGCCAGATGTAGTAAATAATAAAATAATTAAAAAAGTTTGTAATCATAAATACCCATAAATAACTTGTAAACAACATCATGTATTGCCTCAGGAAATCCACTTAATGTTCACAAATCAATATTTTGCTAGAAGAAAATATCTAAATATATCTACTATATTATCATTATATATGACAGCCACTGTTTGAATGTTTATATTTCAACTAATTAGAGCAGAAACATAATTAGAGCATAAGAAAATGTATATAACAACTGCCTTATGGTCTGCCTTAATACTCAGGTTTTATTGTAGTATTATTATTAAGTACTGTAGTACCAAGTGGAGGGTTCCCTATTTAGTTTACAGCACTAGTTGAAAGACTTAAAAAAAAAAAAAAAGATTTATTTCCTAATGATTTGAAATTGAATGGAATCAAGCTCCGAATCACAACAAATCGAGAAATGTGTGTCAGTACCCAGCCCTAATAGTTTTATAGTGTCCATTTCTAGGTTCATGCCGTGTTCCACCTCAGCCCACTCTGTGTGCCTCCACATTAAGTTGTGGTGCCTTGAAAGTCTGTCTGAACCCACTATCCTTCATACTAAAATGCTGTCTGTGAAGTCATTGAATTGACTTTAGGACGCAGGCTTTGTAAGGCTCAGGGCAGCAAACAGGCTAATACCGTAGCTGTGGAGTCAGCACAGAAGGCCATAATTCGCAGGCCACGGAGAATATCGGGTCGTTGTGTTATCCACACTCGTGATGCTCTGGGAAACTTCATTTTGGTTGTTTGTTGGAAATAGTGTCATGCATGGAGGTGCTGGGTAACATCTGTTAATTTCCCAGTGGTTGAGACATTCATAATACTATGTAATTTTAACTCGCTCTCAAAGGCAAGCAAGGGACTGGAAGAAATCTCTGCAGACTGAGCAGGATTTAATTTGTATGGATAAAGGAAGTATCAGTAAAATGACTTTTTTCCCCAGCTTGTCTTAATTGTCTGTTAGCAACACCATCTTGATGACTCATTGAACTCAAAGTGGCAACACGATTTTCGTGCATGTTAATAAGGTTGCATATGACTGGTTTAGATTTCATTTGCATATGCAGGATATTGCTGTTTAGCTTTGCCTGAGGTAAATATGCACACCAATTTCGCTGGCGACAGAAAAGTTCACTCAGAGGTGGCCTCGAAAGATTAGGAAGCTGCAATCTTGAAAGAAAATTAAGAAACTTATCAAACGCTTCTTATGCCAGTCTCAAATGACAAATTTTTCCCTAAAAAGATGGCCCTCAAAGCACAAGTGATTGCAAAACTGATTCATTCTTTTATAAACAGCCATTTGGTACAACGTCATTTGTAATCATTCTTAACAATGTAATCAATTTAACAACCCTCTATTTTTCTTTAGAATACGACTGTAATTGCAGAGAGGTTTAGGTAATCCAATACTGAATATCACGATTGCAGCACAAACCACAGATCTTGTTGTGCTGAGAAATTTTGGCGACTTGATTGCCCGCCACTTTGTACATTTATTTCTCCATTTCCACTTCTCTCTGCAAAATGGTCCACAAAAAATAAAATGATTTAAAGGAATAGTTCACCCAAAAATGACATTTTTGTAATCCTTTACTCACCCTCATGTCATTCCAAACCTGTATAAGTTTCTTTCTTATGTTGAAGATATTTTGAAGAATTTTGAAGAACCAAACCAGGGACCAGTTGTTGGTCCTCATTGACTTCGTATGGAAAGAAATACTATGGAAGTCAATGGGGACCATCAACTGTTTGATTACCAGCATTCTTCAAAATATCTTCCTTTATGTTCACCAAAAAGAAACTCGTTTGGAATGACATGAGGGTGAGTAAATGATGACAACATTTTTATTTTTGGGTGAACTATCCCTTTAACTGAAGGGATAGTTGAGTGAACTGGAGGTCAAAAGTGGGTCAGCTGTTCACTGTGAGTATAGTATCGCAAGTAGCAATGGCTAAACCCAACATAAGTCGAGAAGAGTTTTGAGGATGCTAGCGTAACACCGTCTCCATTTTAAGCGTGTCTCTCAGTTCGTCAGGAGGCTGTGATCTTTTTAATTCTCCACCTGCGCTCACTCGATTAGCGGATGTCTGAGTAATCCCATTAAAGTCTGAAGTTTCCTCCAGCAGTGCGGTCTCTGCTGTTGTTGCTCAGCTGGAGGTGAATGCATCCTGAAACAAAGATGCAAGAAGATCTGTGTCCGTTTCTGCCTCCTAGGAACTGAGTGGCCTACGGTGTGCCAAATTCTTGATTCATGATGGGCATTTGGCAGTACAGAACTGCACCTTCTGTGTAAATTTAGTTGTCTTGCCAATGCATTATAGGAAAAATCAGCAACTGGCCAATAAAAAACTGTTTACGAAAAGTTTATTATGCCTAGAGGTTGGCGCATCTTTGGCAGGGGTGCTTGATTCGTGATGTTATTGTTATGTGACTCCGGAGTGTATAGTCACATGACATTTAAGGCTCAGGTGATTGAATCTTGAACTGAGCACCAATGAGCAAAGATTTCAAACTGGGTGTCTTGTGCTTGTTGAGCAAATTGGTCGAAGCTAGACTGTTAAAAAAAGAAAAAAAAAATCCAAGTACAAGATTATTGGAGTAAATTTGATAAAATGCTATTTCAATATTTTTACTTCAAAATTTCACTATTAAAAAATGATTATGGTTTAAAATCAAGCATGCTGATCTAAAAAATAATCAGTATCATGATCACCCAAGCACTATATTCCTAATATATCATAATTGCCCACAGAAAGCCTTCTTGCTTTGGTATTGTAACAACTGTGCCAACAGGAAGATACACATAAGACAATCAATGCTGACAGTCCGATGATAGTTTGTCAGAGAGATATATTAAGTAATGCTTATTGTCTTTCACTATAAGAGCAGATTATGAGAGTATGTGTGGGATGTATCCATTTTGCTTGAATGTGATTTTGCCATACTTTCACTCATGCTCAGATCAAGATTCACATCACAACAATCACAGTTTATCAAGCCAAAAAGCTCAATGTATCCAGAACCCTTAGGCAACTCTAAAGAAACATCAAAGATATGGATACCAGAGTTCATTCTCTGAGTAGTCGGTGTGTTTTTGTAGAATATAGACGTGCATGAAATCTTATCATCAATGAACTTAAATCAAAGCCAAAAAATAATCTTGTAGCATTCCCATTCACATCAATATACTAAAAAAAAACATAGGATTTGGACTTTAATTCAGAAATTGCTAGTAAATATCACAATTATGAAGAAACAGCAAGTTTAATTAAATAAATTAATTCACTTATATTTTTTAATTATATAATTCACAATTTAAGATGCCAGACAGGCTTATAATTTATAAAATATCCATATATTTTTGGTGACGTGACAATGTTTTACTAACATCATAAGTAGAAATGTTTTAATATTACAAAAATGTAGGGATGCACAAAATATTGGTACCATATCAGTTATTTATTTTATTTTATAGTTTTGGAAATTTAATTGTGCATGATCATTTTACTACCTCTGCGGTCATCAAACGCTTAAGGTAATGTTTACAAATATCCATTTTTATTGTAATGTTGTGAGACTTAAATTAACTTTTAGCTTTTAAAATGATTTAGTTTGGTCTTTAGTGTTCCATTTCTAATATTGAATGAATAATATTGGCCATTTATTGATTATTGATCATAAAATGAAGATAGTTATCAGAGCCAGACTTGTACTATCAGTCTATCTCTACAGATATGTAAGATATGACCCCTGTAAGTTCCTTTGTCACTGGCTAAATAATAAACACCACTAAAAATGACAAAAGGTTCAGATAGGTTGGTTGTATTTTTTCTGTTTTTGTGTTTATACTCAAAGACAAAAGGAGAATGGACAGAGCAGACAGGAAGTCATAGGTTCTGTGTTTCGCAGGCATGTAAAGAGAATCATGGCCTGACCAGAGATCAGTGTTAGTCTCGCCGTCTGGAGAAGTCCTCTCCCACCATCATTAATCTTACTTTTCCCTGCTTTCAACTACTGCTTCTATCCCTGTTGCAGGCACACTCCCATGGGCTCTCGTCTCTCTATCCAAGTGTCTGTCCCCCCCCCCCCCCCCCCCCCACACACACTTATCTACTTTCTCTGTTGAACTGAGATGTGATTAAGTACCGTTTCCCAACTTTCCACATAAAATACTATGACTCAGCAGGGAGTCTTTTTGACACTGTGTATACATGTGTGAATGTATGGGATTGGTATATATAAATAAATGTGAGAGTTCAAGGTGTGATTTCTTAAAACACAATTCCAGCGATATCTGTGAGGTATTATTAGTAACATCTTATGTATCCAATTCAAAAAATAAATAATTTTTATATATATATATATATATATATATATATATATATATATATATATATGTGTGTGTGTGTGTGTGTGTGTGTGTGTGTGAAAATGTGCACAAGCAACAGGGATGATTGATGATTGAAAGGTTCACTTTTACAAGTTACAAGAAAAAATTAACTTTTTCACCATATTCTAATTTTCTGAGATGTACCTGTGTGTGTGTGTGTGTGTGTGTGTGTATATATATATATATACATACATGCATACATACTGTTACATTTTATTAAATTAAAATGCCTTTCTTGTTTATACATCCTTTTTCCAAACCCACATGCTGAATTTTTTATATATTTTTTTTATAATTATTTAACCAACTTAAATTCATAATTAAAGATTCCAGACAGTCTTATGTTTTAAATTATATCTCTTTTCAGTGTGACATTTAAGAATTTAATTATTTAAAGAGCAAATCATGGAACTGGAATTATTCATTTTACTTGTAAAACATTGTTTTTATGCAAATACTATGCAATGTTTCTGCATTCCATCAGTGTGTTGATGAAAGCTGGATTTGTTCTTTAAGATCAAGAATGCAAAATGGTTATTGGGCTACACAATATTGAAGAATTCCAGAACTTTACAGAGGAAGTGCCTAAGAAAGTTTGAAGACCCCTCTGAACAGTGTGGTGAAAAGAAGTACAGTAGATGTTGAGATATTCAAGCGCAAATATTTTTTTCTATTCACAGTTTTCACCTTGGGTCCAAGCTTTGGTGGTGTAATGGTTTATAGACTGTCGGGTAGAAATGTGATGTAGAGCAGTGCTTAATTTGTAAATGAAACATTGCCGGATCCAAATCAGCAGTTAAGAGGTGCCGTGACTGACACTGACAATACAACTTCCGTTTTCCCGGATCATTCAATGACGTCACTAAATGGTGATGACGCAACTATAAGAGCATCATTCACAGGTTTCTGCATGGACCTATTGATAGTTTTCAGTCACGTGACCGGCTCGAAGACCTGGAGGGCAAAACATCCATAGAGCGTTGCACAAGCGTGTCAATTTTTCATCTGTTTCCCAGCCGCAAATATTTAGATCACCTCTCAAAAGAATAAAACAAAGGTATTTCTGAAAAAATGCAAGTTTTGGCCATTTGCAATCCATATTAAGCACCCGCGGCAATACTTTAATCATAAACAGTGCGACAAAACGTTGTAAAAACACTTAAAGTGCCTTAATATATTTAAAACAATAATATTAAAAGATCAAATGCAGTAATCTCTATATTAATGATGCATGGTTTACATAGGCAAGCAGATGAGGCCGGGAACATGAACGCAGTTCGCTTAACGGTTCAGTGTTTTCCTTCTAATGGTTTTCTATGGGAAGCCATTTAACGTGAAACTTTGCACATTGCGTTTATATTCTGGCTTCATCTGCTTGCCTGTACAAAATATAAATCACCAATAAGGTGTCCACTGAATCTCACCTTTTAATATCTGCGTTTTACTACATTATTACTTGATGCAATCTGCGTAAAAATAGCTGGCGGTCAGTGGAGCAAAGCTTCGTTTTGCCCGCCAGGTGGGCGTCAGTGTTGCCAGATCGGGTTGACGATTTCCAGCCCAAAAGCTCACCAAAACCCGCCCACTTCAACAAAAACCAGCCCAAATTTTTAACTGCCAAAATGATGAGAGAATTGTATTGCCATGTCAATCAAGGTTGATAAGCACCATTTTTATCTCCTTAAAATAAAATAATGATGACAAAATAAAATAAAGATAAATCAATTTCACAGGAACATGGAGGGCAAATGCGTTAAAAGCGGCAATCGAGAAATTATTAACTGATGACTTTAACCCTGAAAAAATGCATCATTTTCAATGTCTACAGTAAGAATAAGCTATTTTTGTGCAAAAAGTGCACAATAACGTGATCAGAAAGCAATGTAAATTAGCTGGCATTTACTCTCGTTCATGCACACACCCCCGACAGCCAAAAAATATTCATTGATACATACTGTATGATAATCTGACAGCAAAAATAAAATAATAATAATAACAATTAGCAACAATAATGCGCTTACCTTTGTCTTGTGCTTTATCTTCAGACAGAACTACAGCACGTATTTCACGAAGTACACATTTTAGAACATAATGCAGAACTTTGCACAGTCAAAACTGTTCAAGTCCAGCAGCTGTCAATGCCAAGTATACCAAAGTAGAGTCTGGACAGTTTAAAAGATGTTCTGATGCAGAACAGCATCGCCATATTCAGTTTTGATTTTTAATAAATCATTCAACTGTTCTCTCATTTCAGTTACAGTTATATTTAGAAATCTTCTTTTCATCTCTCATCACGTGTAATCCACGTTGTGAGATTTGAGTCACTAGACTCTTTCTCGTGTAACTTATATTTAGGCCACTTTGCCATCGCAATCACTTAAAATGAATGAATGAATGAATATATAGCTGCACATTTAAATCTTGCCCTTTATAGCGCCAAAACCCAGTCACTCACGAGTCATCACATCTCACCAACATAAAAGATGGTAAATTCACTGACAGGTCTCGGTTAAACTGAACCAATAAGGGTTGCGTTAAGGAAAAATTAGTTGATGACTGCACTACACATTATTTTACTGTGATACTTTGAGCTCGAACATATTAAAATAACATGACTAAAGATAAATGCGAAGAAAAAAAGCAGCTGAAATTTTGTCTACCCGCCCAATGCGTTATTCTCCGGTCCAAACCGATCAAAAGAAGCCCAATTGGGCGGCAACCCGCCCAATCTGGCAACACTGGTGGGCGTTCCTATAAGGGTGTGACGTCACGTGAAAACGATCAATACAGCCGTTTTCAAACCCTGGGTCAAAAATGGGTTGTCAGGATAATTTAAGAAAAATATATGTAAGTTACATTAAAAATAACAAAATTTGTTTCCATAAAAATAAAATACAATCATAATCTATATAGAAAAGGTATAAATATGCGAAATATATCTGACATAAATAATTAACAAATATAAAACAGATGTGAGGCGCAGCGATCTGCAAACAAGTCCACGGAAAGGAACGTGAACAGATGACAGAACGCGCAACCTGTTTGTTTGCTTAATTACAAAAAACTTAAATGTTCTTTTTATTGTGAGTGTGCAAAAATAAAAGTAAACACTTTGCGAGTTGTCTTACTTTTATCTGTATGATCTGTATGATGAAATAGAGTAGGCTATTTAATGTGTCAGCTGTTTGATCACACCGGCGCCTTACACACACACACACACACACACACACACCATATTCTAGCAATTCAAACTTGCCATCGCAGTCTGTTCATTATCAAAATAAAATACAGTCAGCCAAACATATGTATCAATTTAAAGAGTCCGTAGTATAACCGGTCAGCTGCTGTAATGCCAAGCGCATTTTTGAGCATGTGAAGAGGCTAATTTTTTTCTGTCGATAAACGAATGCGCATGAAGCCTAGTCTACATTATAAATAATAGTTTAACATTAAAATACATTGTGAATATGGAAACATTTGGATTTGTGCTGAATGAGAGAGGTACGTGAGCCCAACGGTACTTTCAGTTTCGCTTTGTTTTGGTTTCTTTAGCTTTATATTGGAGTGAGGGGAACTAGGCTACGATTATTTATAGTGTTTATACATTATAATATTTCACTTTATTTGGTATTATTTCTGGTATTATTAAACTCTCTCCAAACGTTCCGCTGCTCAAAAAACAAATTATTGTTTTGTGAGCAGCGGAACTTTTCAGTAGCCCCTCACTGCAGAACAAAGATCCAGGGGGCGGGGTTGGATCCATCTAGGGGGTGGAGATTGGTAGGTTTAGGGGTGGGGATGGGTGGGTTTAGGGATCAGGGGGTGGAGACGGGTATGTAAGGTGGGAGGAGTTGGATCTAGATCCAACCACGCCCCCTGGATCTTGTGTCTAACTTTTGGAGAGAGTGGGTTAAGCAGTAGCACCAATCAACGAGAGCGATTTTGAAATTAAGAAAGCTGATTGGTCAATAATATGTTGAGGACCAATACATAATCTATAAATCATGCTCCAAATGCATCTACATAAACCCGCAATCGCTCTGTCTCGCATGCACGCACGCACTGTCACGATCTAATGCACTTGTTAATGCCGGATCTTTAAAAACAAATACCGGAACGCAAAAATCCAAAATCTGATATTTTCCGGAACAGGATCCGGCTCAAATTAAGCACTGTGTAGAGGTCAAGCAAAGCACTCATGAGCACCCCTTTGAGACCTAAAATAACAAATGGCACATTCTTCAGCATTATGGACATCCTACACATGTTGGCTATCACATGTGCCATATGGGACAGAACCTACTTCAAGTACAGTAGGTCAGGATGTGATAAGTGTGTTTTTTGCTATTTAAATATGAAACATTGACTGCAGAGATCAGTTTAATTTGATATTGTATAATTATTTAATTTACTTTGTATTATTGCTGAAATAGGTCTAAAGCTATTGCTATTAATTAATTCAATTAATAAAATTACACTTTTAAATAGAAATGTAATGTAAAAATCAATAATTAAATATTTTAAAAATATTTTTTAATCTAACATCGCACATCTTTTATACTGTGTATATAACATCAGTATATACTGTACATATGTATCTGATTTGAGCTAGGCTTTTATTACAACACCGTTAGACTAAATAAAATGATATATTTGAAAATACTCCAATAAATAATTCAAATAAATCCAGCTCAAGATGGCTTTATTTCACTATTGAAAATAAAGCATGAGACTTTGAGGCCAATTGTTCTTGAACTTTTGGACCAGTCTGGCTCATATTCCATTTTTGACACACACCCGCAAATACATCTACTGTACAATTAATCTGACTCTCGTCTCAATATGCGAAGGCAAGGAACAATGAGATATTGCATTGACTTTGAAATGTCAGGAATTACACGACTAGGCTTCAACACCTCGCTTTGAGACCTTTATTAAAATGAATGCCTGAGGATTTAGCTTTCATGTTCCCCTGCACCCTGACATCAGTGTCTTTTTCATAACATTACTGGTCACAGTTTTGAGGGATTAGTAGGGTGGTTTTAGCTTATCCTCTCTGGCAGAGGCGCATGATGTGTCTCGGAGCAAAAATACAACTAAAACTAAACATGATATTATTAATATACCACAGAGTGAGGAGTTTAGCTAGACAGCTCTATTTTATTAGGGCCCAACCATTGAAGATATGATGGCATCTAATGTTTTTATTAGTCCCGAGGGTATCTGAGCAGTTTGGGGACTGCGTCACCAACCGGTTTAGGAATTCTGAAAGCCCATTTCTTTTTTAGTAAATTTAGAAAAATGTGGTCTAAAACCTTTCCGTTGGACATACCAAGGGCCTGTACCATGATGGTGGCTGAACAAACTCAGTGTTACAGGATTAGTTTTGAGTTGACAAAACCAAACCAGTCCAATCCGGCTTTGTTGGTACCATGAAGCTGATCATCAACTTTCTCTGTCAGCTCAGGCTTGACCCTGAGTTAATGAAGCGTGTGCACGTGAATGTGTGACATCATTAATGAGCAGCCAGTCACATGCCTTGAAACTGTGATTCCCTTCTCGTGAGAGAGTCAGTGCGATTCAAGTCAAGTCAAGTTGACATTCCGCTACATGTGGGGACATACAGTGGAACGAAATGTCGTGCCTCACGGGTCCACGGTGCTACATAAATACAGACATAAATACAGACATACAACAATGAAGTAAAACACTATAAACCTATACACAACTAACCTACTGACAGATTTTGACTAAGTTTACTATATATATTGTTTTCCCTATACAACTAAAGATAAAGATAAAAAATACAAACTATGCGAATGCTTCACATAAATACTGTACATGTGCAGAGAGAAACATTGTGAGTCAAGCAGCACTACCAAAGATTAAAAGATTGAACAATATGAAGAATTTAAACACATTTACACAGCAAGATGAAACGATCTATCCACGAAAGAGGAAAATTAAAGAAAACATTTTACTATTTAAATGCAAGTAAAAGTTGTAAAGTTAGTTTATAGAGTGGATAGTATGTACAGGTATAAAAAAACTTAAAAATCCAAGCTCATATGTAGTCATGTTTAAAGCTATTGATTCTAAAACTTATTTATATTGCATATTATCTATATGTTTATATTAATTTAAAATAAAAGCTTAATAATTAGAATTATTCTAAGCTGGCTTGTGTAATGGATTAAGGGTATAATAATTGTATAAATAATATAAAATAATTATAAAAATAATCATCTCTAAAAATCAGATGATTTTATCTTTAAAAATGTTTTATGTAGCGTCCTTTAATTTGGAGTTAGAGAAATTGGAGGAGTGGCTTTATTGCGCCAGAGATGTGTCACTTTGCTTGAAGCTGATTGGTCAAATTTCGGTTTGAGATCTCTAAACCAGAACGTAGCCTGCCCCGGAGCAGGTTAGCTGTGGAGTGTAAGTTACTATGGCAATGAACACTGCTAAAAGCCAAACCACTTTCATGGGACCTAAAACCCAGAGTTGGCGCAAACTAAACTGAAACTTATACCCAAGTATATGGATACTTTGGTTGGCCATGTATCTGTCATAAAATGCCGTTTTTTTTCTAATGTTTTAGCACATCAAGATACATTTTAAAGGTCCTAGAAAAGTTAAAGTGAAAACGGAGAACAAACTAATATGTTATTTCAAACAAAATCAGCCAAAACGATATTCGTTTGGAATTTATTTTGGGATATCAAAACAGTTTGACAAAAGGTGCTTTCGCACTGCGTAGTTCTAGGAACTTAATTCCAGGAACTAACCAGCAGGGTTGTTCCTAGAGAACCAATTTCTCCCTCGGGCCCTTTTCCTGGTTGCATTTGCACTGGCAGCAGGAACTTTGAAGCGGCCGACAACGACGTCTTTATTTGCGACGTTTACAAACACAAACAACCTGTGAATGGAGGACACCGTGATGGGCTGTTTTTGTTGTGTGTCGCGAGTTTTTTGATAACGGAAATGGAATGTAAATGCACAGTTTAGGCGATTAAATGAGCACAAAAATCTCCTATGACAACTTGTAGTGTTACATATCATCGAGGCTGAGAAAAGAACATAATGCTGCAGACAACAGGTAATGTTAAATGCTGTCATCACTGTTTTCCATGTTCGTGGAGTGAATATTTTTACACTTAAAAATGCTGGGTAGCCGATGTTTCGTATGCGTTTGGCCAATCAGCATACACTTACGTCACTGGTAGTTCCTATTGAACTGTTTTAGACCGTATTCTGAAGTAGGAGCTAATTTACTTCCCCCAAACGGAATTACTAGAACTAAATATGTTCCTAGTTCCTGTGGTGCGAGCACGCCAAACTCCGGGAACTACCGCCAATAGTTCTAGGAACTATGAAAGGGATTCCTCCGGTGAAAGCGTGTGAAAAAGTTTGCTAGTGCCTATTGGTGAAAAAATGTATTGCAATTTTATTATTATTTGTACATATGGATTTTGTCAGGCATGTTATGCCCAATTAAATGTACTTGTAACAGATCTTAATCTAATCTTAATCTATAGGCCTAATCTCTAGGAAAAAAGTCATAATAAAACAATGTCCCATTATTATGGCAACAAAGTTATATGCATTCAATTTGTATTGTTTTAATTGGAATAATTGTTTGTTTAGCACAGGGGTGCCCAACCCTGTTCCTGGAGATCTACCTTCATGCAGAGTTCAGCTCCAACCCTGATCAAACACAACTGAACCAACTAATTTGTGTCTGAAGGAGCACTTGATAATTACAGACAGGTGTGTTTGATCAGGGTTGGAACTGAACTCTGCAGGAAGGTAGATCTCCAGGAACAGGGCTGGGCACCCCTGGTTTAGCATATTGTACCGAGTTGTGAAATGGTAAGTATTGATTTTTAAGTTTAGGGGAAGCTACTTGGTAATTGTACCATCCTAAATGGCAATCTATTAGCAATGATCCAGTCATGGTTTTCATAAACAAAACCAATGAGCCCATTGATATGTCCTACCTCAAAATCCTGTTTCAACAGGAAGTATGTTCCCTCAGCAGCAACTGGTAGCCCCAGGGCTGAGTTTTTAGAAGATTCTAGGTGAAAAGGACATGGGAGTATTGCAGATGACAGTATACTGCTAATGCAACACAACACAATACAATACAGACAAAGGGAAGAATAGGACAGAGAGGACAAGTTTTAGAAAGGCTGAACAACATCAAAGTGCAACTTTAAATATCATATCAGGGGTCAAAAAAGAAGGAGCACGAAACGAGGTGAAAGAGACACCGTGAGCGCAAGAGAAAAGAGAAGGCAGAGGCTTTGATGTTCAAAGGTCTCTTGAATCCACTCAGGAAAAACAGACAATAAGAAGTACTGTATGTATTAATACTGACCTAAAGACAAGGAGCTGTCCTTAATGTCATTCTGTGGTTTGTTTTGGACGGGAGGAGGAGACTGGCCCTCACTCTTGTCCATAATGTTATCTTCTAATTTCCTTTCTTTATTGTTTGATTTTCAATGGTGGAGAACTCATGATCTCAGGCCTGAAATACAGACAGCCAGTGAGCCACGAACACTGACCCAAAGCGTAATTAAGAATTAAAGAGGATGAATATTAATTATCAGTGGTTAATCATAACCCCGAAACCAATAAAATAAAATGCCTTTAATTTTCTGTAAGTGATTTACAATTATGTAGTTTAGAAGTGGCAGAAAAGCGTTAATATCAATGAGCTCTTCCAGTGCGTCAGCCAAATGCGATCAAAACCTGGAAAAAGGAAGCTGAGAAAATCACTATTTAATGAAGCGAGTGGAGAAATGAAGTGCGAGAATTGAGATTGTTTGGTTTGCAAGAACAAGAAACTGAGAATAAAGACTTTGAAGGGTTTGTCGAAGCGAATGAGAAAGATGACAAGTCTGAAAGAGGTTTTCACATGCATGCTTATGTAAATAATGTGTTAATTACAGAGCATCCAGCATCCAGATTACAGACACGAAACAGGGGCCTCTTGTTGTGACCTTTCTGAATGGATATGCAATCAGACTCCAGTAAATAGACCTTCTATTTCAAGTGCTCAGCCTTGCCCCCTCCCTCGCTCCAATCAGTGACTCCATTTCGCTCTTTTTTTATGACTGCATCTTCCCATCAGCTTGCCTTGTCCTCTTCTTCTCTCATCTCCCATTTGCTATGATCTGTCTTGATTTGGCACTATGAGATCTAAACCGTGGGCAGACGAAAATGGCAGCGACAAAGTTACAGAAGAATTGCAGATTCTTGGTTCATTCAGTGCAATATTGATAAGTCACATAAATCTGAATTTATTAAAGGGGTCCTATTAGGGCTGCACGATTTGGGGGAAAAATCTAATTGCGATCTAAATCTAATTGTGTCATTTCCGCTCTAAGTGTTTCGCCAATCGCAACAAACTGGGCCAGCTAACCAATCAGAGCATATTTCGTGTTCACATTTGCATTTGAGACAGACTGGGAAGAGAGGTGCTGCAATAATGCAAAATATGTAAAAAATAAATAAATAAATAAAAATAATGTTTAAATTCTGGAACAATCAAGCATGAAAACTTAGAACATAAAGGGCATAATAGGACCCCTTTAACAGATTGTGAAATGCTTTTTTTTTTTTTTCAGAATTCTATGCACTACTTAACACAAGCATCATGTGCTGCTTTGACCTCCAAAAGCTTGAAACAGAATAAAATCCTAGGCCCCAGATAATATGAGTAAACCAGATCTTGTAATCATGATAATTTGCTCTCTGGCTAATTTGCCTCTTCAAACGCATGTGCGGCTTTGATTTGTGTATCTGGATTGAGTAGTTGGTTGAGATAATTGCATGTTTCTGTGTTTATAGGAAAGGGCACATGCATCAATACTTCAAACCATGATCAGCAATACTATGATTGGGTGGTAAATTCATATAAATTATTCTTAAAATCAAAAATCTTCATGACCGAAATTCAGTGAGAGGTGAGAACATCACAAAAGAACACAAGAAAGAAAGAAAGAAAGAAAGAAAGAAAGAAAGAAAGAAAGAGAATGAAGTAGTAAGAAAGTGGCAGCAAAGTGGCCAAACACTTTTTTGCTAAATAGAATTTTTAGAAAACATGTTTTTTTTTTTCTCTCATTTACTTATTATTGTGTACTATTTTTTTTTTTAATTTTCTATTTTGTACTGAACAGGTTTTCAAAGCCTTATGACTTCAATTTCAATTAATTGGGAACATCCCATACTATCTGTCGATCCATACAGTGCCTTGCGAAAGTATTCAAACCCCTTCATTTTTTTCACGTTTTGTTATGTTGCAGCCTTATGTTAAACTGCTTTAAATGACTTTTTTTCCACATCAATCTACACTCCATACACCATAATGACAAAGCAAATAACAGGTTTTGGTTACACTTTATTTTGATAGTCCACTTTAGACATTCTAGTAACTAGAATGCAACTACATTAATTTGAGAATTAGTAATTTTGCAATTAGAACAATTAGAACGAGTTCAATTGCCTTCTCGTTCCATCCATTCATCCAATGTTCTGTTCATCCATCCATCCATTGTTTTGTCATTCTGTTGCTCTATCAATCCATCATCAATTTATTCATTTATTGTTCTCATTCTATGATTTTTCTAATTCTATTGTTCCATCATCCATTGTTTTGCCATTCTATTGTTCTATCTATCACTTTGTCTTGCTTTCTATCCATCCATCATTTTCTTTGTGAATTGAAATTGGAGGCATTGAAAATCTTATCAGTTTTAAAGTTTGTAAACATTTCTTACTTTGCTTTGCCCTCTAAATGACATCTTAAGGTAAAATCATGTGAGAATTATAAACTTAGATGACTGTCATTGCATAGACAGACATATGAATGAATTGACTACTCAGAGTTGTAATTGCTTCACTTTTGAGCACCATATTACATAGTTTAAGCAGTGCGAAGAGGTAACGTTGTACAGCAGAATTCAGTGCCTTGTGGTACGATGCGATTTATGTGAAAGGACTAATTTGTTCTTTCACACCAAAACTTTGTGCTGTGCCCTACTTTTTTGTTCTCTAAAAATGGATTATATGATAATGTTACAGGAAAATGAGATAGTTGAACCCGTCGTGGCACACTGCGTAATGTCAACACATCCGCACTAAACATCCCATTAAAAAGTACATAATCTTTCCCGTTACCCACTCCAAAACGGATTACCCTTTTCCAAATTCCTAAGTGTGTTCCAGTGGAGTTATCACCCTTGAAAGGCTTCATGAGCTTTTGAAATGCCTCTTCACCTTTTGAGTAGGCGCTAATTACCCATGACTTCCTGCTACACTTTACATGAGGCCCAGCTGTGCGAGCAAACACCCACCACGCAAACCCAAGGGCTCGTTTCATTTGGTTTCCTTAGAATGACTGTACTGCTAATTTGAGCGTGCATCTGTGGCCAGCGCTGGCCTACAGGTCTCACTAAACACACAGTTTAATGATCTCCCAAAAGAGAAACAGCCCCAAACCTCTCCCAAATTATACTGTAATTACAACAATTATGCTGTGAGGGGAGGGGTCACCTGTAGGCTGAAGGACATGCTTGACTGCAGTCTGGGAAATTTCCAAAGCCTCTGTGCTGTTAGCACGAACATGCATCACTTACAGTGGTGCATAAGTGGTTTTATTCAGTGAAAGCTGGTTATCTAGACAGTCAATCATGTAAGCAAATCATCAGTCATATAATGTAATTATGAGTTCAAGGTTAAGTAATTAAAACTCTGTGTTAATACTCTGTGTCGTTCTACCATTCCATCCATCCATCCATCCATCCATCGTTCTGTCGATCTATCATTCTATATAGTTCTATTTATCACTCCATCTATCCACCCATCCAATGGTCTGTCCCTCCATCATCCATCCATCCATCCATCCATCCATCCACCATCCATCGTTCTGTCATTCTATCATTCTATATAGTTCTATTTATCATTCCATCTATCCACCCATCCAATGATCTGTCCCTCCATCCATCCATCCATCCATCCATCCATCCATCATATGCCATCATCTATCATCTATCTATTGTTCCATCCATCATTCTATTGTTCTGTCTATCCTTCTATTTATCATTCCATCCATCCCTCCATCCATCCATCCATCCATCATTATGCCATTCCTATTGCTGCATCTATCCATCCATCCTGCCCATCCATCCATCCATCCATCCATCCATCCATCCAACCATCCATCCATTTTGTCATACTATCATTCTGTCTATCCATCCATCCATCCATCCGTCCATCCATCGTTGTCATTCTATTGTTCCATCCATCCGTCCGTCCGTCTGTCTAATGACTGGAAAATGTGAAAAATTTGCTGCAAAGTTTTCAAGGAGTTATTTTAGAGAGTGAAGCAGAAGTAAAAAATGTAATTTAAAATAAAACTAACCTTGACTTAATTCTTCTCCTCTCACTGTTACACAGAGGACAGGATTGCTTTATGCAAATTTATGATGTGTCTGTACAGCGGTGTATGAATTTCTTTGATATAATGGTGCGATCATATACACTATTCCCTAAAGCGCTCTGCTGAATTCTCAGCTCTGTTTGGAGATTACAGGGAAAGCATGTTCTGCTGACAGTGATTTCAGTGGGTGCTGAAGACAATGAAGACAAATTTATGCAAGACAGTCTCATTACACCATCTTAATTTAACCTTTGCGGGTGAGCAGTTCATAATATTACCTTCTTTTTAATTGGCCTGTTTAAGAGTTTGTTGATAGTTATTGTTATTGCTGCCATGAACAACTGGCTTTGCGTTTATAGGGAGGATCATTAAAAATCCATCATGGAGAAAGGAAGCAGAACTTCAAACGTTCACCAAAGGGGGAAGGCGTTTATGGCTCTCCCACGCCGACTACAATTACCAATCCCGTTGCCTTCCAATAACAACAGAGAACAGGCTGAGCCTGGGAGGGGGAAAGAGTCATGAAGTAGATGAATGAGAATTAACTGCAAACAAATAAAGTGTGAGATGAAATGAATGTGCATGGTGGGGACATGAACATGCACTAGGGGACATTTGCAAGGGCAGGACAAGGGGGTGGCTCAGGTTCATTTAATCAGTACTACGGACTCTTTCTCGGTTAAGTTTCACATGCAAGTGGGAGAAGTGGGTTTCAGTCCACTGCTGTCACACTATGCTGAATGAACGTTTCATCATGCAACCTAAAAATGACATTCATTTTTAATTTCAATATGGTGAGACTATTCAATTCAAAAATGAGTGATTCAGTTTCTTACTAAATTAAGTTATACCATTTTTTAAATGAATAATAGTTCATCCAAAAGTGAAAATTTAGTCACCTTAAAGTTTTCTGAAATTTCTCTTTGTATTGCCCAAAGAAAGAAGGTCATAGAGGTGTGAATGACATGAGTGAGTAAATGATGACTGAATTTTCATTTTTGCTGAATTATCACTTATTATAGACTTTTAAGATACAGTTTAAATATACAGTAGTGACATTTATTCTAAAAACAAGGAAATATATTAAGAAATAATAAAGCAGAGTAAGATTAGAAGAAAGCCAACACAATATATTTTAGCTTTGTTTGTTTTTTGTTTTGTTTTGTTTTTTCAGTTTTTCTCTTAAGAAAAAAGTAATTTGAACTTTTACTAATAATATATTAATAATTAAACAAAGCATACAGGTACGGACAAGGACTGACATGGAAAATAATAAATAATATAACAAATTTAACTTTGGGATGAATTGTTCTTTTAATTAATAGTTTGGAGATTTAATGACACACACACCCTCAGGTCTTGTTTGTGAGAGTCAGAAAGTTGCTGCAAAACTTATATAAATTATGCAAATAACTGTTTGTTAAAAAGAGGCAGAATGTTCCGCGTAGGAGGCTTTGGAGAAATCGGTGAGTAGGGGGTTGAAGGTAATTGTCAGAGTAAACAAACCTCTATGACTGAACTGGATGTTCCACAGCAGGGTCAAATCACCAGTTAACAAAATAATGATGGATGTAACCTCAGGGATGAAGGCGGGAAGTCCACAAATGAGAGAAATAATTGAGGGACAGTGAATCCTTGACTTTGGTTTGAAGTTTCAGTTCAGTCCTGAGAGCAAAGCATTGTGGGAAGATTTGGAAATAGCTTCAACCTTTCAGTGCCTTGATGTGTAAACCACATGCTTTCTCTTTTGTTGTCGTTTTAAAAAACACACAACTGATTGCTCCCTTCGATTCTTGCCCTGCTCTCAATAAAGTTTGAGGGGAAAGTTGTCAGTTTCATACTCATGACATGAGAGGTTCATGTGAAGCATTTTGCTGCACTATAGCCCAGTTTACAAGCTTTTGTTATCGATGATAAAAAGGTCATGACATGCCTTTACCCCAGTCGCGTAGCTATGGGTGGGCCTGGGTGGGCCCAGGCCCACCCACTTTAATCTGTGGCCCACCCAATGAGAAGTTGGTAATTTTCCAAATGGATGTAATTTATTAAACGATACTAATAAACGTCTTATTTCACTGTTACTTTATATATTTATTAAAAAATATTAAACGCTTGCTTTCATAGTCAATTACAGGTCGTTTCTTAGTTTTCCCTCTTCCTATAGGTGCATCACGCTTGTCAAAATGATGATGATTTGTCAGTTTCTGTTAGTCCCACCCACAACGTTATGTTTACGACGTAAGGATATAATAGTAAAATGCGTGCGTTTGTGGAGTTAAATTTGAAAATAGCCGAGTTGAGTAATCATAAATCAGATCAATTCTTTAAAAAGTAAAAGTCTTAGCAATAAATCCGGACCTTCTACAAATGAAACCCGACAGACCACCTGCGGGTGCTGGATTTATCGATCGGAATCTTCTGAACCAAGCGTGTTTGAAGCATCATAAGCGTAGGTACAGTGTTTGATCTGCTAGAAATGCGTCCTTTGTGGAAAGAAACGCATAAACTCTGTGCTGGATCCTGGTCGCCAAAACAAACTGCATAATTTGCAGCTGCGCACATTTCTGCGGTCCTCGATGTGCATGAACTGACAGAGACGTTTGATTATGAAATTATCTGCGAAGCCCCGTTGTTTCACACTGACTGAGGTAATGCTTTTTAATACACTTCCTTTAGTTAACGTTAGTTAATGCATTAACTAACATTAGAAATACATTTGTTACCGTGTTGTTTATTCATCTTTGTTAACCAGCTCATGCAAATGTTAACAGATACAACTTTGAATTTTATTAATGTCCTAAATTTTGAAATGAACATTAATATAACAAATTACTAATGTTAATGCATGATTTAGAAGTACTGTGTACTGAACCTTGGTGCTGTATTTTGTATTGGCAATTTGACATGCAGTTTTCATATGCTACACACTTGGCCCACCCAGTTTTATGTAGGCCCACCCACTTAAACATTTCTGGCTACGCTAGTGCTTTACCCTTAAACTTTTTTAACTCATTTATGACAGCAGGTCAGATTGACTGACAGGAGACAGATGTTGTAAATGTTCATACAAAATCTCTGTTCATCTGATGTAAAAAATTGTAAGCAAGATAGAGATAAAAGAAAGACAGAGCAGTACACCATGTGACTGATCATCCAGTGTGGATATTTGATCATCTTTCCACACAGCTTCTACAGTATCTCCCAAGGCCCCGAATGTGACTAAATGAAAGAAAACAAAAGCCAACCTGACAGTGAAGGCTATGAATAACAGAGTCTATTATGATTCAGGTGCAAATTATTAACCTGCAGTTTGAACTTTTTGACAGTTCATAATGTGCATCATTTTCCTCCATGATGACATTTATGGCTGTATCCTGATAACATGCTTACAGACATCTATTCATTGTGTAGTAATCTGTAATATGTCACGAAAGGCTTTTTATTTAATGACATTCAGCAGATGTTTTATGGAGTTTATTATTTCAAAATTGTTTAATTGAGTTTAATTTATTTGTATTTAAAATGACTTTATTGTATTTTATTTTATATATATATATATATATATATATATATATATATATATATATATATATATATATATATATATATATATATATATATATATATATTTACTTACTTGCCATGACACCAAAGCAGTGCTTTTTTTGAAGGAGTAAATGTTAGAATAGTCTTTGATTTCAAATCTTTATGAAAACTCCAGGAGAAAGTTTTTATTCTGGTGGGATGTTTGTTTTCTCACAAGTAATTAGCATCGCTGAATGAACATTAGGCTTTAAAGATGGTGGAAAACAAACATCAAGAACTTGACTGTGGTAAAATAACACCGCGGCTCTCTGTAGGGTACCACCACTGATCCAATACTCTGATACCACCTCTAGTGAAGGGAAATCACCAAAGAAAAAACAGAACAAGAGAGAAAGAGTGAGGAAAAAAGAGCCTGTGGGGGAGAGCATGAGGACGGGTGGGCGTTTGGTAAGTAAGAGATGAATAAAGGACTTCCATAATTAAGGTGCTATGAGTGTGGGCCTGCGGGGAGCAGAGTCTTTAATAAACATCAGATCTGGTTTAAAACACTTTTAGCCAGTCTCTCCCTCAATCTCTCGTCTCTCTATTCTGTTTCTTCCTCCATATCTCTTTCTCTCTCTCTCTCTCTCTCTCTCTCAGTGTCTTTCTAAAGGTTCTAAAGATAATGTACCCTGTAAAATGTCAAAACTATTATCTTTCTTTCTTTCTTTCTTTCTTTCTTTCTTTTAAGCCAGCAAAGCTATTGCATAACTTCAGAAAACTTTGTTTATATGGACACGTTTTGTATGGTGTTGTTATTGTCTTATTTGGAGCTTGACAATCATTATGAACCATCATAATTTGGAAAAGAACTACGATAAGAATTTCAGAAATTCTCTTTTTGATTTCCACAGGAAAAATAGCGTCATACGCAGGATTGGGATGACATGAGAGAAAATGTCAAAATTTCATTTTGGGTGAGTTATCCACTGGTTGGTGTAACCTTAGAGATGCACTGATATCATTTAAGTTATCGGCCAATATTACATTTTGTTTTTGTTATGCTATATTGACCCCCGCCCCCCTTCATAAATTGCCTCACTCTCAGGCCTTTTAAGATCTAGATCAGTTTATTTCTTAATTGAAAAACATTGGAAAAAGATAACATTACATCACTTGCAATGATCCTCTGCAGTGAATGGGTGCCGTCAGAATGAGAGTCCAAACAGCTGATAAAAACATCACAAGTAATCCACATGACTCCAGTCCATCAATTATCATCTTGTGAAGTGAAAATCTGCATGTATGTAAGAAGTAAATCCATCATTAAGGCATTTTGAAGAAACAAACTCATCTACATCTTGGATGGCAAATTTGCAATTTTTTGTGTAACCTGTTCTTTAAGTAAATTTTTGATCCGTTAATTTTTTAATACCTGATACATTTTTTAATACTATGTACAAGTACAAAGCACAAGCCCAGTTATGTGTAGTAATGTAGGTAGCTGTGAATCACATAAGTGGCATTACATGTCATAATGAGAGAGCAGGATGTGGGTAATGTGGAGGGATGTGAGAGCAGTAAGGTGGCAGGAATAGGACACGTGTATGGAAGCTCAAAACAGAAATGTAGCCACATTGCAAGAAAAAGGCAGGAGATGAAAGGGGAATGGGGGGGTGTCAGGATGAGTTGGGATAGCTGTGCCGCAGGATGTTTATATTCCTGCGGAGCGCGGGGAGAGGTGAGGCTGTGTCGCACCTTCTGCTCACCTGTCACACTCGCCCACCATCGTGATTAATGAGCAGGAGTGTGCATGCGTGCTGCCGGACACTGAGAAAGTGTGTGTGTGTGTGTGCAACATTGAAAGGGCCTGGCGTCAACCTCCAGAGATCTAAAATGTGTGTACAATGTAATGCAGAAAGCCAAATGACCTGTCGTTAATGCTTAATTGATATGTAAATCATCTTTCTCAAAGCATTTCACATTTAACTGTGGATAAAATCCCCTTTAGACACCTGGCCCACCACAAACAAGCACACACACTCACACACACACAGATGAATTTAGAACGTCCTGAGGGAGCACAGAACATTGCATTACTGCACTCTGACAAGTTGGTTTGAAACTAATGAGAGAGATTTTTCATGCAAAGCCCATGTGAGTTTGGGCGGTTGAAGGGTGAGAAGATGTTGGTGAAGAAGAAAGCAGAAATAAACAGAGGAGAGAAAAACAGAATGTTTGTTCAGTTTTAGATGATTCAACATTTAAGTTAAATTCTTGGTGGCTAGGAGGATCTTTCATCATTGTCTTACCTCACTTTATTACTGTTTGGACTGGATGAAGTTTACATGGAGAGGCATGGCACAATGCTTTTATTTATTTAGGCAGCAAGTATGTGTTGTGACCTTTGCTAATACAGGTTTTTTAAGGCTTACTGAAAAAGAGACTGCTTTTTCAAGTAAATTTTATACAGTTCTGTAATGCATGTTTGTTACCCATGAGTAGCATTACTAATAATGCCATATGTATGCTCATGTTTAATATACCCTGCATAATTCATCAACACACAGGTATTGCAGAGCCTGTACAGTGTTATGTGCATGCATACATATAGTTATTTATTTATTTATTTATTGTGTAATCATTATTTTTTATTAATTTTATTTATTTATTTATTTTCAGTATTTATGTTTTCCAGTAAAAATGTCTAAACATCCTCAAAAAATAAATAAAAAAATAACAAGATCATTTAAACTGTGTAAGATAATATTCGTTTTCAGGGAAATATCTTGTTTTTGACCACATTTATTAATTCATCCATTTGTTCATTTAATCAAATCTATGCCAGAAAAAAAAAGCCAATGGAATAATAAAAATGAAGCTTAATTCAAAATATTTTTAATTTAATATTCTGTGACAAGTACAATATCTAATTTTGCTAATTGTAATTGCTCTAGTAGTATAAATAAATCATTATGCTGAAATTGTTAAATCAAAACAGTGTTTTACTGCAAAACAGAACAATCTAAATTAGGGTGAGAGGACTAAATTTGGGCATATTAATTTGCTGTTAATTTAATAAAATTGCATATAACTTCTGTGAATGCAAAAACGCAGTCAATTAAGTGAACTTCCAGACTCTACATTACTTCCTGAGCTTGCCTGACTGTAGAACTGTAGCAGTGTGACAACAAGAAAACCTTTTGCTGTTTTGTCATTGTACAAAGTGGCTTGTTACCAGAAAGGCAACACTGTTTTGCAAACCGCTGATCTCGCTATTGAAAAATACATTGTATGAAGCCAACCAATCACTGTGGGCGGTTAGTAGGCGTGCTATCTAAAGCTTAGACTAGTTACTCAATTACACTGTCCTGTATGACCTGCATTGAAAATGTTCAGTATGCAGTGCATGCTTTCACATAAGTTGCTTCGGTAAGAGCATCTGCCAGTATAACTGAAATGCAAATGCAACCTCAGGAATTGTGGGTAACTGTACTGTTACAGTATCGTGCATTAAGCTTAATGCATACAAGTGCCTGCTTTTGTACGCTGCTGTTCTCTTTGCCCATGATTTCAAATACATCACTGTATTACATAATCGGACATGAAAGCTTAAATAAGACATCCCGTCGGAAATCTTCCATGAGATGGAGCTTTGATGCACTGTTTTGTAGCCCTGGCAGGGTTGTGTGTGTGTGTGTGTGTGTATGTATGCGTGATTCTGTATGTCAGCCAACACTCAGCGGGTGTGTGGGAGTTGCACGTATCGATCTGTTACAGATAGCTGGTGGGAGTTCTCTGATAGCCGCTCCAGATGCTGGCCTTTGTTTCAGAGGAAGACGTCCAAGAGAAGACACTGCAGTGTCGAGATTGATAAGACCAACTCTAATCCCTATCATTACTTGTACTAAACTTTCTTCAGACTCCCAGTGCAACTCACTGGTACTTTGTCGACAATCCCCCTTTCAGAAAGGTGACTTACAGTATGAGGGGAAGTGTGCGCTCGGTGTCTATTATTTGCTGGACTGATTTTGGCTCAGTGCTTGTGAGGTTTGCAGGTTGGATGGTTGCAGGGTGTGCATTCACACTAGAGCTTTTCTATTTGACTTCAGAAAATCTGCTGAATCTGCTTCGGTTCGGGATATGGTGCATGTGACTTGTTGTAACTGGTTTAAACTTAATCTGTCTTCTACCGATGACGTATACGGCCAAGTGATATTTCAAAATAAAATCTAGATTGTGAAGGCTGCAATATGAATTAAAAATATGTGCTGCAGGCTTCAGAGTGAACCGTGTGTGTTCATTTACACATGTCAGTGTGTAACTCGCTACTGCTTAAAATGAAGAAATTAAGTTGTAATATTTGTACTGTAATTTTACAATTGTAATATAAAATAAAAGCATTAATTTAAATGCGTGTATTATTGTTTTATAGTACAGTATTTTATGCAATATATTTATTATTTAATATTTTTTCTATGCAATCTAATGCAATTATTTTATCAATATTAATTACTGCTGTACTATTATAACATTAATTGTTTATTCTAAAATATTTTGATGATTTGTTAATAATTTTGTAGTCATTTTAATTGGTCAAGACAGAGAGAAAGTGGCCTATGAGGCAGAAAGTGATTTAAAGCAATCTTGTTTACTGGAGAATAAAACAGTTTTGAGTTGGTTTGGCAGTTTTTCCCCAAGTTTTTCCCCAAAAGGATGAATCACACTTAAAAAAAAAAAAAAAAAAAATCACCCAAACATTCTAGAATTATTTTGTTCTTCATTTTTTTCCATATAGCAATATATACTGCAAAAAAAAAAAAAAAAAAATCTATTATCTTTTAATTATGTGTATTTTTGCATGCTCCTGGTTTTATCATATTTACAAATTATACTTTGGAATATAAAGCATTTCTCATTGTTGCTTGTCTTCTAATAAATCTTTTGTAGAGCATAAAAAGAGACCTGCGAAGGCAGGACTTCAGAGCATGTGAAGAGTAGAAGCCATTGATACTAAGATGAGAAATAACAGAGAAAGGAGAGAAAGAAAGGCTAAAGGGTAGACAATCAGACTGGAATATGAGATACTTCAGATTCCCATTGCATTCAGAGAAGTCCTTAACAGCTTTTCGAGTCTTTTTCTTTCACCTGAATAACAGACCATTTAAGGAATAAGAAATGGTCATTGAGATTGAGAAATAGTCTTTAAAATGCATGCATAGTTCTTAAAAACCGTACATAATCAAATCAAAAAGAATTTGCATCACTAAGTACATTCATTCATTTTGATACCGTGCATTCGTTTTAATACCAGGGTCACAGAGTTACTAAAAGGATGTGAATAGAACAAAACACCATGCATATAACCCAGAACATGTAAGAGGGTGGCGCTGAAGAGATTTTATTATGTCACATTATGAGAAACTCATTTTTCTGTGGTCTTTTCATATTAAAAAGTTTATCGTTCTATGAAAGCACACTAACTTTCAAGACCAACATGAGCACTTATTGAAACTAACCTCCAAAAATATTTGTTTTGTATACTTTATAGACAGCAGGCTTTGCAAAGAGGCTGTTATTGAACAATCAACTGAATTTATATTGAATCTGGTTTAAAACCCACAGAACTAAGTTAGCACTGAAAACTGGTCATGAAGAAGTGAATTTACCATACATTGGGCCACATGCACACTAAAGTTTCTGGAGTGACAGCTGCATTTAAATGAGTGAAACCCCTAAATTAAAGTTGTGTGTGCGCGTGAGTGTGTGTGTGTGTGTAACATCACAGCAACCAAAGACTATGAACAAAGTAATGTTAATCTAAACCACTGTTAACAGAGCCACTGTTTTATTTGTTTAGAAGGATACTTCACAGGGTATGCTCTTGAAGGGTTGCCATGTCCACATTATAAGTTACGCTTATTAAGCATCTTTTGGCTTGGCTTATAAAGCAATCCAGTTTATGGAGTTAATAAAGTAGGCAGGTGCAGGTCACAATAATTTGGTACGTGGCTTATTTCCAAGATTTAGATTTGAGTTAATTATGGGCTTGTTTTTTTTTTCTAGCAAGATCTGGCAACGCTTTCAATACGTACACTGTGATTTCTTGCACCACACATACAGAGAAGACCACTCTTATATGTGTTAAATACATCATTAACAACTATTTGATTAGTTTGGTTTCATTCACATTGTGATTTAATGTGGTTGTCACTACCTACATTTTTTGGGAGTCAGTTCGGTTTTTGAATGAACTGTGTGTGTACAGAACAGGATTAAGCACCAAAAGGTAAAGTGACAACCAAATTTAGCTGTAGTGTGTATGTGGCCTATAAGTGCAGAAGAAAATTACTCCTTTTATTTAGCTTTTATCATTGTGATTTAATTTATGTGCATGTGTATTTAGACAAGCTACAGATCCTGGAATCTTTAAACTAAACCATTATGACTCACAGATAGATATCACACACATTTAAAGAACCGAGACGTTTTAATCTCCACCACTTTACATGCCATGCCTTTCCATGCACCCTTCACTGCACACAAGATGATATTTATTAAAGTTCAGATCTGTTTCATTGAGCCGAAACGGAAAAATAAACAACAAAGGAAGCCCCAGGTTAGAGAATAAGCAGTGGCTGGCGGCAGCGCGAGGCTTGTATTGATCGCTGGCTTTTCAGAGCGTCTAAAGAACACAGAGAGGGTGTGACCGCAGGCTGAGAGAGGCTATCAGAACACAATCGCAATCAATAAGGCCGGAGTTTGTCTGACCACTGCCTTAGAACAGTGGAGTGTCTGTATGTTTGTTTGTATGCCGAACAATTCATTCAGGGATCCAAAGGTGTTTTTATTTTTATTTTATCATAGCCTACTCTGTATTTGTAGTGCAAAATATTATTAATATTTTATAGTCATTGTATCGTATCAAAACAGGCCTTAGATTATGAAAAGTGCTCAATCCATACCAGAATACAGTCGATTGTGGAGGGCTGCTCCCCTTCCCATAAACCACTGGGACTCACATTGAAGGAAGGGGATGAAATCTGAAGCAATGTGGAGGATGAAGGTCAAGTTCACTGTCAATCTCAAAATATCCCAATGGTAATGCTTATCTTTAGTAATTTGCTATTATTTCCTATAATCTTAACAATGCAGCATTAAATTAACTATTTGGAAGATTTTAGAAAGGCAGCATTACCTAAAATAACAGCCTAAGACAATTTGTTTTGTACTAGTTTGGCAACTATTACATTATTTTGCCCATTCATTTTAACAACTCACCTCAGCCTCCATTACATTTGATGAAGGATTTTAAAAGGCTGTTCTTGTTTTATTTTATATTTCTCTTCTTCCTCTAAGTCTGCACAGTATAACCAGGAAAGGTAGTTTAAAAGCAAACAGGGTCTATTTTGCCGTTTCAACTCAAATATAGAATTATAGGTACATTTTTATGTGCATCATATGATTTGGTCCCAAATAAGCCAGAGCTACACTGAGCACCCTGGGAAATCTTTTGTGTCAAAACTAGTTTTTGTACTGACATAATGGTTCAAAATACATAGCTTCTAACAACCCTCATAGATGGCTGGAGAATTTAGTTCCCTGTTTGCAATCATCCACAAATTACTGGCTCTGTGTTTTTAGGGAATAAACATCAGGCTGGAGAATCCTCACTGGAATTGACTGAAATGAACTGCAAAATGCAACCATACTCTCACAGATGTCACATGACACTAAAAAGATGATACAAGTGTAATCTGATTTTAAAGTCAACTTGAACGCAGTTTACAAGTGTGCATAATATGACATTTCCAAGAAAATTGCTATTGGGAATTGGGAGTGTGATATCAGTAAATAAATCTATCCCTTGATAAAGATTAATATTCTGTAAATAAGTTATTCTATTCTATTCTATTCTATTCTATTCTATTCTTTCTTCATATATATTTATTTCTGTTTTGTATATGTGTGTGTTAAAAGGTCAATAAAAACATAAATAATAAATAAGCCATACTTATGTCAATAAATATATTAAATGTTTTATATACGTATATTAAATTAATATAATTAATTGGTGAATGTTCTTTAGTTTCACGAAAGTAAATTTTGTTTTAATGTTGACTTTGAAACCTCTGCAAGAGTGCTAATATCTAAACAGATGTTACATTTTAAAACGCACTTTTAAGGCTTTAGATCTTCTCTGGTGAATATCAGAAGGAAAGCATCACTGCAATTCATCTTTAATTTATATAATGTGTCATGCTTCTCCACTGAGAGGCTTCAGCCGTAGCCCTCTATAAAGGGCTTCAGTGTTTGACCCCATCTCACAGCACGCTGGACAGCTTTATAGCTCACAGTGAGAAACATGAGGCCAGTGAATCATTTAAGTCGTGGAAGAGATGATTAATCTTTGGTTTTATTAGCAAGGTACTTAATAGAGAGTCTACTGTTAATGGCGGTTTGATACACTAATCACTAGAGGAACAAAAACCTTTTCTCTCTTTACACATCTCTTAAACCGTAGCCATCACAACATATAAAAGCATCGCTTCGATTGCCTTTTCATGTCCTTTTGTTGCTGCGAAATAGAGAATATCATTAGATCCGCAGCAGTAATGGGGATACGTACAGGCCTGGCTAAAGGATGAGACAGACAGTGACAGACACAGGAAAGAGCACTTCTGAACTGATTGTCCACAGACTGATGCTTCCTTCTCTCATCAACACGGCATCTTTCATCTGCCACCTCAAATAGCTTTCATTTTGGCTGTCTTGATTGTGAAGAGACTGGTCCACACTGGTTTGAACCTTGATGGCTTGCCACAGACGGTTCCTGACTTGATCACAGATGGTCAGAGACAGTCACGAGATTCTCTGGAGTTATGTACACACTCAGGTCGCTCAGAAGATGTTCACATTCATTTGTCAAGGTCTGAGAGAAGATCAGAAGAATGTAGGCTTATAGTTCTGGAGGTTTAAATGTCTAGGCTTATAGTTCTGTAGGTTTAATCTAACCATTGGTACATCAGCCCATTTAATAATGTTGATATTTGTTTGTAACATGCATGTTGTGATATAGGCTCCTAAGCATTTGTCAATATACAGAGATATCTGTATAGCAATATTTCAGTTTAAAAAAAAAAGTGTATTTATTCAGCAGTAGTGTCTTCTCATGCACATACGATATGCTTTTCAACATTAAAATTATATAGGTTTTAATTTTTTATATGTAAATGTTTTTTTTTTTTTTTTTTTATTATTATACTTATTTAATAAAATATTGTAATTTTATCAATATTTTATTTGTTTTGAGATCTATGACTTTTGATAGTAGACAGTGTCTTAGCTAATATGAGCACTGTTGGGAATTTGAGAATTGTTGAGATTGTTGGGGTTATTTTATTTGTTAATATATTTTTTTTTTTTATATATATATATATATAATGAATTTATTTATACATTTGTATTAATTTTACACATTTATTTATTGAACACATTTTATTGTATTTAATTGTGTTTTTTTTTACTAGGCCTATATGTATCGTTTATTAGGCTTTTGATGGCAGACTTTGGTGCAGTATCTTAGCAAATTAGTTTAGAAGTGATCTCTTCTAAAACTATAGCGGAGATGTGATATTTTTGGGGTCTTTACTGTAGAGAAGAATAATAAAGGCCTATGGAAATGTCTCTGTTTGCTCTCCATTTGTCTGGAAGAAACAAAGAGGTCACATCTGTGATTTCTTCCACGCTGTGGGCTCTCAGCAGATGCTGGGGAGGAGATCCTCTGAAGGTCTGTGTATGTTGTCTCAGAGCTGCCGTCGGAACCTGTCATGTCAGGTTGTCTGTGTCTTTATTCATTTCTATTCTTAGACTAATCACGGTCCCAAAAACTCACAGTAGAGTGATGTACTTGTGCTGTTCTAAATGTTCCTCCAATCTTCTGTTCTGTACTTTTCAAATATAATATTGTCAACAATTCACTTTTTAAATGTATCAAGACAAGCATAAAAGGAAAATTATTTTGATATGTGTTAGATGCAGTTTATGTAACACACACACTTTTTTTCCCTTTTTTTAAAACAAAAATGATAATTTTCTTATTTGAATTAATCTTTGCGTAAGAAGCAGTAAAGTATTATGAAAGGGTTATAATTAAAAACAAGATAGTTATCATTATGCTGTTCTCGAAGTGCTCACCTCTGAATGCACTCTATCACAGAGATTTTTGCTTATATTATTTTAAAAATTTCTCTCCAGGTCAAATTCAGCCAGTGTTGTGAAAATTTATTAAATACATAACAAAAGTTTTCAGAGTTTTGTGTGAGCTAATCATCCATGCATTATATTTCATACCTGTAAATGACTTTATAAATCAATAATTGAGCACAAGCTGTTTTTCCTCACTAACCCTAATGCATTAAATATTTATTAACAATTATATTGATTAGCAATGTATACTGAGCTCCCTCCGATGCCAAATAATTACCTTTCTTTTGCAGAATATACAAATTAAACAGGCATAAATTGCACTTATACATCTCTTAAAGGTCAACATAAAGTCGTTTTTAATTGAATATATCAGCGTTCTTGAACAAATCAGTTGAAGTAATGATTCATTAATTCATTGACAGAACATATAGACTTTTTTCATAGAAGCACACACAAATAAATGCACAGAATCTATACATAATGCATTCCAATGCTATTATAAGTTATAAAGATATCATTGAACGCCAGAGATTTATCCCACCGAGCAGGCAGAGAGCCTCTCTCTTAGATATTCAAACTAATTTTATGAAAATGAGAACAGTAATCAATTTGGAAAAAGATGCATACTTAGAATGAGGCTGCATGAAATTGAGAATGATAATACATATTTCAGATGTAATTATTCTTCAGTCTCTGCTTGCGTGTGTGTGTGTCTGTGAATGCTGTGAGTGTGCGTAATTGTTCCAGAATACAGAACCTTAATTTTCGAGGAGATAATTGAGAAATATGGAAAAATGTGGTTGCAAAAAAGATGTCTGGCAACACAAGCGACTAACTTTATTTCATGCTTGCTCTAAACTGAAAGCAGCATGGCTCTTATTAAATTTCCAAATTGAAATTCCAGAATTAGAAACCAGGAAATAATAACTTCTCAAAAGTTAAAGTCAAACTAAAAAAAGCGAAAAATGACCCTCTCACACACCTGCTTCTTTACACTTTCCCCCACATGCACATACAAGCTGAAACAACATGTGGTTAACCACACAAAAGATGCATGATTAAACATGAATTCTCATTAAAACTCGTTTGATGCAGTTAATCACTAAATTTGAGCACTTCTCAGGAGTAATTAAGGGGCGATGGAGAGCGGGGACCCCGGGAGACCACAGCTGCGCTTTCCCAGGGGGAAACCACATCAACATTCACAATTTTGGAATAATCTCCAAGGAAACAGAACCGGAGAAACCAGCTGCAGCTGCTCACCAGCCAAAGCCCAACTCGGTTCATCTTAAAGGTATAGCTCACCTATAAATTAATGTTCTGTCATTATTTACTCACCATCATTTTGTTCCAAACATTTCAGAATTGTTCCTGCTACTGTTTTTCCACACAATGACAGTTCAGTCCAAAAGAAAAAAAAGAAAGGTTTATAAAAGTAGTTGACACGTGCGCTATATTCCAAGTCTTCTGAAGCCATATTATATGAATGCTTTATTTGAGGAACAAACTGAAATGATCTAATTTTCCCCTCCCCTGCATCAAATGAGATTTCATCTTTGACAGAGGGGAAGATTGTCAGTGAACTTTTGTACATCTTCAGATGTCTTGGCGTATATTGCATGGGTCATTAGAAGTAGTTACAAGACCATTCAAAGTTTGGGGTCAGTAAGTTTTTTTTATTTTATTTATGCTCATGCTCTTATGCTCATCATGGTTGCATTTATTTGATCAAAATACAGTAAAACTATAATGCTGTGAAATATTATTACATTATTTTCAATACTGTGTGTTAAATTATGAAAAAGTTGAATTGTCTTAGTGTCACAATCCTTTAGAAATCATTCTTATATGCTGATTTGGGGCTTAATAAATATAAAATTAAAGTTTATAACAGTTTTGCTGCTTTTTTTTTGTGATAACTGTGATATAATTTGTTAAAGGGTTACTCCACCCCTAAATTACAATTTTGCCATTAATCACTTACCCCCATGTTGTTCCAAACCCGTAAAAGCTTCATTTGTCTTCGGAACACAATTTAAGATATTTTGGATGAAAACCAGGAGGCTTGTGACTGTCCCATTGACTGCCAAGTAAATTACACTGTCAAGGCCCAGAAAAGTATTTAAGACATCGTCAAAATAGTCCATCTGCCATCAGTGGTTCAATCTGAATTTTATGAAGCGACAAGAATACTTTTTGTATGCAAAGAAAACAAAAATAACTACTTTATTCAACAATTCTTCTCCTCCGTGTCACCGTAGCACCATTTTGGAGAATATCCACTGGATGCAAACTGCGTACGCTGTTCTGTGTCAGCCGCACCATACCATACACCATACACAGATATGCTGTTTTCCTTCAAATCAAAGTGAAAATAAACGTAGAAGACGTATCCTTGTGGTGCAGCTTGACAGTGTTAATTGTTTGGCAGTCAATGGGACAGTCACAAGCCTCCCGGTTTTCATCCAAAATATCTTAAAATGTGTTCCAAAGACGAATGAAGCTTTTACAGGTTTGGAACGACATGGGGATAAGTGATTAATGACAAACATTTTCATTTTAGGGTGGAGTAACCCTTTAAGGATTATTTAATAAATATAAACTACAAAAGAACAGTGTTTATTTGAAATATTTTGTAACGTTATAAATGTCTTTTTTGATCAGTATACTGTCAATTTTGATCAGTGTAGTGCATGCTGGCTGTGTAAACATATTAGTTTCTGTGGTAATTTGTGTTAGATGGATCTTCTGTAGTTTGGCAAAGAAAACATGAACAACCTTGGCCAAATTAACAGAAGTCCTGTAATAGAAAGAAAATGAATAATTAACAGTAATTATGATGCTTGTAAATTAAAGTGTAAATTCCCACTACTGAACTGCTGCAGCCCACCAGATTTACACGTTCCAGATGACAGAAATTTTGTAAAATGAACCGAGAATATTTCAGCAAAGGCTAATTAAAGAGAAAATTAAGAGCCATCACCAATACTACCTCAACTACTGTATCATGGCACTTCGGAATCTTTTTTTGCAGTAAACATGATCAAGTTTTGGAACAACATGGGGGTGAATAAATGATAAAACTGAAAATTTCAGAAGAACTATTCATTTGAATGTGACAATCTATTTCTAGTCTCACCACAGAACTGCCAATCTGAAGTTCCATTTAGGTTCTATACATATAGGTTATTAATGGCTACTTGATAAGTGAAAAAGTGGGAAAGAGATCGACAATTATCTCCTGCTATGCTAGACTCATTACAATGAACTCTTCTGACTGCTGGTGAATATATTGTCTTACAGCCTAGCAGGGAAAAATCTGCTTGTCTGACACATGCACTCGAACTCGAAGCCCAAAACCTCTTTCTTTCCTCCTGCTATTTCTCTCACACTCCCACCGGGTATATGATTCCAGTTCCTTTTCTACATATTTATTAGTATATTTTGAAATTCACCTTTACATTATGATAGGAAGAGATTTCAAAGCAATATCTGGTTGTAGCCATCTATTCCTGAGCTCTGTACATGTAAGCGTGGAGGGAGAAAAAAAGTCCCTGCAGTGTAATTGAAAAACTCTTTCCCTGAAATCATTTCCCTCGAGACCATGAATTATTGAAATGAATAAAGAAATAGCTTCATACTAGCCTGATATGTCTGATCTTTGATACTTGGGAGAGGAAAAATCAATTTCAAGCAGATTGGTCCTATAGCCTGATCTTTTGCCAGAGACAGAATATAGAAAATGAACTGAAAGGACTCAGATTTTATGCCTTCATATTTCCCTATCTGCTGGCTACCCGACCAGACAGGTAATTTAGATCAATGAAAATCAGCTCATAGGTGCAACCAACCATGACCAGTGAGACAAATCAGAGAATACGCAGTCGTATTTCAGCTCTAATAAAGACTTGGAATGCACATCACAGGCAGAAATTCACTTAAAATGGACTGATAAAAACCCACCGCGATGAAAGATATATCCACTCGCAGGGTTGTTTTGCAATATCGAGTGACACGGCTCATGGGGCGGCATTTTATAATCAGAACTCTGGAGACTAGTGCAGCTAAATACTCCCAGAAAGAACACCAGCATCTCTCATCTCCCGTGCCTTTAATACAAGGAAGTGGAGAGCTGAGCCAGATAAAAACTAGAGAGTGAGTGAAAGAACAGAGGGAAAAACTAGAGATTTGCTGTCAGGTGCTCGACTCTCTGCTCGAAAAGAACTCGGAAAACGGGTTTTTTCGCTCTCCCGGTGTGTCAATTACCGTGAGCTGCTCTGCACCTGCTGGTGGAGGCCTCCATCATGACTCTCTCCAGCTCTGCCGTCTACTCTGAACCAATGGGAGCTCTAATTGGGAACTTTATGTATGGATAAAGGGGAATTGGGGACACCTCTGCCTTCCTTACTCGGCAATTAGACAGCGCTCGGACTGCTGAGTTCAATCTCGGCGCTGAATCTTTCTCGCATTTCTTCTTTCCTCCAGGCTCACTGCTCCACCCAGACAAAGCGCGGATGGTCAGAGGTTTCCTTTGCAGAGATAGGCCTTGTGGACCTCGTGACATTTAGTGTATTGCTCTTATGGGAAGGTCAGGTAGAATGTCATGGAAAAAGGTGGAAAATGAGAAATTGCAACTGTTTTCTCTTTAGATAGCATGAAGCCATTAGACTCACCTTTCTTCAACTGATACTGACTGTTGGCATATATTTAAAGGTGAAGCATGTCATTTCTAAGCCACTCGCAGAATTGCACAAATAACTAGATTTTAAATATACATATATACATATTTAAAATCACAGATATATATATATTTCCTTCAGATATATATATATATATATATTTCTGAAGGAAATGTGAGTCTAAACAGTTCCTAGTTGGCTGCTAGGATGAATCTCAAGTTAAAGTTAATGATATTGTGGTTTGTATCTGGGGACTTAATCTTGAGACCACAATATCATAAATCTGAGATTTTTATGTCTATTACATCATCTGCCAGACAAATATTGTACAACTAATCATTTATAAATTTAATATCATACTGTCCTCAATAATCTGCATGATTTGAGATATCATTCACATCAAATCACACACTAGGGTGTTCTAAGTCAATATTTCCTAGTTAGTTGATCATTTCCTAAATATGATGATATTTTTTAATCATCCACCAAGTGGGTATTGTATGTCTGATCACAGAAATAATATCACACTATCTTCAATAATCTGTATGATTTGAAATACCATTTACATCCATAGCACAAATAATAATGGACCATTGCTTTTTTAGGCGGGCCCTAGTTGGTTGCTATGTGGGTACTTACTCAAAAGGTCCCAACCTCTGGTGATGTTTTAGGATACTGTGTAATATCGTATCATATATCAAATCTGAGATTTTTGTGACCATGCTAAATTTAAACATTTAGAAATGTTATCACACTTCTCAACAATCTGCATGGTTTGAGAGATCTTTCACATCTGTAGCACAAATGATGATGCAGTATGCAGTTGATTGTAGTCCTGGTTGGTCTCCTGTTTGGTTGCTAGGGTGTTCAAATGGGCCTGAAAGGAGTGAAATTATTTCCCTATAAAATTAGGGAGAAGAGATCTCCAAAGAAAGCAAACAACACCACCCTGACCAAACTTATCTCCGTTGTTCATTTACGACCCCTTCTCCCCTCTTCTCTCCCCTCCCTGCCTCTGCCTCTCCCCTCTCACTCTTCTACCCCAAAAGCAAGAATATCCATATGCCACGTGTTATATCTTGTGAATATATTGTTTTTCCCCTTCATGTTTGGTTTCATTCTAAAGGTCTCTGTGCGAATGGTAAAATGTTCTCAATTGACCTATCGGTGAGCCCTGCCCCCTTAGTTACTGTTGCTCCCTCGGACAAACAAACGGAGTTGCTCACTGTCTTACAATGACAGCTGCAGTGTGAAAACCTTGTCCCACAATGTTTTGCACAATTTTGGACACAGAAGGCCACCAAATGGGAATTAAATATTCCATGGAGGGATTTATAAAATATTTAAAAATAAATACGGAGCGAGGGTTTACAGATCACAATGCAAGCGGGAGAAGTCTCATATTACGGTCGGTGATCATGATTGCGGATGACAACATGCAGGATCAACACTGTTCATGTATCGCAGGGTATGATTAAATTAATGTACGTTTAACCAGTTTAATATGGAGAGGCACTGAAGTGTAGACCTTCGTTTATGTGTTTTTGACCTACACTGTACAAGACGCGAGAACAGTCCGCTATTTAGGTTTGTTCGTTAGCATGGACTCACTAACTTTAATGTTAGCTAGTTTTAGCCAGAGATACCTTGCTAAAGCAAAAGATAACATTAACGTTCTGCTTAAGCAGATTAAATTTGTAACTTAATGAGTGTATGGCAACCAGAAAATGAACGTTTTTGTCTTCATTTGTATTGGGGTTAAACACTTAGGGACATTTTGCACTGCTTTGTTTGGATTCAGGAAATGTAATAAAATAAATTATATTGCCCATCCTCTCAGGATACCTGGAATCAGTGTTACAAGTACCCCAGGCACATTGTTTTTGCATTTTTTAAGCATAATATGTTCAAAAGGTATGCATCTTTTACTCTTAGATTAATTGAGAATTTGATGTTTTGTATTGATATGATTAGTTATCTTTGAATTGGCTATGTAATTGGCATAATGCATATTTACCTGACTGATAATAAAATCTATTTGATTTTTGATAAAATATTTGATTTATTCTGATCTCTCCTGAAATCATTATGACTAGTAAACTGTGAGGAGGCTTTTGTTACCGCTAATCTGTGTCCAGGATAGGTCAAACCGAAGGCTCATGAATGATAGGAGCAGTAGGCACGTCATAGTTATGATACTGTGGTAATTAGATTTAGGAACTGGATTCGTTCATTCATGCATGCATTTATGCATTCATGCATTGCAATAGAGTGTGAGTATTCTGATTGGTTGTGTTTTGTTATTGATTGTGTTATGTCACATCCAATTTTCTCTACACATTGTACCTGGTTAGGACACAGATTATAGGTTAGGGGGTTTGACTAATCTTTAACCATTAGCAAACACCACTAATTACTTTTCGAACTGGTTTCCCAAACACTCCATTTTTCAGACAAACAGGTTCTCACACTGTTGGTTGGGCCAGAAATTGACATATCAGGTTGCTCAAACAAACATAGCAATGTTCTGAAATTTGTTGGATGCTAGCGTAGAAATGGCTTATTTATAGTTGTCTCTGACCATTAAGAGTATTACACGATATTTTTAAAACTAATCCATTTGCACATACCACCTGTAATAGACAGCATCATTTTATGTACCTTGTTGAATGTTTCACTGATAACTTTTTGGATGAAAAACAAGAAGTAGAAAACGCCTCTTATTGCCCATTACAGTGTCATAGTCAGTGGTGGATGAAGTACACAAATCAAGTACTTGAGTAAAAGTACAGATACGTATTATAAAATATTACTCCAGTAAAAGTACTGCTTTTTCAATTTTACTCGAGTGAAAGTACAAAAGTACTATTTATTATGTACTTAAGTAAAAAAAAACTACTTATAGATAGATTTATTTAGCAATTTTATATAGACTACTTAATTTAATTTTATATTAGCGCATATTTTTATAATCCTACTGCTCAAAATACCTGGGATTTTCCCAAAATAACCACTATATGGAGTGAAGATATATATTTTGTTGTTGATATGGACTACGTTGATGACAGTGATGTAGTAATGTTCACTGTGAAGCTGAGAGAAAACAGATTTTGACCATCTAATTTTCACCAGTAAGAAAAAAGTGTTTTAAAACTTGTTGTTTTGCAGAACGTCACAGTTATATGACATGAGAATAAGGCCTGAAGTTAGGAAGAACATTTTAAGGAAAATATAATTATATTTTCATAATGATTTTTTTCTTCTCAAACCTTGTCTGTGGTGTAAAAACACTCCTGGCCAAATGCCCCAAGAGGGCATCACTTCCCACTTTAATAATTACTGTAGTTATGTTCTGAACATCACATCCTTTCTTTTTACCTCAGATGGAATCTATCTAGGTGGCTGAATAAAAATATTTGAACTGTATATCTAAAAATGTCCTCAACTTAGCACCAGCAAGCTTGTTAGCTAGACAGTTAGCATCAGCTAACAATATTTACTTATTTTCAGTATGTTATGAATAAACATTCATATCTGTCTACTCGGCTAGTTGATCTAAACAATATAAAAATGTATACTGTTGATAAACAATTTAAAAACAGACATCACATAGGGCTAAATGCGTAGCATTTTAATAAAACTGCTAACGTTACAGCAGCGGGGAATATGAACGTGCATGAGTTATTTTATTTAATCTGTGTTATTTTAATGTTTCGGGGGTTTTTTATACCTAAAACATAGAGACACTGACATTGATCTGTCTGCATTCAAGCATTCAGAGGGCTTAAATAGATCCCTTTACAGCAGATTTAGTTCACAAACAACTGACAGTTTTGACTTAAATATGATTTTCAGTTACAATAATTAATCCTAAAATTCGACATTAGTAACTTACTTTTCTCAGCATCAGTTCACAAGATCTCCCGGTTCTATACTTGTGAGTTCAGTTCACTGAAGACTCGCTCTAAACGATCATTTGAATCAGTGAGTTGTCGACTCGAGAACAGCTGCAGTCGGATCATTCCAATTCGTGAATGAATCGTTTGTTGCGATTTGCGAACCGATTTAACAGCTTCATTGAAAATAATCAGTTTGTTCATGAATCAGACACCGCATCTGCGTCTCGGAGCACGTGATGTATTATAAGGAGTAACGATATGTTTCATGAAATGTAGTGAAGTAAAAAGTACAATCTTATGCTTTGGAATGTAATGAAGTAAAAGTAAAAGTTACTCAAAATAAAACTACTCCAGTAAAGTACAGATACTTGAAAAATGTACTTAAGTACAGTAACGAAGTAAAGCTACTTTGTTACTGACCACCACTAGTTAATGTCAGAGATAATTTAAGAGCAGATATGTAAAAAAGTAACCAGTAAAACAAGTTTCTTTCATCAAAACGGACAACCTGAGGCTTTTTTTGTAATGATAGTGTTTACCTTGCCTTTTAATTTCTTGTAGTATAGTGTTGGGCTCAACTGCTCATTAAGCCAAAATGACTGCTTTCTACAAGTTGTGATGTGTTTAACACACACGGCATAAAATCTCAAGGGCCTCGTCTATGAATATCCATGTGGCTCTATAGTGACACTCATTTACAGCTCCGGTTGCTTTGCTACAGCCTTTAATGTTCGTATAATTCATATTTAAGCAGACAAGTGAAACTCCTCTCATGGGAACATTTAACTTTTCATATCAGGATGAATATCTTCACATCCCCCGAAGCCCATCGTTTCATTGAAAGATCGACACTGTCCTAGTTAAAATGATATTGATTCAGCAGTGTCCATATGTGCTGGATTAAAGAGACAGTTAATGTATACTTAATGCATGTGCTATTCTTTATACTAGCTTGTGTAATGATTTATAGTCTCTTATTGGCCATATACTGGAAGTAGTTAAAAGAAATAGTTGTCTGGTCTGTGTGTCTGCTTTGACTTGGGCAGTGGTACTGTATTAAAAATCACACTATTAAAATGAGATTTAAGTCACTTTATAGTTTCCAAAAACTATTAATTTGGAGAATTTTTTTCTTCTATAAATATTAACTTATGAATTTAATACTATATTTAAATATTAGTTATATTATTCATACATATGAATTGTTTTTACTACTACTATTACCATTATTATTAATTGTTTGATTGATCATACAATTAAAATTTTAAATAGACCTTTTTTTTAAAACCAATATATATAACTAGTATATAAAAGTCTGTACTGTTCTATCCCTTCATGGTATGTGATTGTTGTATGTTAGTTTGTTCCCCCTTCCTACTATTTTTTGCTATTCAGAAAAACAAGTTACAGCAAATTGATTTGTTGGAATGGAAAGGGCAGTCTTTAAAGTTACCAATAATATGCTGTTAAACCACATGGCCTCTCTCTTTTGCTCTCTCTTTTTGACCCCAGCAGGTCAAGGTTTTGCTGTTAGCTTTGGTAGCCAGTCCCTGTTGGTACATGCATTTTCCGAGCACAAATCTTATTTTTCATTTCACTACCATTCAGTCTTTTATTATAATGTGAATATAAATCACATTTATTTAATGTAATTCATTCTATTCATATTCATTTAATTCATAAAATAAACAAGAAATCAATTTGAAATCATTACTATTTTTCCAGTGCCAGAGTTGCCAAATGATGATAGTTCCCAAAATAGTAGGCCTATATACTTTTTTTGTTATTATTATTAATCTGCTTATTTGTTTTTATGTTATTAGAGCTATTACATGTAAAATAGTCCAGCGTGAGAACATAATGCGTACCATAATGGGATAACATAAAGATTCACAGCCACATACACACTCACATTGCAATCGAAGAAATTAAAAAAAATCTTTTGAAGACGTGTGGTGTGTAGGTGGAAAATAACTACATTCGGCGTGGGGGATGGTTACAGGATGAAAAATGCTAGAGAAAATAACTCTGAGTGGAATGATTGCTCATCAGCCGGTCCTCTGTTTACTGGGGGAGGAGAAGTAGAGATTGTGAACCACGAAGCTTTACACTTTATGCCTTAGCCATACATGCACTCTGGATTTGCCCAGCCTCACCGCACAAACACTGGAAATCCTGAACAACAGCCTACCTGCCACTGACCTCACCGTGCCAATAACATGACAGCAGTGTCTGCCTGAACCTACAGATCCACTAAATATCTGCTTGTTTCTTGTAAAGAAAGGGGGAAAGCATAGTAAAAGCTGTCTGTCAATATCCTGTCTAAACTTCTCACCACAAGCTGGGTGTTAGAGCTCATGTTACTAACCTAAGTGGATGTAATTGAGTCCTTACAGGCAGCACTGCTGCTTGTTGTAGCTCAGCTGCAGTCATTCAACACAGCCAGTGGTGTCAGTCACAAGAAACCGGCTGGTTGTGTTTGAAAGGCTGTTTAAGTGACACAGAGGCTTTGTTCACACTGGGTCCAATTCAAAGATTTTTTTTTTTTTTTCAATCTTCAGGACTGCACTGGCCCTTTTCATGCGATGGAAACTGTTTTGTCCATACAAATGATTTTCATTTTATGCACAAAATGGTTCAAATATTCTTTGAAATATCATCTTTTGTCATATGGTTTATAAAGTAAATGACAGAATTTTCATTTTTGAGTATAACCATCACTTTAAGACAATATTCAGTACTGTTTTTTTCCCTCATGTCATTACAAACCAGTATTTTTTTTCTGTGGAACACAAAAAGATAAATTCTAAAGACTGTGCTAGTTTTTTTTCCATGCACTTACAATGAATGGGTACTGAAGCTTCAAAAAGGACACAAAATCACTATAAAAGTATTTTAAATGTGGTCCATTTGACTTTTGTGCTATAGAAGTCATACAATACATTTCTGTAAAGAAAAGGCAAAAATTTAAAGGGATAGTTCACCCAAAAATGAAAATTCTGTCATTAATTACTCACCCTCATGTCGTTCTAAACCTGTAAGACCTCCTTTCATCTTCGGAACACGAATTAAGATATATTTGATGAATTCTGAGAGCTCTCTGACCGTCCCATAGACAGCAGTGTAATTTACACAATCAACGTCCCGAAACGTAGCAAGGAGATCAGTAAAATAATCCATGTGACATCAGGGGTTCAACCGTAATTTTATGAAGCTACAAGAATACTTTTTGTATGCAAAGAAAACAAAAATAATGACTTTATTTTCATGCGATGGAAACTGAGCGTAAACAGCGTATGCTGTCTGTGTCATACAAATGTTTATGATCTTCATGAAGCGGAGGAGACGTTGATTGTGTAAATTACATTGCTGTCTATGGGAGGGTCAGAGAGCTCTCAGAATGCATCGGAAATATCTTAATTTGTTTTTCGAAGATGAACGGAGGTCGTACGGGTTTAGAACGACATGAGGGTGAGTAATTAATGACAGAATTATCATTTTTGGGTGAACTATCCCTTTAAGTCCTAGATGCATGCAGTGTTTCTGTGATGCTAGCATTGCATTGAGTGAAACTATAGCCTTTCAGATCAATTCTTTATACTCTAGGTTTAATGTAAAAGCTTTTCTGAAGTTCAAATCTGAAGTTGAAAGTATTTTTAGTAGCGTATTCTGTCATAGAATGTGATAAATAACAAATTTGCATGTATAGAATGAGATTAAAGGAATAGTTCACCCTAAAAACTTACTCAACCTCAGGATGTCTGAGACAAAGATGAGTTTGTTTCTTCATCTGAACAGATTTGTAGAAATTTAACATAACATCTCTTGCTAACTTATGGATCCTCTGTAGGTGAATGCATGGGTGCCGTCAGAATGAGAATACAAACAGCTGATAAAAACATCAAAATAATTCATAAGTTCATGTTTTTTGAAGTGAAAAGTTGCATGTTTGTAAGAAAAAACTATATCCACCATTAAGACGATGTTTTTAACTTCAAATGAGTCCTCTACCATAATATTGCTTGTCTCCAGTGAAAAAGGTTGTCTCGTCTGAATCAGGAGAGAAATATGCACAAATCAAGCACATCCAAAATAGTTCTAAACAAATCTGATTATATTATTGTGATTATATTATTGATTATATGATTACATTATTCTTACTGTGATTATATTATTCTTACAAACAACTGTTTTTTTGTGTCTTTGTCAATAGATTGACAAATTTTTGGGTGAGATGTTCCCTTAAGCACTAGAAAAATGAGTGACTTTTAATATTGCAGTGTATCAGAATGTGTCCATAGCAACTGCTCCAAAGCTCCTATATTGTTATGCTGCAAATTAACCGAAGAAAAAGTGTTTCATAAAACTTGATGTGCTATTTCACCTGTGGAAGTTAATTAGTTATGTTGATTTGAACTTTGGCACTGATAACTGTTTTCATACAAGTGCTATATGTCATGGAAGAAAAGCTGACAGAAAGTTCCAAATGATCAAACATGCTTTCCTCACAAACTATGAGATGGATTGACAGAATGTTGTCTACAGCGAGCAAAATGAGTTACGTTTGATCTATAACACAAGCACAGCAGAACGTTATGTGTTCTTCAAAAAGATAAATGACACGAGATATAGATGCAAGACTATGTATGAATTTAAAAGGTACTCTCACATCTGTTTCCCACATCTGCGAATTTGTTTGGGTTTTAGAAACATATGGATGAACTTGGTAATCAAGTATGCGAAGGCTCCGCATAACGTTTTATGCAAATGAGCTCATTATAATCCCCAACTTTTAATCGGCCTTGTTCAATTGTCATTTTCCCTGTCATACTGTCAAAGCTACTCTTACATAATTGGTATGTTTGAATAAGTAGATGCTTGATGAATTAATTCAGCAATTATCACTAAATTACTGATTATATTGCAGATGCTTTGAAGTCCAGCTTCAGATGAATCTCATAACTTCTAAAGACCCCTAAGGTGGCCCAGGCCGGTCGAATGCTCTTCTGAAGGCAGACGTTCTTCCATGTGGTGCACGACCTCAGTTAAAGCACCAAGTGCCATTTGAACCCAGCGTTCTTCATTTGGAATGGTGAAACCGTCTGTTGCCAGGGAAACCAGCGAAAGCCATTGAACTAGGATTGTACGGGGGTCAGAACTTTACTGTGAGGGCTTGCAAGCTTCTTGCTAACTCTCCCTCTCGCTTTTTCTCCAACCTCCACTGGAATCAAGAGGTGGAGACACATCAATGATCTGTTTGATGTTGGTGTCCAGCAGGTTTACTATTCTATCCAATTACCACTGGGCTTTTGAGCCTCTGTTTTTGAGTCGCACAGCAATGCTGCCTGCTTTTGGTTTTTCGGTGTGTGTGTGTGTGTGTGTGGCTTTCTGTGTACTTCTGTTCATGTGTGGGTATATTTACAGGTCGCTCTATTTTAATCTCCAAGTCCACAGGGGTTAGAGGAGACCATCGGCTCAGGATTAGGTTACCGGCCCAACACAGTTGAGGAATTACAGAATGTGTGTGTTTAACAGCAAGTGACAGGTCTGGAGCGGTCGGACGTGGCTCTTTGCCCCCAGTTTAATCAGTTTTTAAATAAGATGCTCCGTTTTGGATTTAAAGGAGATTAATATTAATTTTCCCCCTTTTGTGTTAATAAAAGTCCAAAAGGCCTTTGGATTTACTGAGAGGTGCTCCGCAATGGCTCAGGTGCCTGTCGCTAGTTCATTCTGTGTGTATAAATGTGTGTGCAAATATCAAGTAGCTTAATATAACTGGAGGTCTTGTAGAATTTATTCTAGACATGTTTTTTTTTTCCCCTTGGAAAATGCTCCAGGATAAATTCTACAAGACATTTTACAATGAGCTGGATGAGTCTGAACCTATCTATCCTATCTATCTATCTATCTATCTATCTATCTATTGTTCTATTGTTCTATCGTTCTATCATTCTATCATTCTATCGTTCTATCGTTCTTCTATCATTCTATCTATCGTTCTATCTATCGTTCTATCTATCTATCATTCTATATGTGATCTATCATTCATTCTATCATTCTATTGTTCTGCCTATCAATTGTCCTATCTATAGTTCTAACTATCAATTGTTCTATTGTTTTATCATTCTAAATATTGATTGTTCTATCATTCTATAAATTGCTCTAACTATTGATTGTTCTATTGTTCTATCGATTGTTCTATGTATCATTCTAAATATTGATTGTTCTATCAGTCTATCTATAGTTCTAAATATCGATTGTTCTATTGTTTTAAATATTGATGGTTCTATCATTTTATCTATTGTTATACCTATCGATTGTTCTGTTGTTCTGTCTATCGATAGTTCTATATGTCATTCTAAATATCTGATTGTTCTATCGTTCTAAGTATCAATTGTTCTTTCTTTCTGTCAGTTGTTCTAAATATAGATTTTTCTATCATTCTATCTATCATTCTAACTATCGATTGTTCTATTGTTCTATATATCATTCACATGATTAATCATATCATGCTAATTAACGTTCATTCTATCTGTTGTTCTATCTGTCTACTGTTTTTTTATTTTGCTCTATCTATCTTCTATTATTCTGACATTTTTGGTTATGTGTGACTTGAATGAATGAATGAATAAATTGAATAAATTAACATTTTTACAATATTTTTAGCATTGCCAATATAAATGTGTTAACTTAAGATATGTATTAAATATGATTAATATAGATCGTAACACATGCACCAAATCTGGCTTTACTATTCTACTTTTTTAAAGACACTTTTTAATTTGTTAAATTAGGAAGGGAACAATAGATATAATCATAAAAATATATGCTTGCCTTTATGATGGGGGTGCCTCACAAAAGGATCACATTCAGGGATCATTGCTTGGCATCAAATAGTTTTGATTCTCCTGCTTTACACAAACATTACCTTGCTGTCTGCAACCTGGTAAAAGATAGACGCTGCAAGTTCAATGTCTTCTCATTGATAACCAAGTACTAGTGCATGACTACACATGTTGTCACACTGAACATAGGTGCCATGACTGTCCGGTTGTTGTCAATGAGCGACCTTATGCTTGTTCATACACTCTCTCCACTGTCTTTCTCTCTCACAGTGCTTATAGCGTGCCCTCTGATGCAGCAGTTGGCTCCTGTGTTTGGAGGAAAGGTGAAATGCTTTGGTTATCACTTCTCTCCATGGTGTAGTGGCAGGCATGTGAAGGACTGTGGAGGGCAATCACAGCTCTATAACATCGCTGGATGGGCGACTGAGTCAGAAAGTTACAGAACAATGGAGCCAGGGATTATTTTTATAACTGTCGTCCTTGCGATGAATAGTTATTACCCAGCCAAAACCTTGTGAGCTACACAGAGAAAATAGCACAAAAACACAGTAATAAAATATGTCATGATTTTGTGCTTTTGTTCATAATGGACATTGTGCATGCATGCTTCAAGTCTTTTTTGATTTATTATAAAAGCATTTTGTTGAAGCATGATTAGCCAGCTTTCAGTGAATGTGTTAAACTATTGGTTTGTGTGTTCTGAGGAATATGATTGTCTGTGGAATAAAAAAAATCTATTTCTATTTTAATATATTTAAAATGTAATATTTTCCTGTCATTAAGTTTATTCAATATGTGCACAGTTCGTTTTGAGGAAACTGCTGTGGCAGTTTGAAGTCAAGTAGAAATATAGCTAATGGATTTCCAAAAGCACAGCAGTCTCAAATTCACATTGGTCAGAGCGTGTTTCAGCAAAAGTTAAAATATCCTCAAGTTTTGGTCATATTTACAGAGCATCACCTTTGCAAACCTTTTAATTTTTCTAACAAATCAGGGTTCCACAATGTAACTTCTAGACACCTTTACATTGATTCAAGGGAATAATTCACTCAAAAAATTAATTCTGCTGCCTTCAAGCTATCTGAGATGTAAATGAGTTTACTATTACATTTACCGTTACATCGTTTGCTCACCAATGTATCATCCGCGTTAAATGGGTGCCGTCAGAATGAGAGTCCGAACGGCTGATAAAACAAAACAATCCACAAGCAATCCATGTCTCCAGTCCATCAATTAATTATGAATGTTAATCGTGAAGCGAAAAACAGTGTTTGTAATAAGTCCATCAAGATGTTTTTAACTTCAAAATATTGATTCAGACTAAAATATGAGTCCTCTATCCATAATATTGCTTTATTCCAGTGAAAACGTCATCTAGTCTGAATCAAGAGAGAAATATGCCAAGGTCAAACACTGTTTACAAGCGAAAACAGTTCTAAACAAATATGTCTGTGGACTTTAGTGTGAGAGGACACCAGGGGATGAACTTTTCACTGGAGAAAAGTGTCCATGTATGTATTTTGTTCAGAAGCAATGCTTTAAAGTTAAAATGCCTTAATGATGGATTTGTTTCTCAAACATGCAGTTTTTCACTTCACAAGAGTTTAATTGATGGTCTAGAGTTGTGTGGATTATTGTGAAGTATTTATCAGCTGTTTGGTCTCTCTTCTGACGGCACCCATTCACTGCAGAGGATCCATGGGTGAGCAAGTGATGTAATGCTAAATTTCTCCAAATGTGTTCTGAGGAAGAAACAAACTCATTTACATTTGGAATGACCTGAATGAGGGTGAATACATTTTTAGCAAATTTTCATTTTTGGGTGAATTGTTTCTTCAAAATGCATTTATTGTCATATATAATATTTTTGATGCAATGTTTTAGTCAAGTGTTGTGCATTTGAATCCATTTACAAGTGTTTTGGGAATTAGTTCAACTGAATCATCAAAAGATTCCATTCAATTTCATCTCTACCTGGAGTTCCTTGCTCTCTGTGAAATGAAAGATGAGTTTTGTGCAGTGGCCTGGAAAACCACAATAACACTTGAACACAGCCAAAGTCTGGCTTCCTTTTATCTCGAAACTTTCTGGCCTAACCATAACCTCTCACTCTTAGACTCTGTGCTCAATAGGCTGATGCCACCAAGGTGTAAGAGTGTCGGACTGTCACGACGTGCGTTCCATTTACACACACTCATTTATTTATTTATTTTTTTCAGAGATAGATACTGAGAAATAGAAAGTATATGTGCGTATATTTGAGTTTTGGATGTACTGACACACCACTTATTGTTTGTCCTTGATCCGTTCAGTGAGATTTGACATACACCGATGACCCACGCTTTTCCGTTTGCATACAGTATGTATGTTTTACATGTTTTAGAGTGAGTGAGAAAAATTTAAGACTGTATGACTTACATGTACACTGAATTTACCAGCATGAGTCGTGCTTTTAATTATTTTGAAAGAAATCTCAAACTAATATTCACCCCATCCTGGCTCTAAAAACACAACTGTTTTCCTCCTCCTAGTGTTTCTTATAGTCTCATTTGAAAGCATATTTTCTTCTTGGGAAATCCACTGTCTTTTTTCACCCTGTCTCCATCTGTCATAATGGCCACGATTAAAGCCTCTTACATTAATTATCCTGTCTTTCAGCCTATTAATGTCACTGTGTGTACCTGCTGGGATATGAGGGCTCTCTCTTCTCCCCTCTCTCATCTTTTCTTTTCCTTTCTCATTTTGTTTACTCTTCCAAGAGTGTGACAGCATGATGACACTGGCTCTGGCATCAGAAACTTGCTGATGCGTTGCCTTCTTCTCTTTTCTTCTGAGTTCAGTTTACTTTAAAGAACTTTCTTTCTTTCTTTCTTTCTTTCTTATTTATTTATTTATTGTGAATTATAAACCTGGAACAGTAAAAGAAATTAACATCGTTGTAGAATTGTATTTATTGCATAAAGAATGTTCTACTTATGCTCAGCTGTAAAATATTTAATTGGTAGAATTATTATTATTATTATTATTATAAGGGCAATTTCTAGTAAATTATTTATTTATTTATTTATTTCAACACAATCAAAATTCTACTGATGTAAGGCATTTATAAAAGCAAATATCATCACTCTCTGAGCTCCTGATGCATTTCTCTGTCTATGTAATGTTAACATCTTATTATTGAAAAAAAGAGAAAATTAATGGGATTTTTACTTCTGGAGCCCTACGGTTGTTCATTATTGCAGTACTGGTAATATTGTTGACTCACGTATGATAAATTGTTTCTGTTTTTCCTCATTTGCAAGTCGCCTTGGATGAAAGCATCTGCTTAACGATTAAATGTAAATTTAACTTTTATTAGGAAGTATCATAATAATGCAATGCGTTATGGTAACATTCCCCAAATCTCTGTCTAGCTTCCTCCGTTTCTGTGTATCTCCTTCACAGTCACTGTCACCTGCATTATTTAGAGCTCTAGTACCTGTCAGTCCAAGCACCTGAAAACCCTGTAAGACTCCTCAGCTGTGCAGGAATCCTCAACACGCATCTCTCTTCATTCATACCTGCTGTGTCTCAGCACTGAATATCAAAGGTGAGGTGGAGAATTACAGTTTGACAAAGACTTTAAAAATATATCTCCTTTAACTGAACAAATCGCAGCATCCAAAGACGATCTAGAGAGGCCGGCACAGCATGTCAATAAGTTACTGCTAAGACATTAAAAGCAAAGTAAATGTGAACATGAATACCATACCATTTGTCAAAAATCATGGGTATATTCTTATATTGTTTTTTTTATAAAAGTCAGGTTATTTTGTTCTGCCTTTTTATTAGTAGAGCTGGCTAAAGTACACAATACTATTGCTATTTTTTGCTTGAGATATTTGAACTATGTACAGATACAGAAGAACCATATATTGTTGCGATCGTGTGTTTATTGCTTTCATGTTTCATCTTACAAAACTTTTCTATGTGCATTTTATTCAGCTACAGCAATGACTGGATGCCTTTATCCAGAGATGGCCTTATTATTGGGAGATACTAGGGTCCATGTCTCTATCATTGGAGAAAGCATAATGGCCAACTTGGATCGCATGTGCCTTGATAACCAATCACATTACAGTCTTGCACAATTGTCCATGACTTCTCTTTAAAACAGCATTTTTTAAGGTATAAACAGTAAAAATAGATCAATCCAAAACGAATATTTAATGGGAAACACGTTGAAGATTAGCCAAGGCTGGCTATTCATTAAATAAGCTGTTTTCCCACAAAACACTTGATTCAGCGAAGTGAAGTTTCTCCTCCATTGAGATACATAAAAAAGCTTCTGATCTCCTTCCCTGTAGGCCTATGTTTTTTTCTTAAAAAAAAAAATCCATATAAGGGATTTCCTGGAACGTTATATGATTTATCACTTCTATGAGTCTCACTTATGGACTTGCATGAGGATCCCCTCCGGCTTTGAGTATGAATGAAATATACATTACATGAGAGTGTTTAGCACTACACTGGGCTCACGTCACCTAGTTTTGGGTAAAAGTTTCTCAAAAGAAGTTTGAGGTAAGCATATGAGAATCCATCGATATTTGAGAATACATTAATACATTGTTTAGTGACGCGCTTTCATGATGACTGTACTGGAGTTTGTTCTCAGTGGATGCGGCTGAGGCTCACATTTCATATTAAAGGTAAAGTCTTATTTCATAAAAAAGGTGCATTTTTGATTTTCATAATTAAGAAAATACTGTCACAAAGAGATTTTATCGAAAAACAGACTAAGCCCTTTTAATGATGTATAGTTGGTCAAGTTATTTACATTGTTTTACCTTATAACTAACAGTAACTTTAAAGTAGGCTAATGTAAACAAACAACTTTAGAATGCCGGCATCTTCATGCTCCAAAATGTAGACGGTTTGTTTTTTCATAGGAGCAGATTTAGAGAAATTTAGCATTACATCACTTGCTCACCAATATATCCTCTGCAGTGAATGGGTGCCGTCACATGACTCCAGTTCTATACTAGTCAACATTTGAAGTGGATCAAAACCTTTCATCAAAGTTGTCCTAAAACCTAAAACCAAAATGCATTCTTGTCTTAGGACAACTTTGATTCCACTTCAAATGTTGACAGCTGTATTTTCATCTGGTCAGTTATTCAACAAGCTTGCATTGAAGGAGGGACCTGAGACATGCAGCATCAACAGCAGAAAGTCATTGAGACTTAGACTTTAGACTTGTGTCAGTCAATAATCATCTAGAAATGTCCCAGTACCCCCAGCAACCATATTTCAGTGCTAAAACACACTAAACTGACAGCCACCTAACTTATTTTTATCTTATTTGATCTGTCACGTTAAGTCAAATAACAGAAGCAGTAATGCAAACTTCATTCTGAAACAAACTTAATTCAGCTATAACAGCTCTACAGAAGACAATAGTGTCGCTTTTCAGCTTAAGTCAATTCAATGTTGATTCAGTTCAGGTCAATAAGAGTCTTGCAAAATTCATCATTTATGGAATTCTATTCCACTATAAAGCAGCTGTACAGAAGACAGTGTCATCATTCATCACAATTTAGTTTAACTCTGATTTGTTAGATCTTTCAGTAATAGCATTTTTATGAGTGAAAGAAAAACTAAAACTGTTTAATGCAAGTTATTTCACAATCTGCTAATTCGAGCCCATAACCTGCAGCACTGCATGTCCCTGTAATAGTGAATGCTCTGGCAGTCCAAAAGTAGCAGCGTTCCAGACCACAGCTCCCTCTCTCTCTGTTTCTCTCTGCTGCCAGTCATATTTCATGAAGGTTCCATTCTGTGTGAGACCCCATATAGAGGTGAATTCTAAAGCAATACTTCTCTTACATTAGTCTGTTTCACTTGATAAAGTGAGAACAGTATAGGCTTGCTCACCTCATTGAAGCAAATCATATAATGCATTGCGACAAGTTCAGTGAAACAAATCCATTCAAGTTGGCAGACGAAGCATGAGAAATGTCAATTATAAATATAATTCATTCAAGATTGAAATATAGTGAATAGCGATAAATGTGGATTTTTTTTTACACAATAATAGTGTGTGCTACATATCTGTATGCTTATAAGAGGATCATGTCATAAGGTTAGGATCATGCTAACATCACACTTTATTGAAAGATATTGTGAGTTGAGTTTCTTGTGCAATTCTCATGAGAACTGCTGCCTAAAAAAAACATTTCATATCAGCCACTTATGAAGTTGCATTTCAGATGGTATGTAGGACGTTGACTGTGTAGGCTGTATCCAACAACATATAATGTATATTATTAAATTATTTATTGATAGAATTAATCAAAAATGTATACATTGGATATAGGAATATTTATAATAAAACTAGTGTATTATTATTATTATTATTATTATTAACATTTTATATTTAATCAAGATTTGAATCAATATGCAATAGTCTTTATTAAAAATAACATGTTAACTGTAATAATAATTGCACTCAATTTTATTTTATTAAATAATGTAATATGTTATATTACATTAGTAGTAGTAATAGTAGTAGTAGTATTAATAACATCAATATTTACATTAACATTAATTTTTTTATTAATAAATAATTCATTATTTTATTAATATGTTATTATTTACATTAATGTTTTTAATAAAAGTAACATTTAATCATATAAATTAAATAATAAATAAATTACATAATAATAATAATAATTTAACCTTTAAACATTTAAATATGCATTTTATATTATTAATATTTTAATATACAATATATCATTACTGTATGTGTATATATATATATAGTAATTAAATAATTATTTTAAATAAATACATAAACAAACAAACAAACATGAGGCCACAAGGTGAATCCAAACCAAATCCAAAACTGGCATGTCTTGATGTCACAACTGAAGAGCTCAAGCATACAGTAAGTCTCTGTTTTCTCTTTCCCAGACCTAATTTGTTATTGAAATAAAGATATAGTTGGTGTGGTGGAGGGAAGCATTGTTTTCATATACATGCTGTGATTGTCAAGATCAAATCGTCTTGCTCTTATTTTTTTTATTTTTTTCAGAAGCCCCGATTCACCACTAGTGTAAAAGAGCACCTGTATCTAAAAACCCAGATCCAGTACCAGATTTTCCCTGCGCTCACATGTGTTGAGTCCACTTCCAGACCTCCCTCCCTGGCCATAAAGGTGCTTTACAGGTTTATTCACAGATTAGCTTTGGCCCTCTGACATGTATGATTAACCCAAAGGAGCGCTGCTTGATGTGGAAGTTGTTTTTCCCGCAGGCCAGAGAAGATCAATAGTCTTTGAGGTATGTTTGTATGTGTGTTGTGTGTGGGCGAACAGGCTTCGCAGGAGAAATCAGACCTGTAAAGTAGTCTGATGTTGGCTTCTTCTGCGATCTGACCTTCATTCTGGTGAAGTGCTACCAAACCTACAGCAAATCCATACATATAGATGTGCATGTGTTTGCATTTGTGCATGTGTGTGTGTGCATGCATACTAACCCGGAGCGTGTGTAGGTGTGTTTTGCTGTATGCAGCCTCTTTGTATTTCTTCACTGGATCAAAAGTGCAAGACTCAGACCTGATCTCAGTGTATCCCAAATTCTTTCTTTGACTGATGTACAAATCACTTCTTTACATTCTCTTTTAAAGTCTATTTAGTTTGTCTCTAGTTTTCTCTTTTGTTTTCTGCTCTGAGAAATATGATTAGGTTCTTCTGAAACCACACTGCAAAAAAATACTTTCTTAATCGGCGTTCGGATTAGTTTTAATCAGGCTTTTCTAAACAGTTCTTTTTTATTACAAAATATAATTAAAAAGGTAAAAGTGAACATCTCTTTAAAAATGTAAATAATATACATATATTTTGTATGTGTTCGTTTATTTTGCCAATGGGGGAAAGATAAATAATTAATAATAAATAATCAAACTGAATGTCTTTTGTATATCATCCTGTTCTCAGTCGGATTGATTGGTTCTTTTATGTCTGTAATCCAATTTAATAACAATAATAGTGCACTTACATTTTAGCATTTCTGTATTATTAATTTAGCAGATCCTATTGTCCCCAAATGAGGGAAATCATTTAGGAAAAATACAAACACAAAAGATTAATCACAAGAAGCCAACAATTCCAGCAATGCCACAATACAAAAATTTGATTAAATGTCAATTTACAATCATCACAATTCTTATTTGTATGGAAGGACTGATGTGAATAGAGTGCTGGGGAAAATAAAGAAACACAAGTCTGATTGATGGACAGATACAAGCATAGATAGATAGATAGGATAGATAGATAGATAGATTTTCTCATTATTAGATTCTTCTGTGAAGGACTATGATTCTGAATGAACCACAACAAGGGTCAAAATGAGACTGAGACACCAGGGAATGTGGACAGAAATGCAATTAAACAAGTAATATCTCATGAATGAGCGGTGTTATTTCCTGAATCCCCAAAGGTTCATGTCTATTCAGTTCAGTCAATTACATATCGATACCATCACAAACAACAGAAGCAGCTTGGTCAGACAGACATGTTAGTTTAGCCATTAATCGCTGTTTCATAGAGTGATGGAGACATTATTGAAAGGTCGTTGCGACCGTTCCTCCGTTCAGAATAACTGTCGTGCTCTTCATTCCAGTGCATTCAGCAGCGAGCGCCCGTCTGTCTCGCTGCGTGTCTTATTGGAGCTCGCCGCGCGGTGGCACCGTGCGTCAGCCCCCTCCGCGCGCACCGCTCTCTCCGATCCGCTGCTCATATGATGCTGGAGATCTTCAGCGCAACGGGCCGGTTCCTGGGCGGCATTCAGCGATGACAGTTTGATCTCTCACGAATACCGTTTCGCGTCCTCGTACACAGCGGAGCTTTACGCACAGCATGCTTCGATTGGACCAAACAGCACCCTGGCGCACTGAAACGGGACTTGGAAAGTTACTTAATCCGAACGAAGCTTATTCTGCATCTGGGCGGACTCAGTGAACGGGAGGTTCTTCACTGCAAAAGACTCGTCTTGGGGATAACAAGTAGCAACGCGCCAGGAACAGAACTAACTTTGGTTTACTGGAATGAGAATAGCACAGCGTCATTGATTATGAGCGCATTATCACCCGTCTAATCATATCCTGGGGACCGTTATCAACAGTTCGTGAACTAGAGGCGTTTGCGCTCAGGATTGGGAATATACTTTATTAATCAAACATTTGTTAAGTCAATGCATGAGAGTAGAGACAGTGGATGAAAGGACAAAAGTCTGTTATCAGTCTGCTGTGCTTTGAAGTCGCTGACTGTTAAAACTGAAGTTTTAGCATACTGTTCACAAACTCACACCTACAGAGGAGTTTAACAATATTGAAGTTTAATATATAAATGTGAAGGATTAGTCTCTTGAGTCGCACAAGACCTCGCACAAGACGCGCCAGAGACACTCGAGAACATTACGCGCACAACTGTGGCTGAACTGTGGAGGAGCAACATGTACCCGGCGTGCCGGACAAACGCGTTCAGTATCTCTCCATCTGCCTCTCTGGCAATGTTTGGGAATTCGGGTAAAGCCAGAAAGAGACCCTGTTGGATTGTAATATTGCTGTCGGTGTTCCTGCATCTGGCGTCAGCACAAGGTAAAGAGCACTTCTTTAAGTTGCTGTGTAAAGGCTGGAAATGAACCGTCTCCAAAGACCCTTAAAAACGCAGAGTGAGCCTGAGGGACTAACATTTAACCTTGAGTTCTGTAGTCATTTCATTTGGCTTAATTACAGATTAAAAGGAACATGAAACAAGAACAGCTTGTGTTTAATTATAAATCATAATACAGATGAATCAAGCATGTACAGCATCATTTAACAGTAAAAAATGGTCTGTTCGGTTCTTAATTCACAAAATACATGCATCCCCTATATGTGAGATATGTGCCAGCCAGCTCTATGCTCGCTCTCTTTTATCTCTTTCTCATGGAGACACTGTACAGCAGTGCTTGTCAATCCTGAAGAACCTACCCCAGAACTGCACATTTTGGATGTCTCCCTTATCTGACAGACCCATTTCAGGTCTTGGAGCCTTTAGTAATGAGCTTATGATATAAATCAGTTAGACATCCAAAATGTGCAGTACTGGATTTATCCAGGACCAGAACACAATCCTGTACCTCTATTTACAGTCACTAATCAATAATTGCCTGCATTTGGAAGTGTATTGAAGTCCATACATGCAGCAACTGTGCGTACCACAGGTAATTATACACGACATGGCTGCGAAATTAACCAAAGCCAATTAATGAGACTGTAGATTAACCATCAAAATTAATGAACTCCTTGCCTGTTTTATGACTGCACATAACGAGAGAGCTCTGTTAAAATGAGCTCACCAGTGGCATCTTGGAAAAGTGATTTTATAAGGTGCATGTTCATCAGATGTGCATTATCAGTGCTGACAGACACTTAATGTGAGATTTTATGATGGGATGATTCATTATTTTTAATGAGGACTTGCAAAAAGTGCATTTAGGCATGCAACTAAACTTTTGATATATCTAGACGCATAAAAGATACACAATGTGAGTGAATGAGGAGCACAGAGCCCATATTAACACACACAAAAAAAGGACGGTTTTGTTCACTACCTTAATGGCAATATTGACCATTTGATTTTTTCCTAATTTTGAAGGCACATGCCCCCCGTCTGGCTTGGATTTATGCCACTGAAAAGACAGAAAGTAGTCCATTGAGTTTCTCTGCATGCAGAGTGCAAGGCGTTTTAACTGGCCACTTGTGGTAATTTGCCTCTCTTCTCAGCTGATGGCCTCAAGCGGGGAAAATTGTTTTCGTCGAAATTTTGCAGACAGCATGCGAGCAACAGAAGCTTGCATGAGCAGTCACTTCCATTCATTCTGCCTGGAAAAAGAAAGAAGCAATATACTCAAATCTCGTGCATGGGGGAAAAAATACATTCGCTGGGTGGGCGATGCTGGCTCAAATGGAAATGTCTATACAGGTGCATAAAAAATGTAATATTTTCTTCAAGATATTGTCCCCGCTGTAAGGCAGCGCTGCTGAAATGTAATACTGAAACTTTCTCTGCGGTTGCCGGTTTTCTCCAAGCGTAGCTGGGCTGCTTAGGTAGTTGTTATGCAAGCACAGGTGGGAGTGTTGGGAATGCGTGATAGCTGCAAACACTAGGCCCTGGATCGGGAAATAGGCTGTTCTGTAATGCTGCCTAGGGAGGAAACCGTGGCAAACTAGGACGTGCCATATATCCATCATTCATGAGTGTATGCTGTCTAACCTGACATTTACAGTAGAGTGATAACTTACACATTGGGAGGATTAGGCTATCAGTTTGTGTATGTGTGTGTGCGTGTGTGGAAGGAAAACAGAGAGAGAGAGAGGAGCAGAGACAGTGAATATGTGTGTTATACTAACCTTCTTCACAGCATCTAATGCTCGTGTTTTATAATGATCTGTGGCATCAGTTGATTCAAGTTAATTGTCTCAATCCTCACAGGTTTTCCGGGAGCGTTTCTGGGGTCTGGGACTCTCACCTAAACATCATTAAAACAGATTCCCACCTCATCTCTTATGAAGCTCTTTGAATCTTGCCGAGGTTTTAATGAAAAATCCATTTAGAAACTCCACAACTGACGGAATGCAGAAGCCCCCCATCTGAGATAAAGTGGAAATATACTACCTAAGCAGAACTGTGAGAGCTTTATTTTGACTTTCATTGTGAAGACTACATAAATAAGTGTTTAGCAGCCTTAAGGAGGTAGTTCACCTTACAATTTAATTCAGTTGGCCCTATTTACACATCCTTATGTCATTCCAAAGCTTTCTTACTTTCTCCATGCAATGTTTAAAACATTTTTATATATAATATAATAATAAGAATAATTTTCTTATTCATGCAATACAGAAATACTTCATAGTGACTATTTGGCCATTATACTCCAAAAAGCACTCTAACTAATGCAATTCATGCATTCATACCGTCTGAGTAGGTACTAACTTTGATGAACTTTGCAATATTAAAAAAAGTGTGTTCTATATTGTATGAATGTGTGTAATATGAATGAAATCTGGACGTACTAAATTCATCATGTTGCCATTGCCTTCACTGCCATTCACAATGTCTTTCCCATGGCCCCATGGGATAGTAAAGTTCCATTGGATGTGTTTTTTATGAATATTAGGAATTCAAACATAATGCTCATTTCATATAGTGTTTTTCACCTACTGTATTTATATAGGGGGTAAAATGAGTAGTATGTTTGAATTTGTAGTGAAGTAGGCATATTTGGGTGCAAACTGAAATTTACCATCTAATGACAGAGTACAGAGTGAAATTTCACTGACAATCATCATCCCAATCAAATTATGTTTTAAAACTGAACATCATGACATTTAAGAGCCACAGCAAAGGTGAAAATTATCAGTAAACGCCGCAGTTGTTTAAGACAAAAGGTCAGATTAACAGCTTTTAGTAGATGCACAGTGCCTGGTTAGTACATGGCGTTGGACTATACCCAAACATCAAGTCACATATTATGTCTTGTTTTTAATTGGACTCAGATACACTCTTAAAAATAAAAGTTTCAAAAGGAGGTTTTTGCAGCAGTGCAGGGGAAGAACCACTTTTGGTTCCCCAAAGAACCTTCATGCAAGACAGTTCTTAAAAATAACTACAATACTTTTTTTTCTTCATGTAAAGTACGTTTTAATAATCTAAAGAACCTTTTTCCTCTACAAATAACTTTTTGGGCAATGGTAAGTTTTCATGGATGTTAAAGGTTCTTCATGGAACCATCAATGCCAATAACCTTTTTTTTTAAGAGTGTATGTTACCAGATCTTTCATTCAGTTAACAAACAAGGAGCCGTCGATCTGCAGAGCTTTGTCCAAGAGCAGGAATGTGTTTGTAATTCAAGAAAACAAGACATTTTAAAACATTTTATAATACTCCAAAAAAAAAAAAAAAATTATAAATCTCCAAATTGGGTAAGGAATTTATCATGTGCGTAAATCATTTGACTTCAGTAGATTAGCTTCATTAGCATGCTGTTAAATGACGTGTTTCACACTTGAGATTTCAAAAGGAAGACTGTTTGATTAGTGAGTATAGCAGAGTCGAGACGGTAACTCACCTGGACTCATTCATCATTCATCATCCTGACACAACAGCGAACTGGAAAACCTCTGCGCTGAAAGTCATTCTGAGTTTGAAGTGAAGGTAATGACACATTGATTAGAGGTGGATGTGATTTGATGATGCTCTTCAACCGAAGGCCTCGTTGTTGATGCGCTGTTGGTTTCTCCGAGCGCTCCGAAACCCAGGACGGTGGATGTGAAGCACTTTTTCTGTCAGTTATACTGCGTATATATCTAAACCATAGTTGGCTTCTTCTCCTCTGACCTTCTCCCAACATTGACAAAGTTAGACAAACAACATAAGTTCAGCTTAGGATATTTCAAGTTTGGAGGTACATAGCAGTTTTTTTTTCATAAATCCAGATTGACGGATTGATTCATAGGGTCTGACCTTGGCAACTCCCTGAGATTTCAGCGATGGCCTGTTAAGTTGCTTACTCTGGGCACTTAGGAAACCCGTTCACATGAACAGACACATTGAGCCCTCGTTGGTTGTTCATAAATTCGAATCACCCAAAAACTAGGAGACAGAGGGTAGGAACTATTGATTAAGTGTCTTTTTCTTTACTCATTCTTCTTGAATCCTCTTCGCCATGTTAAACAGGGCAGGTGTGAAACTCACTCCTCTTACTCCCTGTCGGGTCAGCTTGGGTCTGGATGGGGGCTGCTGTCTTCTTCGGACATACTGTTGCCTTGGGCAATGCCTCGGGCCGTTCCAATGCCTGAATACCAATTGCTCATAGGGGCTTGATGTTACCCCCGAGGACTGCTCAAGTGGTCCGCATGAGTGGCTCAACTTCAAATCAAAAGTGAGCTTATCACTCAGCCCATGACCAAACATATTCCGGACACCTGAAAATATTTTCTTATAATACGGACACCGCAGTGATAAGTGAAGTCTAGTGTGAGTACAGCAGGGTTGAAAGTGGAATTTACATTTACATTTAGCAGACGCTTTTATCCAAAGCGACTTACATTGCATTCAAGTTACAGTTTTACATTTTATCTTGCTTTCCCTGGGAATCGAACCATGCTCGCGCCATGCTCTACCATTTGAGCTACAGGAAAGCTTTTTTTACTGAATTACATTTCAGGGAAATTCAACAGGTCATGGCATTTAGAGAAATTAAGTATGGTACATGGAAAAAAGAAGTTTATTCTTCTTCTTCTGAAGTAATTAATATTTTTATTCAGCAAGGACATATTAATTTGAGCAAAAAAGTGAAAACAGTAACGTCATTTAGAATGTTACAAAAGATTTCTATGTCAAATAAATACTGGTCTTTATATTCGTAACTTTGTATTCATCAAATAATCATGGTTTCCACAAAAAATAAATATATAAAAATAAAAATTAAGCAGCCCCAACTGTTTTCAACACTAATAATTTTGAGAAATTTCATTATTATTAATTCATTTATTTTTATTAAGTAACAAGTAAGGTCAGTTTCATTTCAAATGCTGCTATATTTAATACAGCATTGTTATCTTTTGCTTCCCTTGAAATTTTAATTAGTAATTAAGTGAATTTAATTGATACGTCACATCAATCAGGAAGGATATGCTTTGCATGAATTATTCATGTTTTAAGAGTGACAGTAAATTACCTTGTAAAATATGCATAACTATTGCCAAAGTGATTAAGATATGATAAAGCCTGTTTTCTGTTTGCATAACGTGAATCTGAACTCTCTGTCCACTTTCCGTTTATTTGTTGGCATCATCAATTAAGATATTACGAAAACAATATTATATTTGACTGGCGGCCTCTTATGATAAATAACAGTTCCGGTTACTGTGAAAGGTTATTGTATTAGATGCAAAATGTGGCAATGTTCTGCGATGTAACTTTTTTAAGTAATGTACTAAAAACTGGAACAGAAGCCATTAAGGTTCACACAGTGTGTGAGGAGCATATTTTCCATTGGAAATATCAAAATATCTGCAGTTCAACTCATATATTTTACCTTATCTGTGCATTTATAAGAATGCAGAAACAAAACCAAGTCTGTTCTTAATTGTACCTCAGCGACAGCATCTGGAAAATGAGAACAGAATATGGTGTCACAAAGGGAATGGCTTGTTCTGTCAGACAGGTATCTCATAGTTTCCCGTAGAGCCTAATGACTCACTGTGTCTCAACTCACCTGGGGAAGTGTAATGGAGTCCGCAGAGAAGAAGTGGATATACATAGCGCCAGGTGAAATATCACATCCATTTTGGAGTGCTAGCACAGAAGTCATCAAATATTAAATATTTGAAAAGAAAAATAAATTTGGGAGAAAATGAAAGCGAGAAATAAAGAGCGAGACTGAGTGAGAACATGCATGTGAGCACAGTTTTCATTCTTGCTAATCAGATAATAATAAAGTGTGTTCGCTAAATCAAGCATGGTGTAATTTCTCTACCTACATTGATTATTCCACTGTGTTCTGCTCTTTTCAACCAATCTGTTCGTTTTGTGATTAGACGTGCTAATCCTTTAGTCGTAATGTAAAAAGAAGCCGCGTTTAAAATGCTCGGACAAATCCATTTGTGATTAGAGCTCCTCGGACTCAAGCGTGGCCAACGAATGCAGACAAATGCTCTCACACACACCGACGCACCCCCGAATACTAAGTTCAAGGACTGTGCCAGTGAGGCATTTAGCCATGGTGCGTGTTTTAAATGGTCTCTCTGAGCCCACTGAAGAAGGCATTATGCTTCTAGTCAGTTGAGTCATGGCCTCTGAAGCTGTGACTGCACTAGGATACGGATTCGGTGCCAGACTTATGGGTTTTGCGCGGTAGGGATGCACTTTGGTTCCATGGTTTCATCTAAAACAACCGGTTTAAACTTGAAAGAAAGTGTCTGGTTGCTTGGCAGCTGTCATTTGATTTCGCCGGGTTGCCAAAGGCTGTGACATGAACATGCAAACATGCAAAGCGTCAAACAAAAGCGGTGAAATTAGGGAAAACTCTAGATTCAGATTGTTAAGTGTGTAGGAATAAACAGAAAAAGATGCGTGTAAGAAATAAAAGAAAAAAACACTAATGATGCTGATAATATCTTACTCTTGAGATAGTTTGAGGAAGATGAAAAGAGCCGAGGCGGGGGGCACTCAGGGGTACCGGTGAAGGGCTGTAATTGATGCAATGGCGCTATTCGCTGTCGTTGCTCACGTTTCATCTGAAATGTGCTTATTGTCACTCCAGGGGCACTCGGGTTTTTCACTCAATGTATTCCAACCTTTTTAATCTGCACTTTTGCTGCAGTTGCTCTTTGAAGTCGCATTACATAAGGGGACTGCTAGAGGTTGCTTACAAGAATGAAATAAAAGATTCTGTGCAGTTTCTTTCTTGCCGTACCTCCTGCTTAGCTCCGATTGCATGACTTGGATGTGTCTTGATTCTGTGCAACTTTGTGTGACTTATTTAAAAATACAGCACCAGTGTTCTTAAAGTGGTCCTATTATGCTCTTTTATAAAGTCTTGATTTTGTTTTGGGGGTGTACTAGAACATGCTCTCATGCTTAGTGGTTCGAAAATCGCATTATTTTTCACATAATTTACATTATTAAAATACCTTTCTCCCCAGCCTGGCACAAACAGCTCGATTAGTTCCGGGTTTGATGAAGGCCCGCCTTCCGAAAAAAACGAAATGTGTTGTGATTGGATAGCTGTCCCAGTGCGTTGTGATTGGCGAACAGCTTAGATGCCGTTTCAGTACTGCCCCGCCCCTTGCCAAAGCAGCTAGCCGTATCAATTTACATAGACATATTATATCTATTATATCTATATATGTCAATTCAGACCCCGAGAATATTGAACAAGAGGACCGTGCAGAACCTTTGCACGCACGGATATTGCAAGACATATTAAAGTGGTAACGTTATTGTTGTTGTTTTTTTGGCTAAATCACATTTTAGATAGGATGTCAACAACAGCTTAAAATAACTTCATTTACTATGTACAGATAAGTGCAACGGTAATATGTATTATGTTTATTGTTCTTTAATTCTAACATTATAACATGAATTGCAGTGAAACTGTTATACAGTTGAATTTATTTATACCATAGTCCCACAGACTTACACTATATGTTGCGGCATATATATATGCAAATTAATTCTCTGCCAGCAGGAGGCGCTGTTGGAGTGGGCGAGATTGAGGTTTCCCCGGTAACGCTGTACACAAAGCAGAGCTCTGCTCACAAATGCTGCTTTATCAGACATTACATGCAAGATGAAATGAAAATGACATCAATAATTTTCTGAAAACAGTCGGTTTCCATCAGAAATACAGTGATATAAAAACACCCGCACCGGGTTTCGATTTTGAAACGTGCAGAGCTCAACCAAGCGTTCTCCTCACCACCCAACCATTCGAATTTCCGTAGGCGGGATTTATTTTTGTGATGTCACAAATACAGGAAAACAACTTTGTAGTCCAAACGAGCCGTTCGTTGTAGTTCTTGAAAAGGGATTTTTTTAAAACAAAATATCTCCCTTAGGAGTGGACTTTGAGATTTGTAACTTTGTAGATCTTTTTATGCCCAAACATACACTCTACACACTGACTACAATTCAAAAAGTGTAAAGGCATAATAGGACCCCTTTAAGACTTTTCTGAGACTGGGATGTGAAGTTCACACCAGGGTCATAGTTGTATTATATATGTATATAATTATAAATCAGTAAATAAATGTAGACAATTTAATTGATAACTGTCAGTGTAAATAAATTGTTTCTATTAAAATAAAATATATAGCTATGAAATAAAATTAGTATATTTAAATATGTAAGTAATATTAAGGTACCTTATGTAAAATGAAATTAAAATGAATTTATTTATTTGGAATTTTCTTTGATATTTAAAACATTAATGCTACCTCACATAACTGTCAAAATATATAGAAGTATACTTTGATAACTGGTAATTAATTATATTTCTCTTGAATATGGTATACAATTTTTATAACTATATATTTAAATATAGGGCCTAAATGATATTAAGGAACTGCATGTAAATTTGTATAAATATATTTATTTAGAATGCATCTATATTTTAAACTTTTAGAATATAATTTAATATTATAGAAATATAATTTTAAAATATTAATGAATTATGTTTCTATTGAAATACAAAATACAGTTATGAAATAATAATTAGTATATTTAAATATGCAAATAAAATTAAGGAACTGTTGGTAAAAAAACTAAAGAAAAACAAACAATAATTATTTTTAATTCCATTTGATTTGATTGATTGATTGATTAAATGATTGATTGAAACCTCATGTGCATAAGGAAATCAATCTACTCCAATTAGTCTTAATTCATTTTTCTGTAAATATTTTGTTTATCGATTGGGTTACATTTCAAGTTTTGTGGTGCAACACAAAATATTTTCTAGTACATAATCTTAGTGCCTATTTATGCCATAACTATGCTAATTTTTAACATTCACAGCTGGTGTAACCAGCCCCTGGTCTGGTATTGCCTCTGTGGAAATTCAGTCCACAAGCTGAGACAGATGGTTCATGGCTTGAGCCTCTATGGGGGCGTCTGCATAGTGACCATTCTAGAGTCTCAGCTGTTCTCAGGTTGTGTAAACTGGCCCCCAGCTGACCTGGTTTATGGCTCAATCTTTCCAATCGCTCTTTGATAAAGTTCCATTTGCTTCTGAAATCGTCCCTAATGAGGAGCGTTTTGTGATCTCCTGTGTGTAGGAATATTAGTGGGTGCACGTTAACCGACTCTGTTGTGGGAGCATTAAGCTTTGAAATGTTGAGTCAACGCTGGGCTCTTTTCCATACAGTGTGTTTGTGCCCGCAGTGGGTTCTTTGAAGTTACAGGTTTCTTCCTCTCACTGATGCTGGGCCTGGCCTGAATCAAGGCAGAACTGGATGAGAGGGAGGAAGGGGAATAGCATTTCAGGATGTGTGATAGTCAATGACACGCACAGTCTGTGTGTATCTGATGCTATCGCCACACCCAACCGTTTCAGCATGGAAAGCTTTTTCCCGCCCCCATTCTTCCCACATGGCTTGGCTCCTGCAGTTAGACCTTCAGGAATCACTTAAGCAGAACCACACCTGGATATTGTAGCTATTATTACAATACCTTCTTGCCCAACACTGAAAATACAGCAAATACAGATTCCAGTTACTTTACATCATGATGCAATAGAAAAACTGTTTTCAGTTGCACTAGTTCTTTAGAAAACCATTTAAAGTAGCCAGAAGCAAATAGGTTGATCTGAAGAATGTTTAATTTATGCTTTTAATCTAATAATAACAAAATAGCCATCTCAAGCAGTGTTATGCAAGCAGGATTGAATTGAGAATTTTAATTTGAAAATTGAATTTAAGAAATTAATTTTACATTTCAATTATACATTTTCAATTTTACGATTCAATTACATTTAAAATTAAAATGCATATTTATCTAGAAAAGTGATGAATGGATGAATGGATGGATGAATGAATAGATTGAATCAAGAACCACTAAGTTCTAAATAAAAAGTTTGATCTAAAGAAATGTCATCATGTTTTTAATCTAATAAGAACAAAATAGCCAACTCAAGCAATGTTGTGCACTATTCAGAATTGAATGAACATGAATGAATTTGAATTTACATTCAAATTCATATTTTAAAGAAGGAGCATTTACATGAATGTGAATTCAGAGGAATTCATTTAACTGTCTTTATATAGAACAGCAAACATTGAATCTTTTGGATGGATGGATGGATGGATGGATGGATGGATAGATAGATAGATGTAAAACTGCCAAAACTGACATTATAACCTAAATTTAAATAGAATGATAATCTAATGGCATCAATCAATCTATATCAATACCCAGCCTTACTGGTGACCGTCCATGCTGGTCTTTTCAGAGCATATGGTGAAAAATTGTTCTTAATAAGACAGCAAGTTCAGCAAAAATCATTGACAAACTTTTATTTGTACAGCTCTGCTCTTTGACCCGCATCCGAGAGAAATTGCACCCGATGGAATTGCAATCCTTACGCTTCCACTTGTATCTGAGCTCATTCAGACACCTCTCCTCGTATGATCCCTGCCATGTACCAGCCTCTGTGGGAATGTTGCCCATTTCCTGCGACTCGATGGAGCCCGTAACTCTTTTAAAGCCTTTAATGCAGAAAATCAGACGAATGTACCTCCACGTTCGCTCAGAGAACGCTGCACTCAAGTACACATTCAGTGTGTAATAGTCAGCTGAATCCCAGGCCTTTTAAAGCACAATTATGCAAAGTGTGGAGACTGTGCAAGGCTCTTTTGGGGTTGTTTACCAAAGTCAGACAGAGCGCATGGCAGTATGGTAATGAGCGTGGACTGCCGTGTGACATGTCGTTCATGAGGCCTTTAAGTCTCACACTCTTAAGCGGCGAGCCGTGCACTTGGAATGGAAATGCAATCAGATTGGCCCGTGCATATGATGCCACCTCTGAACCCTGTAATTGCTGCTCCCTCGGGGTGTTTGTGTGTGTGTGTATGAGCTTAAAAAGGCCAGTAATCTCAAAATTCTTGTGAATAATTGGACCTGTAGCTGGCGTCATGGTATGATGCCACATACTGTATTCCCTCAAGCGTTAATGATCTCGATGCAAGACACACGCCGCACGGCTCTAACGCAGAGGGGGTGCAATGCGTCTTCCACAGCACGGTCTCATCCAAACCGCAAAATGCGATGAGCTGTTGGAAGTGTGTTTGTGTATTTCAGTGCTCCAGCGACCAATTTGTTCCATTTTTGTCCTTATTTTTGCCATTTTGTTAATAGATACAGTGAGAGGGGAGACAGGAAACAAAAGAGAGAATAGAAACTGGAGGGGATCGGAAAATGACAACCCGATCACATGGTAGATTATACATATTTTACAAGGTGGCTAATTCGTACGACCTGGCTCGAAAGAATTTGTACGTTTTGTGAAAAAACCTACGTATTTTACAAGCTGAAAAATTAGTAGGAATTCATACGAATGACCACCCCTAAACCTACCCCTCACAGAAAACATACAAAATTGTATGAGTGAGGTTGTACAAATTCGTACAAATTTAGCCACCTCGTAAAATATGTACGAATTGGTCATGAGATAGCATTGAAAATGATGCAAACTGTAAAGTTTAAAAACTTTTTTAAATAGTCATATGAAATGATCATGCTGACTAAAATAAATTATATTTTGTTGGAATTGAAAGAAAATAAACCAGTTATTAATATTTTGTAATGTATGGCTTCTAAAAACCAATTCAAAAATATTAATGCAAAGTACAATATGAAAACATGGCAAATAAAAAAAATCTGAATTGTCTGTTGTTTCACTGCTTCTTTGTCCCACTTACATCTCTGTATTAATGTGTATCATTCTAGGCAGTTCTGTAACTTTGTTTTCCAGCACAACTCATGATAATTTCCCATTAAGATGAATAACTTTTGTTGTGGCATTGTCATTTGTAAGTCACTTCAGATAAGAGCGTCTGCTTAACTGTTAAATATAAATGTGACACTGCAGACATCCAAGATGTTGTGACAGACTTCACATGCTTCTGGGTTCCACTTGATAGAAGTGTATGTGTACTGTCTGTCACACTACGCTAAGATTAGTCTATATGCTAAGCGTGACATAGCACGCAACCACAGGCACGCAACTTTGAGTGTGTGCAATCGCGTATCAATGAGCATATGGTGCCTGCCACTCTCTCCACGAAGATGCCACCTCTCACCAGCACAGAGGGGCTTCATCAATCAATGCCACGGAGCAGAAGCCACTCGCTAGAGGAAGCCCGGACCCCCGATCAAGAACACGCCTTAGTTTCCGAAACTCTCCACCTCCTTTCTCGAGCCCCTTTGAGGGCTTATTTACCCATCCGCCTTTGGAAATAATAAAACACTTTTCCTTCTGGATTAATCAACTGTAACCATATGCTCCTCATGAAATTACAGTGCAATTTGGACCACAGAAAACAGCTGTTGCCGTTTTGAAATAAAGAAGAGGGATGTGGGAGTGTAATTGCCCTAACTTTGATTTGTTGGGTGCTTCACTTTGATGAGCGAACGCATTTGTGGTTTTTGCATTCTAGCAGATGGGGGCGAAGAAAACGTCACTGTGCCTATAAACAAACTGCCATTTTCATCACCTTAGAGTGTGTTTAGATGACCAGCGGTGCTTCACGCATATTGCGATAATCTGTTTTTTTGTTGTTGTCATTGTCATCTCTTCAACAAGGTGATTATCTCTCAAATTCTACAGTTGATCCGACGATTGTTTGCGATGCGCCACAGGTTGTCACTGAAATCTTTCTCTCTAATCCCCCAGGTAATTGAGGTGATGTTTCTGAATATCTCTTCTGTCATATTCACAAAAAAATCAGGAATTTGGCATTAAAAAGGCTTGTTTGTGTGCAAATGCTCCCTGCTGTTATTTGTTTTGTGTTATAGAGGGAATATTCAGTGGAAGGTAAAACAGTTGCTAAATATTTCAAATAAATGCTGTCATTTTGAACTATTCATCAGAGAATTCTGAAAAATGATCTCAAACAATCTTGGTTTCACAAAAATATTTAGCATTGTAATAATTTTCAACACTGATTATTAAAAAATAAATTATAAATAAATATCACATTACAATAATTTCTGAAGGATCGTGTGACACAGAAGCCTGCTGGAAATTTAGCTTTGTTATCAACTTTTTTTTTTTTTTTCACACACAACAACATAATATCCAAAATACAACAAAACAAAACAGCAGACACATACTCAACATCTCAAGGTCCAATCAAAAGGGAGGGGGAGAGGGAAGGACAACAAGAACACAAAAGTCTGGAAATTTAGCTTTGAATCACAGGAATAAATTATATTTTAATATATATTTAAAACACAATAGTTATTTTACATCATAATACATTTTAATGTATTTTTTGGCCAAATAAATGCAGCCTTGGTGAGCAAAAATGTTACCCACTGTACATTTTTGTATACATCTCAACATAAAGACAGAGTTCAAACTTTCGGATTGCTCAACTTTAGCACATGTTGTTCCATCGGCTTTCCCTTGAATATAAGCCTCTGGCTTCTTCATACTGTGTGAAGCAACAGACAGTTTCCTCTTGAAAAATAATAATAAAATAAAGATCCAAAGCTCTTCTCTAACAAGTCTCAACTTTCCCCAAACTGGATGTTCTTTTTGACTGTTTTGAGACGGAATGTTTCAGTGTGATAGAGAGAGAAAAATGAGTGGCCAGTATCTTCAAACGCCACATCAGATGTGGTGCCAGCAGCTTCTGAGATGTGTTCTTCTGCTTCAATTCAGGTAAACAAGGTTGTGCACCATTCAGAATTGAATTGAAATTCCAATTCCAATGGTTCAAATAAATTAAAGTTCATAGAAATTCATATGCCTCTAAAATAGAAAAGCAAAAATTGTGTTTTGGATGTTGACATGACAAAACCTCTTTGAAAATTCTGAAAAAGAACATTGTTTAAGTTTGACATCCATCTAACTATTTTTGAACATTAATAATTACTAGTTTCAGATGTTTCAGAGAGCATTCAACAATAAATTATGTTTTTTGCAAAATGATCAAATATAACATTTAAAAAACTGGGCATTTTGAACATTCAGGGAACATCGAGAAATAACGTTTTCATAACTTAATGATAATGCTAGCAAAATTTTCTTAACATATTTTTGTTAGTTGTGCATGGGCTGTATGAGATGTTTGTGGACAAAAACTGCAATAATCAGGACTGTAAAGGGTTGTGTGGATTTCTGAAAGAACAGTAAAAGAATTATCTGGAGAAAAATGGAAAAGCTAGTGGTAATTTTCTGCCAGGACATTATCCATTAAGCTTACAGACATTTCCTTCATTTTAACAGTACATTGTGCCCTGTGTTTATGGACTTGGGGTGAGGTTAGTTAAAAACCATTTGTTTTCTAATAACTAAATCCTAAATGCCAGCAATAGGAAGATGACAGGTTGGCAGTTGTGCCAGCACAAATATAGTTGTTCAGTGGAACACGTAAAACGATGGTCATTCATTCTCATTGGCTTTTCACTCAGAAGCGAAGTGGCTTGGTGGTCCTCCATCCATCTTGATTTGTCAATAGTTACAATTTTAATTACACCTGAGTGCTGTCAGCCTGCCAGCCTGGATGGGGGGGGGGGAGAAAGATCGATCTGTTCTTTCTAATTGATTAATTGCCTCGCTGATGAGCAATCTCTCCTTCCTTTTTACAGTCCTTATCATGTCTGTCCATAAAAGCAAAGGCCAAATGCTGAGGGGACCTCTCCGTATTCTGAGTCAAGGCCTTGTTTTACAGTGTTTTGTGCAGCCATGCGAGTAGTTTTGTAGGAAATGAACGCTGGGACCGAACGGCAGTACATCACTCTGGTCATTACATGGCAGTTATGGTGGGTGCAGATAGTGGAGACCGCAGCCCAAAAAACGCTTTTACACCTAACGGTATCTTTAATTTGTGTGGCTGTTTTTCAGTCTCTAACGGCCTTTTCGCCGCCATTTCGGAAATGGAGGAGACGATATATGTTTGTTATTAAACAGGCGAGAGCAGCAGGGTGAGATGCTGAGGTGCTTCACTTCACCTTTCTGAAGTCCTCAGCTCTATAAAGCATAAAAACACGGGGTAATAGAAGTACTAGCTCCACAGATGTCTGGTCCTTTAGCGATTGTGCCTGGAATAAATCGTGCACTGCTGCTGTGAGTAAATGCCCTTACAATTCTTGTAAAATTCACCCTTAGGGCAAACTCGCACCGCCAGACCTTGATTATAAGGCATATTCTGAAAAAAAAGAGCATCCAGTTAGATCATCTGACCAACCAAAATCATATACTTCATATAGTTTTTTAATTTATTATTAGTTTTTTTTTTTTTTAGTTAAAATATCTAAAGATCATCCTAAATTGGGCAATCATTTTGAAAAACGAATGGATGGATATCAAAAGTTTCTTAAAAATACTGAAAATAAATTGACTCAAGAAGCAACACTGCATCAAATATTAAGACTTAGTATCTTGATAATGAGCAGGTTTTGTCTTTCATTTATTTTTAACTTGTTTATATCTGAAACAAAAAAAAAAAATTCAGTCCAGTAAGACAAAATACTGTCTATGAAAATAATTAAGTCGGAAGTACAGTGTTTTTTCTTGAGTAAATTTATCTTAGTTCAAGTACTTTTAGACATGTTAAGTAGAACATGAGTAAACAAGTATTTTTTTTATTTTTTTATTTACTTTTAGGGATGGGTTTATATTAACACCACAATGATTGACATTTACATGAAAAAATAAGTTTTACAAAATAACATTGCATAACAAGCGGAAATTTATGAAAATAATTAATTCGGAAATGCAGCGTCTTTCTTGAGTAAATGTATCTTAGTTTAAGGACTTTTAGACATGTTAAGATGAAAATGAGTGCTTGATGAAGGTCAGTGGACCGAAAAGTCACTGTTTCTTGTAATACATTTCTATATTTAGCATGGACTGATAGTGTTCGGGATATATATATTTTTTTTTTATTGATTGGATTCGACATTGTTGTTGGAGAGTTTTTCCTACGCACCTATCAATTTCTCAGGTGTGCTGAGTTTGTGTTGATTAAGATGAAAATGAGTAAAATAAGTTTATTTATTTTATTTTATTTTATTTTCCATTTAGGGATGGGTTTATATTAACACCACAATGATAAATTGATATTTACATGAAAAAACAAAAAAACAAAACAACATTGCAAAACAAGAGGAAATTATGTGAACATTTTCTAAAAGCAATAAGTAAATGTATTTCTAAAGATTACTTTGTTTCCTTTTCACTAAAACCAGCCAATCAGATTAGAGCTTGCCAGACTGAGAATGTACTTTCCAGTTTTGTGAGCAGTATCCGTCAAATGTTCATCAAACACACTATGGGAGTGCCACCGGAGAACTTTAAGATGACTTTTCAACTTTATTTTCATTTTAAAAAGAAGTAGAAAGTGGCAGTGAAGAGATCTTAGGTGGCGTTAGAACAATGTTATTGTCAAAAGTATTGAATAGGTGATGTGAGTTCAGCTATTGAAATCTAGTTATTTTAGTGTTACCTTTCAGTAGCTCTCTGATAGTCTCTATAATAGACTGAACCCCACCAGCTGTGCACACACTCGGCACACACTCATGCCGCGCGACGGCTGCCTGTCTTGGCCCCCACAGCGACACAAAGTAGGTGGGCATTTTAACAGACATACTAGACAAAGTGGTTACGAGAGAATGTGCACCTAGAGAAAGAAAGATAATAAGTCAGACCAGATGCTGTACATCTGGATGTAATGACCTTGGTGCTGCCCATGTGTGACAAGGGCCAAATCAGCCAGGAACCTTCAGCAACCCTGTAATCAAAGACAAAATAAGGAAATAGCCAGCCGAAAAGAGAATTGGAGGGCTTTCTATTGAACAAACACAATAATGGCAAAATACCCAATTCTGAGCAAGGCGACAGCCTTTCTTAAGGAACTCTGTGGAACAAAAGGAGTTTGTGAACAGTGCTGATTGGAGTGTTTGTGTGCTGATGCGTTTGTGATGGCAAATACGGCAGGCAGCTCCTCTTGAAGGCTGGTCGTGGGTTTATTCAGGTAGACGACTGAATACAAAGAGAACGTACTCTGCCTGCAAAAGGCTTGTCTGTGCAATCTGCCACGGTACACAATGACCAAATCTCTATTTTCTCTGCTCTCTCTCTCTCTCTCTCTTTGTGTCCTTTAATCAAGTTGAAAAGGCAAATGACATTCTGTTCTATTGCAAATGCAAGAAAAATGGCACCTGCGTGGCCTTGGATTGTGGTTAGAGCAATAAAGCTGACAAACATCTCAAAGTGACGCATTTAACTCTTTGTGTTAGCGCAAATTGAAATGAGCGTGTTAACCGGTGTTATTTAGATAACAATTGTGCTGTTTTCTCTTGATGTAAGCTGTAAAGTGTGAAAATAGTCAGTTTGTGCTGATATTTGAATAGATGTGGTCGCAGCAAGAGTCTGTTAGAGTCTTAGTTTGGCCGGTGCAGTTTTCGTCCCCTCAGCATGTTTCTCAGAACCATATCATTGCGCAGCATGGCATTGACCTTTTGACACACCACCTGCACTTAGATACTTAAAATAGCAGGTGCTGAAAGACCAAATGCCACAGCGGTTAAGGACAAAAAATTAAATTTTCTGAAAAGGTGGGATGTAGTGGATGTTCAAGTTGTGTATGTAAGGGCTTTCTTTCATAAGATCGGGTTTTAGTTATGTTTCTGCTACCTCTAAGTGTAGATATGGTTAACGGGTATGTAATAATGGCATTTCAGTGCATTTATCATTCGAAATGACTGTGTGGGAAATCCTGTGCTACTGACTTGAGGTACCTGAACAAAACTTGTGATGTATATAATAATATTTGAATAAAAACTTTGTAATGCAGTGCAGCTGTGTTATGTTGATTTATAATGTGAGGAATGAGTTTAGTCATGTCCATCGGCATGATTTTGGGGAAAGTGTTGGGGCAGTTTGCACAGATGTGAAACAGTGCACATCATGAATATTAATTAGGTGGCATATATACATAATTTAAAATAAGCTTTTACTGCTTTAATAAATATACAATTTATATATATATATATATATATATATATATAAATATACAATATATATATATATATATATATACAGTATGCTTATCCCGGCTGCATTTAATCGATCGAAAATACAGAACAAAATGTAATATTGTGAAATATTATTACAATTTAAAATAATGGGTTTCTTTTTATATACCTTAAAATATAATTTATTTATGTGATGCAAAGCTTAATTTTCATCAGCCATTACTCCAGTCTTCAGTGTCACATGATCCTTCAGAAATCATTCTAATATGCTGATTTATTATCAGTGTTGTGCTTTTTGAACCTTTTTCATAATTCTTTGATGAATAAAAAGTTAAAAAGAACAGCATTTATTCAAAATAGAAACCTTTTCTAGCCTAAGTCTTTTCAGTCACTTTTTTTTATCAATGTATCATCCTGGCTGATTAAAAGTGTTAATTTTATAAGTGTATATTGTTTAAAATAACACAATATACATAAGCTTTCCTATAGCTCAAATAGTAGAGCACGGCGCTAGCAACGCCAAGATCATGGGTTCGATTCCCAGGTAAAGCAAGAGCTGATAAAAATGTAAAAACTGTAACTTGAATGCAATGTAAGTCACTTTGGATAAAAGCGTCTGCTAAATGCATAAATGTAATACATTCTTCAGTTTTGCAAGTCTGCTTATGCCTATATATTTCACATTATTATTTTTGGAGATCCTTGAGCCGTTTCCATGCCAGCTGTTCATCAATCCATTAGAGGAAGTGGCAAAGGAAAGTGTTAGCAATCTTTTGCCTAACTCTTCACCAGTATTTTGCAAAATACAGGTCAATATGCTGTATTAAACATTTAACGAGAGTGAAATTGGCCATAGCAGACCATCGCACTCTGTACAAGAAATATGAATTACCCTCTATAAACTCGTCTCTCGTCTGAAATGCATGCTGACATCACTAATGAAAACAGCCGTAACCCCTGTCAGAATTCTTAAAGCATGTTCTGTTCCAGCATGCCGGTTGCTAATGGTTAACAGAGTTTGCCTCATCACTGTAGCGAGGTTGGAGCGTGCCGTGCGTGCATGATGCAGTTGGCGGGCAGCCCTGCACGTCTGCTGCCGGCTACCCATATTGATAAAGACGGGGCGGCCTCCCTCTGGCCCTTTTCCTTTGGGAGCACAGCTCTGTTTGATGCCACTTCTGCTTTTTAGTGATCGCTCCTCTATCGTTCTCTTCTTTGGCGTTCTCTCTCGCTGAGATCTGAGCAGAGCAGTAATGTTAAAAGTACAGCTTGCTCCAAAAGTTGCTTTTGTTGCAGCTCTGTGTGGTTATCCTCTCTCTGTTCATCTGATAACCGCTGAAAGTACTGAATTGGACTACCATGATCTCTTGGAGCATTCATGGGAATGAGATGCTTCTGGGAACTCCCCTGTTGAAAAAAAACAGCATATGCTGATTAGGCATGTTTTGAAGCATGGCAGCTGGTTTGAGCTGGTTTAAACTGGTCCTTAGTTTGTCATGAGCTGGTTTAAGCTAGTTGCTAGTAGCTTAGGATCAGCACATGACCAGCTTTAACCAGATCATAACCAGTTTATAACCAGCTCAAACCAGCTGTCATGCTTCAAAACATGTCTAACCAGCATATGCTGTTTTTTTCAGCAGGGTCTACAGGGTTTCACATACTTGCAGACGAACATCCATTTAGATTGTAGGGAAGAGTAAATACCGTCAAACCATTAAAGGGTTAGTTCACCCAAAAATGAAAATTAGCCTGTGTTTTACTCACCCTCAAAGCATCCTAGGTGTATGTGACTTTCTTCTTTCAGACAAAAAATTGTCCTGGCCCCTCCAAGCCTTTCAATGGGTGTAAGCGGGTGTTTTTTGTCTGAAGACGTGAAATAAAGTGCACACATCCATAATAAAACGTCCCTCACACAGCTCCGGGGGGTGAATAAAGGCCTCTTGTAGCGAATCCATGCGTTTTTGTAAGATAAATATCCATATTTTAAAGTAATAAACACTTTTTTTCTCACTTCCGCTGACTGTCGTATGTGGAAGCCGTCCAGGTAGATGACGTAGGACGTGCGTGATTAGTGATGAACGTGGTGAGAGAACAAAACAAAACGCCGGTCATGAATTAGAATTAGAAAAAAAGGTTTTCCTTTGCTAAAGTAAGGAAACTTTGTTACCTTTGCTCCTGCAAAAAGTAAGATGAGTTTCCAAACCTGTATGAGTTTCTTTCTTCTGTTGAACACAAAAGATGCTATTTTGAAAACTGTGTATAACAAAACAGTTGCCCGTAGCCATTGACTTCATTGACTTTTTCCAAACTATGAAAGTCAGGGACTACTGGCCACTGTTTAGGGCTTTTCACACTTGAAATTGTTAACCCTGGGTCATCCTAAACCCCGGATAAAGGAATCCTGGGTTATCTGTAATCACGTTTCACACTGCTCATACTATACCTAGGATTAACTGTTAACCCTGGGTATTCATTAACAGACGTTTCACACTGTACATTCCTAAACCCCGGGTTAAAGTTCTTATTTGCATATTTGCGGTGTCACTGTCACTGATTGGACGAACAGCAGGCAACCTGTTTACACCCTGTTTACACGGCTTTTCCCCCATCTTGCCAGTTATTAAAAACAACTTCGCCTCTTATGTCTTTAGATCAGCAAAGATTGAGGAACAGCTGATCATATCTGTACAGGCAGGGATAGCCATTTTTAAATAAATTTAGTAGCAGAGCTACTGCAAGTGATTTAGTGCTGGAAATCCATTTATCCTTTGCTGAAACTTCTGCGTCTTCATGAAGAGAGCAAGTCATGGTTGCTTAGCAACGGCAGACGCCACGGGAGCGCAAGCTACAGAGCGCTTTGGAAAGAAGGAGAAAGTGGCGCGCTTACCGTTTTAAACGCATTTAGGCGCGACATGTGAACGGCCTCATGAGACGCACAAAGGCAAGAAAACAAAGACAAAAGTACAAAAGAAAGAAAACACGGAGCAAAGTATGTGAATATTTTTTTTTTATTTCTTTTAAGTGTGGAGATACTAATGTGTACAGTAGCGTAAGAATAAAACCGTCTCCAGTTCACACGCTTTCCATCTTTTGATATTTCTTCTCACCGGCTGCAGTTTACACGACGTGCGTTTCCTGTTACTGACGTGACATCAGCCTCGCTGCTCAATTTCTGATTGGCTGTCTGTTGCCAGGCGTCCAGCAGCAACAAGCAAACACCGCTCGTTTCACACTGAACAAACTTAGCACCGCAATGCGGGGATAACACCACAAATGCGGTGCTAACCCTGCTCCGGAGCAGGGTTTCATAACCCCGGCTAAAATGCGGTGCTAACACCGCTTTCAAATTACAGGTGTGAAACGTGTCTTTACCCGGGGTTAAAAGCGGTGTTTAGAACGACGATAACCCGGGGTTAAGCGCAGTGTGAAAAGCCCTTTTGTTTCCCAACATTCTTCAAAATATCTTCTTTTGTGTGAAGCAAAAGAAAGAATCCCATATTGGAACAACTTGAGGGTGAGCTAAAGGTCTGTCGAGCAAAACGCAACCTCTCACTCTTAAAGCAAGAAATATTCCTCTCATATTCACAGCTCATATTCAGATAAGGTGCTCATTCCCCCTCAGGCTGAAATCCTAGAATCACCCTGATCATTGGTATGAATATGTACTGTTTTCTGAATTTCCCTTGGTGTTGAAATCAGTTTTAGCATGGGTTTTGATGTGTGTGTGTTTGTGCATGTTTGAGTTCATTCTGTAAGCATTAAGGCCTGCCGGTCTGCATTTGTGAGTCTGATTCAACCTCCCCCTGGGATTAATTTCCCAACTGTATGTGTATCTTTCCTATTCCCTGCACATACTGCTGTAACATCATAAAAAAGCTGAGCTCCACTGAGTGTAAACTACACTTCAGCTCAGCCGCTCTTCCTACCTGTTAATGAGGCCTCCGTCAACATCCTATCCTACCTGGCTCAGCCGACGGGCGTTTATGAGCTGCTGCAGTCAGTGCAATGGGCACTGCATAAAGAAGCACTGGCTTATTGTGGTCCTGAAGCCCGGCCATTAATCTGGCCCCTTTATCTGGCCCTCCGAGTGTCTGGCCATCATAATTTATACCATTCAGAGTCTTGGTCAGCACACTCTGCTCTCCATATCTCTGCTTGTTATTTCTGTATATGGACTCTAGCCACTGATGTGCTTATTTTTCACCTCGGCCCACACAGAGCCAAGTTTTTCTTTTTTTCTTCCTCGTCCTCGTCTTTTGCATAGAGAGGAGAGCATTTCGCTGAATGGGGACCATATATAGTCAATTGGGGCCAAAGGAGTGCAGTCTTTGTGCTGCCGGAGTTCTGGATACAAAGCCAATACGTTCCGTAATGAAACCACAAGGGTCATTGTGTTTCAGAGCCAAGGCTGCAGCGCATCACGTCGCTCAGTTTCTTACTGCAGCATCATAAGGCTCTGTGAAAGAAGAGCTTTAATTCAGTAGTCCAGTCTTGTGTAGACACAGTTATTCAGTTGTACGTGCCAATTCCACTTGTCTTTCCACATACTTTCTTTCTTCAAACCGTGAAGAATTCTGAAAAGCTACAATCTAATGATTTCTAACACTATCCAGTATGTACTATGACGCCTCGAACGTAAAATATCATGTGGTTTAGCAGGACTCAGTAATAGTGATTTTCCCCCCCCCTGCCTGATGGTTTACAAAACTTTATATATATATATATATATTTGACTAATTTGACTTAATTTTAGCTACTAATAAAGGTATACTAGCTATAACATACTTTTAGAATATTTTGTATATTAAATATTAAAAAGTGTATAATTAATTATTAATAATATAAATATTCATAAAATTATGTTTGCATTGCTTATACCCCCAGCCAAACTAAAATCATTTTCATTCATTCATTCATTCATTCATTCTCCATTTAACACATTTCATTCCATGTTTAAATTCATTACAGTAATAAAGATTTTCACACTAGTGTTAACACTTACAGTAAGTGTTATTTACCTTTTAGCAAACTAAAAATTCTTATTTATTTATTTATTTGTTTGTTTGTTTTTTGTTAAAAATATTTTTTTTGCAGCAAACTGGCAACAACTACATAGAAATATTTGTATTTTTTTTACTAAATGTCAAGTTTTCTTTTTTACTAAATGTTAAGAGTTTGTTACAACAATATATAATAAAAATAATAAATCAAACGTTTTCATTTGCAAGGCATAAATTAATGTAAAAGTTTCAGTGTCAATGGAGAACTGACCCACAATTCCCACATACTGGCCCCTGATGTAGTATCTTTATTGTTAAGCCGTTCTTTCGCATATGATTTTTATCTTACCCTAGTGTGCTAGCATTCACATAGTCTGTAGTGCACTTGTGTCAGGTTGTCTGAAAGTTATCAAAAGTATTCAGCCTATGCTTTTGCATTAAACATGCCGGGAGAGTTCTAGCCCTCAAATCTACCCGCAGGTTCAGTGTGTGTGTGTGTGTGTGTGAATGTGCCAGAACACTGAGTGTATTCACCCATGAGAGAAAGAAAGAGGAAAAGAGAGCAAGAGTGATTGAGAGTTCCAAAGATTGAGGGAGACAAGGCAAAAATGGCAGTCACAGAGTTCATATTTGGAAGAAATACATAAAGGATGGTGCCCGGCTGTCATCTTAAATGACTAATAATAGTTAGATCACTCAGATTAGTCAGCTAATAGAGCTGTACCACTGTGTTAGTCTAATGCCAGTAAACCTGCTCCTCCCGGCAGGGGTCAATTGATCACTGTGGGGGGACCAAGAGGCTCTTGAAGCAGGCTAACCTGCCGTGAAGGATCCCTGAAGGGCACAGACCCCTCTAGTCTGGAGGAGGAAAGAAGTGTAGGTGAAAGATTTAGCTTCAAAGTGCAGAATGTGGCCTGCAGTCAGACAGGCCAGTGGAGAGCGTGGCACCTAAATGGAGAAGAACTTTTCTGGAAGGACATCGTTGTGCTGTGAAGCTGGTTCACCTGTGATGTGGTCGGCGACCCTTTAACACAAAGCAATCTTGAGATTTCATAGGTGTGACCATATGAATCTTTGATTCCTTCTTGTATGTTCTCCAACTTTTATTGCCCTGACAGACTCAGCTAGACTCAGCATGCTCATAGAAACACAGCTGTTGCTAGACTGAGTGATTCAGCTGTGGAACTTGTTGTTAGATTTATGTTTTCAAGGTTGTTGCTGTTAAATATTTAAAAGATATTAAAGAGCTTTGTTTGAGGCAATTTAGTAGCAAGTGAATTTAGCTTTATTTGGGTGAAATAAAAATCTGTATTTATCTGACACAAAGCCAAAGAGAATCTCAATAGGATGGCATTGAAATGCACACTAAATACACCAATTAAAATTTACAAAACAAAAACTACAATAGTTAATAATATTTGTTTTTGAATAATGATGCATTAAATTGATATAAAGTGACTGTTAACACACTGATAATGTTACAAAGGATTTCTATTTTTTTTTTTTTTTACTTTCCATTCATCAAAAAATATCATGAATATTAAGATGCATAAGTGTTTTTTAACATTGAAAGTAAGTTAATAAATAAATACATAAATAAATGTATGTTTGATACAAAGCAGTTCTTCTAAATGGATCAAAAGTACAGTATAAACAGCTTTGCAGCCTTGATGAGCATGTGTTTATTAAATATTTTGATTAATTTGACTAAATTCAGCTGCTGTTTAACTCGTCATATAGTGTTTCATAGAATTCATACATAGAATTCTACAGATTTCCCCCAAAAAATCAGTGCAAAAAATGATAGAGAAAACTTGAGTAGAAACAAGGCAAAAGTTATAGAGATATGTTGTTATATTTATGTGGCTTGTTTTGTTGGAACTGTTAGTTTAAATCATTAATACAGTATACACTTTGTGTTGTATCTCAGTAATGTAATTCTTATCGGATAAATCAAGTGAATGTTTCAAGCCAGTGACTCAAATGACCAGATTATTTTAGTAGTCAGAAGTCTGGCCATACAAGAGGTTCAATGATGCCAGACTAAACAGTCCCTCAGAAAGCTCGAGTCATGTTCTCTTTCAGTTGTTTGTTATATTTCCTCAGACAGAGCAGCAACACTTTTGATTAGTGGTGTTTTGATCCACTCGGCTGGCTGTTTAATTCTCTTTAGTGGCTTGTGTGTGCTTGTTGTACTCCCATCTGCGAAAGTTCAAGAAGCAAGAATTATTCAGGATCCCTTGTTCGCTTTCATTCCGTTATTTAGTTGTCTGTCTTCGCCTTCATTTCGGTTCAGCACTTATGATGTTAGCTGCTGAATTGGCCGTGCAGACAGAGGGCTGTTTTCTGTAATGGGGATGGCAGCTGGCCAAAGACGGCCATTGAACTGCCAGGACAGTCTGTGACATACTTTTGTTTTCATGCTCGGCCAAGCTTTTGTTAGCAGTGATGCTAATTGACTTCGGAGTTATTCTGCTGTATTTGAACAGCATAGCAATGATAGAAGTGACTACTGCACTGAACTGGCTAATGACAGACATGGTTAATAGTCATATTTCAATACAGTTCACTACAAATAGCTAAATGCATTAAAGCTATTGAGCGGGACAATATTTTAATTTCATTACTTGATAAGGTTCTATATATATTTAAAATATTTAAGTCTTGTACTTCTCTTATGTGACACCAAATCAATAGGTGATGTAGATAGCCAAATTAAACATTTAAAAAAAATATTTTAATTGCATTTCAATAAACATTATTAAAAATGAAAACAGCCTAATTTATACTTTAAACACATTTTTTTACATATATATCATACAGTGCCCTCCACTAATATTGGCACCCTTGATAAATATGAGCGAAAGCGGCTGTGAAAATAAATCTGCATTGTTTATCCTTTTGATCTTTCACTCAAAAAATTCACAAAATTCTAACCTATCATTGAAGTAAAACAATTGAAAGTCCTCTGCAGGCTTTCATACAATTTTAGTACATTTTGACTAATCTGAAGTACAGTTAACCCATTTAACACATTTCACAATATTCTTAAAAAAATAAGTGCAGACAATGCTGAAAGGATATGTGTATATTGTATTATTTTAAACTATTTTTATTTAAAATAAATCCAAATTAACCAATATTTTGATTATTTTACATGGATGTTGAGCATTACATTCTCTTGCTTGGTTGCATTCGCAATATCATTTTCCAAAAACATGTGTGATGTAGTGTTTTGTGTAAAATAAATCACTTGTTTCTGTGAAAAAAAAGCTGAAAAACTATATAAATTTGATCTGGACTTGACAACCAAATGAATCCAAAGGAAATCATTTGCTAAATTGAATCAAACTTCTATTTTGAATCATTTACTGTGTCTTTAAATAATCCCTTTGCTCACCTTGTTGCATCCACAATACAGTGTGACAAAAAAAACACAAAAACATTTGTGATACAGTGTTTGGCCATACTTGAAGGAAAATAAATCACTCGTTTCTGTTGAAAAAACTGAAAAAAGTGTGTGAATTTGATCTGAACCTAGTAATGACTCAAATGACCCTTTACATCCACATGAATCCGAATTGAATCATTCGCTAGAATGAATCAAACTTCCCTTTTGATTCATTTACAGTGTCTTTAAAGATATTCCCACCACTCGCCTGCTTGCATCCACAATACAGTGTGACAAAAGAGTGTTTTGTCATACTTGATGGCAAAGAAATCGCATATTTCTGGAAAACGCCACTATTTTTAGCAAGCCACTAGTAACTGACACTGTTTACGAATCCTCACACTCACAAACAAACTCTTTCTTCAAAAGCACGGGTCTCAGTGGGTTGGCTTCATGTTTATGAGGGGCCCAGTGGGGGTGAGAACTTCCATGCTGTCAATGTGGCTAGAAAATGGCCCTCCATTCCAGGGCGGCATCAACAGCGAGCGCCTGCCATATAGCTAATGAGTGTTCACCTCGCTTTTTCACTACAACCATGTGCTCAAAATGAGTTCATATGCAGTTTAAGACATCAGAGTATGGGCTAAGATGCGGTTTCTAATAAGTTCAAGACGGATGATGATAATACTTCTGTGGGAAATGACTGCGCGGTGAGAAAACTCCAGATCTGGTATTATTTTTGGTGATGTACACCACAGTGTCTGTATCGGGAGAGTGTGTGAGCGTGTTATTTATCGTTCCGGAGTCTAGGTGTGTGTTCCTGAGCTCTCACACTCTCCCGCTGTTCTCTGGGGGATTGAGCTTGTCGGTGGTTCCAGCACCTGCTGCTGTAACAGTAGATGCAGCTTTACGAAGAGATGAGGAAAAAAATCTCCCACTGAGCAGCGGGGAGAAGAAAATAATATGTGAGGCTTCTTCCACTATCTCCAAACCTGCATTCTGTCTCTCTTTCCTCCACACCTATAATGCAGTCACATGCAAACAAGCGCTTTGTAAAACTCATTGCTTGCTGCTAAACTTTTCTGCAAGCAAACACGACACGTGATGAAGACGAGGCTGGGTTTGGCAGTGCTAATCTGTAGTGACAGGGTAGCTAATGCTGAGAGAGACTGCTGCTAACACTCATTAACCACAAGAAGGAGTGAAACTGAGTGTGTGTGTGTGTGTGTGTGTGTGTGTCGCTCCGAGGGCTTGTGGATAAGTGTGTGTGATGAGCACTGATAAGTGGTCTCCCAACGCTGAAGGATGCAATAAGGTAATCTTGTGTCAGATAGGTACTACACCTGCTGTGAAGTGCTCTAGATGTGTGTGTGGGTGGGTTCGTTTTTTGCTATCTGCAGGGACCAAATTGTGCGACAAAGATTGTGAGACCTAAGAAAACTACAAAACAATGCCAACAATTTATATAGCACTTTATATAATATAGATTGTTTCAAAGCATCTTTACAGTTATAGACAAGAAAATTGGGATTCAGTTATGCAAATAGAATTAAATTATGCTGTAAAGCAGCTCTAAAAAGATAATAGTAAACAGTCATTATTCAGTAAACAGTCATTGTGAGATATAAACATAATTTTGAGGGAAAAAAGTCAAATTGTGAAATCTAAACTCTGAATTCTAAGAAAAAAAAAATCAGAATTGTCATGTCAGCATCACTGATTATAATGAGTTATATAGTATTTTGCTGCACCGCGGCCGCTCACATCCGGTGTAGACATGGTATCACACAGTAAAAAATACATTGCGGAGCAAAGAGAGAACTGACAACGCACCGACAGACAAGACAGAGCAGGTTATTTCTGGTATGAAATAAAGTCTCAGCTTTCAAATTTTACGAAATTCAAACAATAAATACCGTTTTGTGGCTCTTTAATGTGTCGTGACAGATCACTGTATTGCCTCAGTTCAAGCATCACATGAAAGAATGAAATAAACATGAATGAACATCTGAACATATTTTATTAAACCACAGAAAGATGTTAATACACACAATTTTTCAAGTGTCCAAAGTTAATCTAGTCTGATTTGTTTGTCGGGCAAGATGGCGGATTCAGCATTATGATTGGTCAGATCGCCTGTCACTCAAGCTCTTTGTGAATGGTCAATTGCGAAAAAAGGTACAAGTTGTGAGAAGTCAAAATTGTGTATTATAAACTCAAACCTCAAAAAAGAGTTTTTCTTGCAGTTCCAAGACCATATTAATTTTATTAATCTCACAATGAAGTCCCTCTCACAAGTGCTCTAAATGCATACTAACCTCTGTGATTTATCCGTGTCTTCACACTATAGTTTACTTTACATGCCTCCACCTTTTCCCTGTTCACTCCTGAGGGCCTGAGCATAGATTTCCATTACGGCTTTGCTGTCGGACAGAGTAAGAGCTTCCTCAAGCATGCTGTGAAGATTAGCCAACATGCTTCCTGATGGGGAAAAGGATAAAGCTGAAGAAAAATCACAGAATGCCCTCATTTTATCTTGTCTTATCTTCATCTCTCTATCACTCTCCCCTCGTGCCAATTTACCCTTTTTGCTCTGTCCTTGTCCCTTAAGAAAGGTGTAAGAATGCTCACATCACACAGTTCATTCTGGCGCAATCACTGTATCTTTATATATCATCTCCCAGAAGTGCACTAGAGTAGATGGGACGAGCCAAATCCTATTAGCATGCTTGAGCCTCACATTTCTAATGATTCATGTAATTCGGAATGAGTTCTTGCATTTTCTGCTCTGTTTTTGGGAGAACGCTGTCAAATTCTGCATTAAGTCATAGCAAAACAATGGCTTTTTGTCATCATTTGCTCACCCTCGTGATAGAAGGATATTCAGATTGTTCAGAAATCTGCTAATATTTCTTGTCAAGCCATAACTAGCACTGCAAATAGACCTGGATTGCTTTATACCACAACGATTTTCAAAGACGTATCTTGCACATTTGACTTTTTCGCATTCACCTTTAAAATAATACTTTTTTCCCTTGACTTGTTCTTTCGAGGACTCTTTCCCTTTTTTTGTAATATTGAGGAACAGCGAGTAGTTGTTCATCATGGTGTTGTGGCATTTGAGAAGACAGTGCTGATATTTAGGTTGTGTTTAAACTCTGAGCATGGCAGTGAAACACTTCTATACAGAATACAGAAAGCGGCCGACTCTGGAAGTCAAGCCCTGTGAAAGGTGTTTGGAAATGCACTTTGGATTATTTATACGGTTTGATTAGATTAGACGGATAACCCCCAGGTTGACTTGACCTCAAAAGAAACCACTATTATATTCAGAGGATATTAGGGACTGTGCAGTTCACATTACATATTTATCTACTGAAAACTGTTATTGAGCATTTATGGTATGTGTAGACATGTTATGTTACTTAGACCGGCTAAGTAATGATCAATATTTAGCAAATAATGAGTTTAAGTTGCTTTCAATTGATTAAAAATTAACAATAACATTGGTACAATTTTATGCTTTAAAATAATTTATTTATTTTTACTACTAATACTACTACTAATTATTATTATTATATTACTGTTATGTGGTCATAATTGTTTCTATGGAATTGTGAAAACGATTTGTGCCCCCCCCCCCCCCCCTCTTTTGTGTGTGCTTGCATTGTCAAAACATGTATTAGCCTACACATTGTATACACATTGAATTCTTCGAATTTACATTAATTAGTTGTTGTCATGCTGTTTAAGAGCTGTTTTTTTTTGTTTTCAGGGCCCCTGCAGGACTTGTTGATTTAGAGGCTGTATATAATACAGTTTGTCTCTGTATTCCAGCACATTTGTGGGTTCTGTGTTTGTGTGCTTCTCAGTACATCTGTTTTGTTTGCCCCATGATGCCTCATAAATTCTCCACAGTGTGACTTAATAGCAGCAATGATGGCTGCCGCTGGCCCCTGGGGATCTCAGTTTCACCTTAATTAAGATCAGCATTAAACTGGGGCCGCTGTAAAATCATGATGAAAAAAACCCCAGGGCCCCAAGGCCAGCTCTGGCCATTAAAGGACCGTGAAAGCAACTCATTTCTGTGTTTACTCATTAGTTGTTTGGTTTGTGCAGCGCAGTGGTAATTTGTTAGGCTGGGTGCGAGTGATAGTAATGCTGAGGTACATCACCAATGCTCAAGAAACTTGTTACTCTCTATAATAAATGCAAGCAATGGACTTCAGAACATTTTACATAAGATGACCTAATGCTGTTAATGGCATTTGTTTTAGAGTAGTAGCTAAAATGCTGTCATTGTTTAATCACACTAATTTCATTTCGATAAAGTGCTGGTCATTTTTTCCATGTAAATATTGCAGAGCCTTTAAGCTTCAAAAATCAGGTAAAAGCACCTTAAAAGTATCATAAGACTAGTCCATACTACAAGCATTTTATATGTTAGCCATCTGAGATAGCTTTGTGTGAGTAACATTTCAAATGTTATTCACTAGCATGTTCATGAGAAATGAAATAGTGTATTGTGATTGAATCATTCTTTTGAGTCAGATCTAAAAAAAGAGTCTTAGAAGAAAAAAGAAAGACGATCAATAAACGACTACATTTCTGAAGCATATGGCTTCAGAAGACATGGAATATAGTGCATATAGTCATATGGAATACATTGTTCTTACTTTTTGGTGTTTTGTGTTCTTTTTTATAGCTTAAATTTCTTTGCTTCTCTATTTATTATAATGGGGGAAATGACTAGTACAGTTCTTGCATCAAATCTTTTTCATACATATACATTTTAACGGGATTCAGATGACCACTAAAGTGTCACTCCATTAGACTGACCCTCACCGTGTCCACATGGATCCTTTCCTTCCCTACTTAATGAGGACAACCCATTTTTATTGTCCTATTTTATTATAACCCTCAGGTCTTCATTATGTGCCACAATTGCATTTGAAAAGGAAGTCATATGTAAAGGTCACCTGAAATATGATGCTTCTGCAGATATCTGCAATTTTTGAGTGATGTTACATGCATTTTTCTTTGCCCGACACCTTGACATACTGAAATAATCATTCAGCTTTGGATACTCCTTTTACTAGAAAATACTGGCAACCTTAAGACCATGAACAACCAGAAAAAAAATTGGTCATATTCATAGGCTAAAGGTATTTTAAATGGCTTGACCGGGCTGTGTGGACATTTTAGACATTGTCCATTGAAGAAGTGGATGAGGTCACAGAGGTTAAAAGTCAGAGGTCATATTCCCCTCTGGCTATTTATCTTTCTCATTCTTCTTTTTTGGTAGCTGTGGAAATAGGCTGTAGGAATGTTCACACCAGGATCTGGTCATCTCACCCGTGGTACCAAATTAACCAAAAGAGAATTTAGACCAGGTCAAGAGCTCCATTTAAATTGAGCCTGGGAATTTCAGGGTCATTTGGTTGAAAATGTGCTGAATTTTGTTCTGTGGAGAGTGATGTTGAATGATATTGCAAAACATTTTGCTCTAAAAATTCATATGATTTTTTATTGATCATAACAATTTGAAAATTGATTTAAGAAAGATTTAAGCTCAGTTCAACTAAAATGTACTGTAAAGCTACATATTTTCAAAGTTGACTAGTTAGTGGGTTGTGTGAACCACTATTCCAACAGGTAAATAGTTGATTTTTATTGGATCTTAACCAATATATTAGACCAATCAGAATAAGCTGGAGGCGGGACACATGTATCTCACATATTCAGTGTTTATGTTTATGTCAAAGGAAGCTCTTCACACAGAAGTGTTCAGTTAATCCTGAATTGTACAACATATCATCACAAAACCACCACAACCTGTTTTTTTATACCGTTACTGAGACGTTTCTCGAGACCCCTGCATTCTGCTCTATTTTATTGCTTGCCAACTTGCATTTTTGATGCAACAATGCACTGTGTTTTAGCCCCCTGAGACAGAATGAGGAACTATTAGTCCAGCCATCTCCAGTTCAGATTTCTCTGTTTGCTTTCTGCATTCTCCACAGCTTACATGTTTGTGTGTACTATGTGTGTGTGCACATGAGGGCTTTTCTCATTAGTCTATCTTAGGGCCATAAGCAACCCTTGCATGGCTGCCCTTGTGCCGGCAGGGCCTGCGACCGGCCATGAAGAAATATGCTTGGACCATACGCTGATGGAATCGCAGTAATGAATGCAGTCTGCCATTCCAGAGCCCAACCAGAGCGGCTCTTGCTCTTGTTTATTTCTCCTTTCATTTCTGTTTCTCTTGCTCCACTCATCATGATGATATTAGCATTTGGTGTGTAATATGATTATCTGTTCCTCTCTGTAAGAACAGTTTATGGCCAGTGGTCTTTGATTTGATCATTTATGCATGTTTCATCAACTACAGACACTTTTATGTCCCAGAGGTTGAGTTTTATTTAAATGAACAGATTACTCATTTATGTATTAACATATTCATAGGTCACATTAAAGCTGACATACCTTCATCATTTTTTTTTTTTTTTTTACAATGGTAAGATTTTATTGTTTTACCTGTCCCATATGTAGACTTTCAGTCTTAAAATATGAAAATCTATCATAATATAATTTAGATTATTATATATTTTTTAAAGTATGATCTAAATAAATAAACAAACAAACTGTTTCGATATTTATTATTTGAAAGAGATTTATATCAACTGTTTTTGTCAGTAAAGTGTATGATGATCATTAAATATTAGACATGTCCTTAAAGAAAAAAAACGAATTATTACTTATTAACTTCATTTATAATCAAACTGTAATTTTGTTTATTTTATTATAATTGACTAATTATAGTTTTGTTTATTTAATTTGTTACATTTATTTATTTATTTTGAATTTTTGAAAATATTATTTGCATGTACTTTAGATGGATAAAAGGCTATGAATTTAGCATGAGCAATATGAAAGCTAAAATACTGTAAATTGTAATTTCCAAAACAGGTAATTTGATCATACATAATTTAATTTGACAAAACATTATTAAAATAAATCACTTTGATAACTAGAGAGTGTGAGAAATGAGTTTTTAAAGGTCCACAGAGCAAAATGTGCACATAGTTGTAGAAACACCAAATCTTTTTCTTCTCTTACTTTTGTCTTTAGGGCATTGCGTCCATTTTTTATTCTGATCCTAAATGCTCTTATAACCATAATCCTGCTTTCTCTCAGCCTAGAGGAAGATGAATATGTCTTTCCATTTAAGCTCTCTGCCCTGGTATGTTTCAGCGGCTTAGTATGCTTTTATTGGCCTGCTTTAGTACAGGACGAGCAAAAGGTTACTCCGATATGTTGCAGGTACACAGCGTTCAAGAAAAGTGCCATCACTGCCTAGGGACCAGATGGATATAGAGCTTAATCCTGTAATGAAAAGTGTATATTCACATGTACACACACACATAAATGCATGAAGTTCTTCCTGTGTCAGTTCACACGACAGATGCCACGACAGATAGGAGGGTGGTGACCACACAGAAACTCAAGGAAACTGATAAATCTAACTCTCCCGCTCACGCATGTTCACACAGGGATACTTCAGATCGCAGAACAGATGTCACGTTTGAGAAAAAAAAAAAAAAGGGAGAAAAGAGCTCATACATAAGCACACACACAGACATTCTCTGTTCACACTGTCCGTCCTTTTTGTAGATAATTATGCCGGATGCCTCTGTAGTTCAGATCAGATTTCTTTGTATTGAGTCACCGTATTAATGCCATTTAATGTCTGCACGTATCCGTTTCCCCTGTTTCCCGTTAATAGAGATGTCAGCCGGCTTTGTTAAACCAAAGAGGTTTATGAGACATGAAACAAACCTCTCCTCTGATTAAAAGAGCAGAAGAAAAGAAGCGTTTCTCTCGCTTCTCCTCTGTGGCTGCATTTAAAAAGCACTTCTCGGTTCTGATTGTGCAGCGCCGCATTCATTGCGCCCGTCGGCCTCTGTTTCTGGTATGCTGAGTGCGCAGCGAGGTTTTGTGGCAATGTGAAGAGCTTGTTGTAATTGTTGCGCCTTTTGTCTTCGAGGATCTTGCTCATCTTCCGGAACTGTAACCTTGATCGCCGTGAGCCACGTTTGAACGGATAAGCATGCACAGAATTGCCACAAACAAGCGAAATGTGCCGGACTGAGGTTAACATGACCGCCTGAGCGTGAAAAGGAAGGATGGAGGGACATTTTGAGAGGGTGAAAGAGCAAGAGCTTAAATGCATTTATTTTAATAGCTATTTCTTTCTGTAAGTGGAAAGAGGAGCAAAAAAAAACAATAAAAAAGTGAAATGTGGACAGATGTGTGTGGCAAGACTTAAGGCTTAAATAAGAATTATTGGCTGTACCTTAGGTTCTTGTTAAAAAGCATATATCTTTATAAAGTTGGCTATAAGGTTCTTTAGAGGTTAAAACAAAACTTATTGACGTTGCAACACAGGTTCTTCAAGAAAAATAAAGCTCTCTTGGGCGCTCTGAAACATCGACACTATTTCTAAAGAGATGTAAAACATCAAGTTCTCCGACATCCCCTTAAATCAATGTTTCGCTTCAGTACAAGTTGATCTGTCTACGTCATCTGTGGCTTGCTGTCGAACAGAAAATCATTTTGATCCGTTCCTCAATTTGTAAAAGCAAAATAGTGGATGCGTAATGGAAGTCTATGGGGCAAGGCATACCAGAGTTGTTTCCTGTTCATACAGTTAAAACTCAATAGGATCCAAAGTTTTTCAGACACCACTCACTTTCCAAAATACTTTCATTTACTTTCAAAGTACGCACTGTCAAACAAGTTAAGTTTCTACCTTGATCAAGGGTAACTTGAACTTAACAGATGTTGTGTTTGAGTAGGTTTGGAATAAACTTTGCAGGACATTGACTTTTCAGAACAAAACTGAATCGTAGTGATGTTATCAGTACTTTGTGGATAGTTACCAGTGTTATGTATTATTTACATGCTGGTATAATTTATAGTGTAAATTAATGTTTTGGATTAGCTTTTATTTTTATATTTTCAGTTTACTTTTAGTTTAACTTTGAGTAATTTTGTGCTTTTTCAGTTATTTGCCAATCAATATTTCTAAGCGTTCTTGAGTTTAAAGAAATAGTTCACCCAAAAATGAAAATATGCTTAAAATGATCCTCAGGCCATCCAAGATGTAGATAAGTTTGTTTCTTCATCGGAGCAGGAGAAATTTGGAAACATTTAGCATTACTTCATCGCTTGCTTGGATCCTCAGCAGTGAATGGGTGCCGTCAGAATAAGAGTCCAAACAGCTGATAAAAACATCACAATAATCAATAATGTGATCAATAATGACTTATTGTGATTTGTTTATCAGCTGTTTGCACTCTTATTCTGATGGCACCCATTCACCGCAGAGGATCCATTGTTGAATTTTTACAAATCTGTTCTGAAGAAGAAACAATTTCATCTACATCTTGGATGGCCTGAGGGTGAATAAATTGTCAGCAAATGTTCATTTTTGTGTGAAGTATTTAAGTTTTCACCTATTAATTATATTTTATTTCAGCTTTATATCAAGTGCAGAAAACAACAACAGTTAACAGTGCTACACAGATGGTTACATGACCTTGTATCCTAGTACCTAGTACCCTAACGCAAAAGACACAACAGTTGAAAGATGGATAATGTTTTGTTCAGACAAGCCATTTTACCCCAGTAGTCCCATGTTTAACACACAATGTTTACATCTTGTGAATCTGCTTTTTGGGTTCGTCTACAGCATCAATCTGTAAAGACCTTTTTGCAACCTGTATTTTGAAAAGCATAACAGCCCGGATTGATGGCGGCGTAATGAATGCAGATCTGCAGAGCATTCAGCTGTTAACCCGCGCTCCCTTTGTGGTAATTGAAACATGGGTTTTTCAAAAGCAGGAAGATAATTCGCATTATGTCAGACAGTGCCACTCTAATGAGAAAGCTCTTTGCAAGTGACACCAGGCAACGACTTCCAGCATCCCAGATTCCTTTGCACACACACACACACACACACACACACGAACAGCCTCCTTCAGAAGTGCGTATCCTCACATCCCATGAGGCTTTGGTGTCTGTCACTCTGAGAGAGAGGAAGAAAGGGAGAGAGAGAGTGAAAAACAAGGGTTTAATGAAATGACGAGATTAATACGCAACAGTCAATCATTTCACTGTAATTAAAATGTAAAGGCTTTTGTTTAGGTAGAAAATGTGTGCGACTGGTATTTTTTCTCTATACAATATCTGTGTCAGATGAAGAAAGAAGGAGACTTGCCACAAAAAAAAGAAATCAAGGCAAGATGACTGGTACAAACTGGTTCAGATCTGAATACTGAGAGCTCTTCATGTCTTTTCAATTCATTTGCTACACATATACAGGAAGTATGCATCATTTCCTCTCAAGAAGCAAGCACTCGTCCTTCTTGACTGTTGCTTTTCTTGAGAAACAAGCACCTTTTGTACACAATACTTTGTATAACCATAATTCAAGTTGTAGCAGGGTGAAAGCAATGAAGACACACTCCTAGTCATTTCTTTCACAAAGTGATCATTGGGAATATTCCCAATAATAAAAGAAAAAAGTTTGTTTTTCAGTATTAATGTCTTAACATTCTTAATTCAAAATACATTTACCTGAGGAGCAAAATAAGATATTGGGTCTTGTTTTTAGAAAAATCTAAATTAAACGAGTTTATGCTTTAAAAAAAAAATTGCCAACGGGGTAAGAAAAATCAATTCTATGGGAAAACATGATTATATTTCTTACACAATTAGCAGACTTTCTTTCTTTCTTTTTCTTTTTTTTCTTTCTTTCTTTCTTTCTTTCTTTCTTTCTTTCCATTATTAAGTTTTTTAGCGTTATAATTTTTTTTTGTACTGGAAAACAAGACAAAAATATTCAGCAAGAAAATCATTTTTTTGCAGTGCAGTATTTATAATTTGGAGTTATGTGACGTTGTTTTTCTAGAGAGCATTTTATTGAACAAAATAAAATAAAATATGTCTAAGTCTGCAAAATGTTGGCTCTGTTTTGCCAGATACTGTATAGACTTGAATATAAATGTGTTTACCTCATAAAACTTTGTTTTGTCTACTTTTTGCAGTACACTTGATGCATGAAAGTAACAACTTGGGCTGTAGTGCTATATACCTTATTAATATTCATAAGCAAAGCTTGTAGGTTTGTCATCAATACTTGTGTGTTTGTTCCTATGTCCCAACTCAGTTGACTCAATATCATACATATTTTATTTTGGCACTGCATATAATAAGTATAGATTGATACATGCAAGAGTTATTCACAGATTGTCTGTGTATATAGTCGGCTCTAGTTGAAGTGATAGTTCCAGTGTTCAAATAAAAGCTATTAAAATAAGCCCAAAACATTTTTCCCGAGTTCATTTCAGTCCCTCTCTAAACACTATGAGCGAACTTGTTTGGTCTGTCCGGCACAATAAAATAAACACTTCATTGATGGCTGCCGTTTTCTTCCCGAGTGTGTTGATGTTGGTCCCGCAGGAATGTGTGTGTGTTACGTACATTAGTAGCATGATGGTTTCTTTGTAATAGGGTCATTATGTTTTCAGAGTTGAATAAACTGGGTGTATACAGTATGTACTGCAAGTATGTGTGTGTGTTCTCTTCAGCAGCCCATCTCTTCATTATTCCAAGCGTCGTTACTCTCGTCTAGTCAAAACTTGCTTAAACAAGAGCTGCTCTTAACATAAACACAATGACTGCGGTGGTCAGACGCGCTGTTCTTTTACCATTTAAGTACGTGAGCAGACGGCCACCCGGCTCTGTGCTCATCTGTCTCTCTCTCTGTAAACGGTCACTGCTTACTAATGACCTTTGACCCCTTTTAGTGAAGGACAGCCAGCCATCTAAAGGCAACGGACACTTTTTCCCCTTTTTTACCTCCTTCTCCCTGCTATTTTTCTCAGCACTTTTTTTGTTTATTTGTTTTCAACTATGTTTTTCTGCTTTTTCAGTAGTTTACTTGCAATTTAACGTACTAAAACTAATCAAGCTAACCTTGGTGTTCTTTTGAACTTTCTGTTCATCAAAGAATCCTGGAAAAAATGTATAATGGTTTATACAAAAATAAAGTTTCTTGAGCCACAAATTAGCATATTAGAATGATTTCTGAAGCATCGTGTGACACTGAAGACTGGAGTAATGATACTGAAAATTCTATAATTCTAATATTTTTTTCTTTTCTTTTCTTTTATTGTAATGAAGCAAATCTCTCTCTTTTTATATATTTTTTTGTTGTTGTTGTTGATATTACTGTCTCAGTTGGCTGTAAAGATAGAAATACAGTGTGAGATAAAAACCAGTGATTTTATGCTGCACTGCTACTTGTTGCAAAATGTAGCTCACTAAAGTTAGTAGCATCGATACTTTCAGTTACTCCTCAACTCTTCTCTCTTTCTCTCTCTTGCTGTAATGAGGGCGTTTGGTTGAGGGAGGCAGATGGAAGTGCCTGTGGGATTGTGGGAAGGCAGAAACAGAGGGAGAAGGAGCTACGTGGAGGGTTGGAGAGACTGGTTATGGTGGTGCCATGTGGTGCCAGGGTCCGTCTCTGCCCTCTGGACATTTGTGCCAGTCCCGCTTGGTGGTCATCCAGGCTCACACAACCCTGCCAATTAAAGACCGCCTCCCAGGCTGCCCCCGAGCTTCCTGCTCCACCTCTCTCTCTCTCACACTCACTCCTTCATTCCTCCGTTCCTTCTGTCAGTCTCTCTCCATCCCCTTCCCATCGCCTCTTGTGGTTTCCGCACACGAGTGTCTCTTGTTTCCCCTCAGTTCTTTTCCTCATCATTATCCAGCTTCAGACCTAAAGCCAGTTAACCCACTTTCAGCTCTCAGAGCAGGATCTGGCCAAGAAAACCCCTTCCAGCCCTGACATACTTAAACCACACATTTGATATTATCAGGCCTGTTATTCATGTGTGTGTGTGTGTGTGTGTGTGTGTGTGTGTGTGTGTGTGTGTGTGTGTGAGAAATCATAAAACTGATCCATTAAACTTATTTGCTGAAAATTCCTCAAATCTATCTATCTATCTATCTATCTATCTATCTATTGTTCTATCGCTCTATTGTTCTATCTATCGTTCAATCGGTCTGTCTATCATTCTATCATTCTGTCTCATTCTAACTATATTGTTCTATCACTATCATTAATTCATTTTTATTGTATGCTCTATAATTCTGTCTATTGTTCTATCATTCTAACTATCAGTTGTTCTACCATTTGTATTGTCAATCATTCTATCGTTCTGTGTATCGATTGTTCTATCATTTACCTATCTGTCGTTCTATGTATAAATTGTTCTATTATTCTATCAATTGTTCTAATTCTAACATTTTATCGTTTTATCTATCGTTCTGTCAGTCGATAGTTTTATGGTATCTATCTATCTATCTATCTATCTATCTATCTATCTATCTATCTATCTATCTGTCTGTCTGTCTGTCTGTCTGTCTGTCTTTATTAAAGTTTAAATTAATTTGAGTTCATTTTAATTTTACTTCCTTCCAATGAAAGTCGAATTGCAATTCCATATTGTATTTGCTACCGCGATTAACATTTAAGAAGTAAAATGGAATTTCAAAGGCATTGTCAAACGGTACACTCTCTCAGTCACACACACACACACACAGTAATCAGCGACGTCTCATTCTAGATTCATCCAAAGATGTCAGGAGAGAGTCCCAGTGGCATGAACACACTCGGTCCATATGGGCTGGACAGATGTCGGAGGGTGACACGCCTATCATGTGGCCCCTAATTCTATTTTCCTCAGTGTCTCTGAAGCTAGAAGCACCTCTCATCACGGAATACACTGAAGCTCATTTTGTTCCCAACCTCCACCAGTGGCATCCTGACCACCTGCCACACCTGTGCCCTGTCATGAGTCTCCATAACGGCCAGAAGACCCTCATTTAATTGATCTCTGAAATCAGTATAAGAGTTTCAACAAAGGCTATGTTCACACAGATGTGAAATATAGTCCTGTTTATAGAGCACCACGTACGATTATATTCACAAACAGATTGGTTAGGAATAAAAGTGCCAAATACATTCTATCGCCAACACATATAGTATGAGAGTGAGATCGCACTTAGAGATAGCGTGATAGCCACTCTCCAATGTTTACATACTTTGTATTGTTTGCATTTAAAGTCACTGCCAGTTAATTAAGATTTGACAGATGAACAAATGCCTCGTTTAGATTTATTTATTAAATAACATTGTGTCAACTGCGATAAGACTTTCCAGTGTTACAGAAGCTGCCGTCTTTGATATGTACATTCGTCAGTGTCACTATGATTACAGGCATTATTTGCAGCTATTGCTAGAATAGAGTGTTGCAGTAATGAGTTCTAAAACCTGGAAACGAGTTAGCATTTTTAAAATTCAGATTCCATCATTGTGAAGTCAGTGGTTTTTGTTTAAATTATTTTTGGTTTTGTGCCTGATATTAGGTCTATGGTTAATACCAACTCAAGAGATTTTCATGTTTTATTCTACAACATAAAATACATCAGTAATACCCCACTTTTTGAGACTACAGATGTTGTTGTTGATATTAATCATCATCGCACTGAATAGGGAATTTAATTTACTCACTAGTCTGCTTTCACAGCTTCTTTGTGTTTATGATCACACTTTAACAAACTTGTATAACTTTCCTGTAGCTCAAATGGTAGAGCATGGCGCTAGCAACATCCCTGGGTCATGGGTTCGATTCCCAGGGAAAGCAAGAGCTGATCAAATGTAAAACTGTAACTTGAATGCAATGTAAGTCGCTTTGGATAAAAGCATCTGCTAAATGCATAAATGTAAATGTATAACTCAAACTTTTTTCAGATTATAAATAAAGATCCAAAGATTTGTTGGAAGCTTCGTATTGGTGACATTGAATTTATGGGACAATTGTGTAGTTAGGGTTAGTTTTTATAGCCTAACTTTAGCTTTTCACTGCTGTCAGTTTTATTTAGGCTTCAGAATTTATAAAATATGTGTTCATTTTTGAAAATGTTCTTGAACAAATTGTTAGAATGAAGCTTTTGTTGGTCACAGAGCTAATTGTCTACAAAAATTCAATAAGCCAATGGAAAAACTTCTTGGATTTTTGTTGAAGGAACCAGTGTATGCTGACTTCTGGGTTGGACTACAAAATTCCATCATCCCTACAGCACTCTATAGAAGAAGGTTTTGACTTTGGTTGTTCGTTTATACAAACCGTATTTGGTTCTGATCATTATCAATTCAAATAATAACTGTGTGAATGTAGCCTTTCTGTGCTGGACTCCATTCAGTTTTGGAGACCATTCAAGGCTTTAGCTGTCCGAGTGAATTTAGAAATGTAGCTTAGTGGTGTTAAAGCTCATTTGAAAAGCTGTCAGAGGGTGACTTTACTGAGTGTTGGATCAGATTAAGATTCTGCACATTGACAGGTGACTGCCAAAACCAACATGTAGATTAGAATGCACCATTTGGCGTCGCAACGAAAAAAAAAAAAAAAACTAGCTGCCTGTTTACAAGATCCTTTCTGTATTCTTTCATTATCTCCCCTCGAGCTGTAATGATAAGGCACGGCACTCAAGGTTTTGTATGTGCACATACAAGTCTGCTCAAGGAGAATGAAATATTTCTTGGTTTCTTGGTTCCTCGTCCTTGGGCGTAGGTGTGTGTTGATGAGTAATTGTAGATTGTGAAGCGATGTTAAGTTATTTAGAGATTATATGATAACATTATACTCACTAAAGTTCAGTTTGATACCAGAATCTTGTTCTGTAAAGTACAATGAATTGTCCTGTTTTCTCAAGTTTATTTTCATGGAGAGCATGTTATCATATGGCTGCATGCCTGGAGGTTTCACAAACGGATAAGAAAAGAAAAATGGCTAATGTATTCTAAGCATCGCTGGTGCTCTAATTGGGCCACTTTGGGAGTGGAGTTTGTGTTAGCGGGAAATAATAGCGTAATAATGCGTTAGCCAGACCCTGGGTAGAAGCCGCTTGTTCTTCGTAGACCAGCCCTCTCCAAAGAGCCCTTCATCCACTCTCACACTCGACTCATTCATTCCAGCCAACCTCACCTCAATCCGGAAGGATCCATGGAGCATGCAGATTCATTCCCTCAGTCCTGGAGATCTCTTTCTTTGCTCTTAGGAAAGATGTTGAAGAGGGACATTTGCAACTGGCCATTTTCATGCAAATTTGCTGAATTGAATGCTACAGATGCTTCTTTTGAGATGCCTGATTTTATATACCATATATTGACTCACATGAACTAGTTTAGGGGAAAAAAAAATCATTCTTTCCATGGAACACAACATTCGGCATTTTAAATTTAGTTCTTGTTGCTCTTTAGCATGCAGTGGCGCATGCAGTGGCATTGAATAGGGACTGAAGCTTTTTAGCTTCAAAAATTGAAAGTAGTCTATATGAATTATGCACTATAGAAATTATATGAATTCAAAATCTTTAGTTTACATTTTTAATTATTGATGATCCTACCCTCCATCAATGTGTTAACAGCTACAACCAAATCATTGAGTCAACGAGTTGAACTCTAGAACCAAATCAGATGGTTTATGATTTATGAACAAATCATTCCGGCTGGTTCTGTGAACAGTATTAAATGATTAATTAAAAAGACCTGACTCAGTGAATTTTACACAATTCACTACTCGAATTCTGCATTGTTCCTCACACAATGCTACTGTATGGCTTCAGAGTCAGTCAGATATAGTGCATTAATTAATTATGTATGCATGTATTTATGTTTTATTTGTTCTGTTTATCGTTTTATGTATTGTTTTGCTTTTTTGTTTTTTTGTTTTATTTATTGTTTTATCCGTTGTCTTATTTATTGACTGTTTTATTGATTGATTTATTTATTGTTGTATTTTTTGAGCTTGACAGCCTAGTCCCTCTTCACTTTCATTTCACTTTATTTCATCACTTTATATCAAAAACACTGTCCAGAATATTCTTTAAAAAAACATCACCTTTGTGTTACACAAAAGAAAGAAATTCTTACAAATTTGGGGTTTAATATTGGCGAGTAAATTACATTTTCTTTTTTTTTTTTTTGTGAACTATTTCTTTAAGCTTCAAAATCACAGCATTTGCTGTCTCTTCTGACTAATGCCCAGCCTACGTGCCCTTTACTTCCCTCCCAGGGGTATGGAAAGTTTCCAGCCTTTGGCACTCTTTCCTTTTTGATAAATGTCTCCCTGGGCACTCCTGATCGGGTAAACAGGCCCGGGTTCCATATTTATGAAGCCGCCACTTCAAGATTGTCATCAATAATGAGCAGCTACAACCAACCTTTCCGTCATTACATGAAAAAATAAAATCTGTGTCTGAACACGAGCACACAGGAAGGACTGTAATGAGACAAAGCACTGGGATCCTCTGGGAACCTGAGACACATCGCCTGGGTTTGATTGACACGGTGTTTGCTGGCATCTCGCTGTCCTTTATACAAATTCAACAGATGGTCTCAATGAGGTCAAACACAGCACTGATTTAGACTCTACATGGCCGTGTTTTCCTTTCCAATTAAATTCAACATCAAAACACAAGCTTAAGTGTTGTTTCTCAGTGCAGATTAGAGGACTACAGAGGGAGGAAAGGAGTGGAGACAGAAGTGAAAGAGATCTCCTTGGAGACTGAAGGAGCTTTTCTCAGAGAATATTGGTGGAGGAGTTCTCCCAAACCAAAGAGGAGTGCTTTAAACTGGAGCACTTATGTGTTTAGGATGAGAGGTACATTATAGAATGAATACACCTACAAAAACATTCTTCCGCCAGCACAAACAAACACACAGCTTCATCTGAGACACAGTAGATCTGTAATAGTAAAATAAATGTTACAGGTAATTACTATGTCCTTTACCATAGAAAATAGTTTTTAACTTGTGTGTTGTTTTTGTTAGATAGATAGATAGATAGATATCTGTCTGGCAAAGTTACAGTCAATATTTTAATATATTCTCGTATCATTTTACCTTTTTTTACATTTAAGTTGCATTGAAACCTTGTATTTGTGACCCCATTTACATCAGTTGAAACTGCTTTACTTTAACCATAATTAAAATAAATAAATAAAACTGAAGGACAAATTGAAAATATTTGTTGTGGTAAACAACATTTAAGCAACAAAGTAGTTTGTTTACTCTAACTCTCTCTTTCCCACATCTTTCAGACATAAAAGATGAGTTTATCTTCCACACCTCAGACTGAACTCCACTATTTCTTCTACTTACTCCCTCTCTAGTTAATAACCCTAGGATACAGATCATTGTTTTTGTTGTATGTCTCTGCAGAGAGGTGCAGGGAGTGTCTTTACTGCCTGAAGGATGACAGGACTCATAAAACCAGATCCACACAGGAATTTAACAAGTCAATAGTGTTCATTAAAATTAATGAATAGCAAAGCTTTGGCACCAGATGCCAGCTTCTCAAAGTCCTCCGTGGTCACAGAACGCGACTCAACCATCCATGGTTTTCCCCTAAAGCAAGGACAAAGCAAACACAAGATGTAATTTGACTTTGAAGGGACTGGCACCAACTGCCATGCTTCTTTCTCATGGTAATTTACATTCTCAGTCATCAACTAAATATTAGCATTTGGCATCTCTAGGTACGCATACATTAAGAGGAAACCATGTGTGTCGAAGTGCTATAAAGACATGGCTGTAGACACTGATGGAGGATTTGCTGGATGTACTAGAAATCAATAAGCTCTAGCAGATCTGTTTAGGGTCTCGTACCGGTAGATCAGCCTGCCTTTGCCAGCGTCAACTTGTCTGGTGTTAACCAATGGGACTCAAGCAGGTAAAGTGGACAATGACATGTACCACCAGAACAAAGCATTAATCTGAGCACAGTTTAATTAAAATCCCAAACAAATGATGTTGTCAGAGATTGGATGTAATCCTATTTAATGAGAAAAGTGGCCAGAGCTGGATTAGGATTGAGTAGGTGTGATTATAAAACAAGGAGAATTCATTCAATATTGTTACATCACATCTGATGTATTTCCTATTGAAACAGGGTTCCTATTGGGTGGGGCTTGCTGAAGAACTCGTCTCTTTATTTTCAAGAAGCCAATAGGCATTAGTTACCTACGTCACAGCCATTAACCATGATTTGCTAGTCATTTGCAGGTAGCCTAGTATTTACACGCTCAGAGAAAAAGCTATTAATATGCTCCCCTTTAGGTAATAATAAGGTACAAAGGTGTACCATTTGAAAGGAAACCACCCCAGTGGCAGCTTTGGTGTACTTTTTTTTCAGAGAGTGTAGGGGTGGGACATTCTTGATGTAGAAAGTTTCTGATTGAACTAAAATTTCTGTCGAGCAGGATGAGTCAAATGTATTTTAGCTCAGTTTTGCCAGAAGAGAGATGGTACAGTTTAAAAGTTTACATCTTCTAAAAGGTAATCTAGTAAATATTAAAATACAAATGTGTTTATAAGCTCTGAAGTGTTTCGGTGCTGGTTATTATTTTTGGTCAGAAGACATTTATAACCATTTATAACCTTTAAAATGTTTTAATTTAATTTAATTTATTTTATTTTTTTATTATTAAGTATAACTCCTACATGTTAATGTGAGATTCCCCTGACAAATTCTGAAAGTCATTGTAATAAGTCTTTTAATGAAATCTAAAGCACACAAGCATTCATCCTTGCAATATATTTTTTATATATATTTTTTATCACCCATATACTGTATATAATCGTTTATCTCCATTACTACCTTATTAATTTTTCAGTGCAGATATTGAAAGCTTACGTCCTCAAAATCTCATTGTTTAATTCATACAGTATGTGAGCATTGATTTAATCAAGGTTAAGATGCTCAACTAGTAAGTCTCTCGTCTGTTTTCCTTTTAGTATTAAGGGCAAATTTTCATCACACACTTAAATCAAGGACATGTCTTATAATAAAAGCTTATTTAAAAGCTGTGATTATATTTTCACTGATTTTGTGATTTTATAAGCAATAATTTGCACGTTACGCTAGCTTTCTTTTCATGTTGAATTACCTAGAACTATGAGGGAAAACAGATACCATGAGACTCAATTAGTTTAAAACTCTGTCTCGCACTTAAAGTGATCTTCGACAAGTTCTCTGCCGATATAAATGATACTTGAACACCAACATATGACTATCATCTGTGTGGAACCGAGCCGATCTCGAAACTATGAGTGATTACAGAAGTTTGTGGTTAAGAGTTGAGAGGACAATCGTGACGGTGTGTGTGAGGGTTTAACACACTCGATCGGTGGATGGAGAGGCTCTATTGATCCCTGCAGCTCATCAACATGATTTTTATTGAACAGCTGAATAAAACGGAAGAGTGGGCCTGTCAAGTCTCTCTTCACACTGTCTCTTCTGAGTGTGAAAGAGGCATGTATCTTTCCTTCCTTGCCCACTCTCTGCAGGGGCATGCACTGGTCGAAAAAGACATTTAAGACCTGTGGAATATGTAAAACTCAATAGCCTGTGGTTTTTGAAAGCGCTAAATAGAGCACATCATGGATTTATTCATGCCGAGCTGTTTTCACCGTGCCCTTTTCACTCCTTTGAAATTTCTTATTAATTTTTTAACGTGGCCCTAATGATTGAGCAGCCTTGGAGGGGGCGATGAGTTGTTCTACACTGTTTTCTCCATACGTCTTGTCAGATCTAGTTTTTTTCTTTTTCATCATGTTCACCTGTTGATTGTGGTTTCAGCTGGTTTTTGCTTCAAAGCTGTTTCTAGAGTTAATGTGTTAAAAGTGTAAAATGAATGTGCTACAGGCAAGGGCGTAGTTTTGATTTGAACATTGGGGGGGTTGAAGTGTGAACTGTTTTAGTAGAGTCCTGGGTCATGCTCACTCATAAGGTTTATTTATTTGTTTGTTTGCTTATATATTTATTTTTGTGAAATTATCTTTTGTGCTATCATCTATGCAAAGTTGGTGCAATAAAGTAACATCATAATTACTTGTTTACATAGGATATATATATATATATATAATGTATTTTATATTATTGAAGCACTTATAGGCTATAGTTTGACAGAATGTTCTAATTCAACATGCCATGGGAAGTCAATCTAACTCAACATTTTCTTATATTGATATTGTTTATTTATCAGTTCATCAAGCTCTTAATGATTTAATCTATGCCATCTTCTGGAATATCTGAAGGCCATGTACCATAGTTCTTAACTGTAGCATTTGTTATAATAAGACTAGCCTATTAATCATTACCAGGCCAATAATGACTTTTTTAAATTAATCAATATAGCATTTGTTATGAAGAAACAACCGCCTGCACATTTAGAACCAATAGCTACAACATGCCACAGTTGTAATAAAAATCTATAGGGAAAAATCTATTCCCTTAACAGATGGTCTAATATAAATTCTACAACAAGTTAGACTAAATTTTACACAATAAATAAGCCTACAATAAAACGTGATAAATTCTAGTAAAGGTGGTCATGAGTAGTTTAAAAAGATTTTAATATAGGCTATGTTAGTGTTGATTTAAGATGTTTGTTGGAGGGTTGTAATTGCTAGTTTTGGTTATTGGGGGGATTATATCCCCCCCACACACACACAAACTATGCCCCTTACAGGTAATTTATTAAATTAAGTTTATTAATCTTGATCACAGTAATTTTACACATTTACAGGGATTGAAAATATTACTTTCATTTAACTTTCTGGTAACATTTTATTTTAGGGTCTCTTAACTAGTTGCTTATTAGCATGCATATTACTAGAATATTAGCCATTAGTGCAAATTAAGCACATATTAATGTCTTATTCTACATCCCTAATCCTACCCAATACCTAAACTTAACAACTACCTTACTAACTATTAATAAGCAGCAAATTAGGAATTTATTGAGGGAAAGTCGGTAGTTAATAGTGAATAAGTGTTCCCTATTCTAAAGTGTTACCAACTTTCTAGTTACAGTTTGAAGCCATCCATAAATCATGATGGCTAAACAAATAAACTACTGTAAAAAGGCTACTGTATATGAAGATGCACTACTGGTCAAAAGTTTGGAATAATTATGATATTTTTTTATATATATTTTTGAAAGAAGTCACTTATTCTCACTCAGGCTGCTTTTATTTGATCAAAAATTTAGTAAAACAGTATTTTTTTCTGAAATATTAAGTTTTCAATTTAAATATTTTGTGAAATGTAATTTTTTTCTTTGGTAAAACTGATTTTTCAGCAGCCATTACTCCAGTCTTCGGTGTCACATGCATTAGATATGCTGATTTGGTGGTGATTTAATGTAACACTTAAATTAATTTAATATTTAATTAGATTTTTATTTAAATTTAATATATTTTAATAATTATTTTCCATGTTATTTCTTAGATTGTATTTATTAGTTTAAATTGTTTACATTTAAATGTAATGTTTCAAATTTTATCTCTATTTATCATGAAAAAAAAAGTTTTTACACAATATAAAAAAGCTGCATTTATATTTCATAAAGGCCTGTATGATTGTCATATAGCTTTTTGCCATTAAAAAGTTGAAAAGCCTGATATACAGGACACACTGATATATACATTGATTAATATATATTTAAAGGAAAATTATGCAAATGAGATTTTGACAACATAAAATGCACGCTTCCTTTACAAAATATGTACTTCAAGTGAACTAAAAATCTAAAACATTTAAAAAAAAATCTATTATTTATCACTGTCAAAGCTGATAGTGTCTTGGCTGATATATCGCTATCACTAACCACCACATTGCACTGCATTGGCAAAATACATTGCCGTGAGGTCAATATACTGATGCATGATCGCAGGAGGCGTAGCGTGACGCCTGAGGCCCTGTTGAAATTCTCACTCCGCGGGAAAGTCTGGCGGATTGTTTCGAGGCAATAATCCTTTACCCAGATGACTCTTGTACCCCCTTCCAAGGCTCAGGATGGGCAGAGAGAATGTAATAGATGAGTCTGATTTGCCAATCTGTTGAGAGACCTGTGCTATTCTGGGATAAAGGGTGATAGTCCATTACTCAGATTGGAGACAGATAAAAGCCTGTTCTCTGGGTCCAGCTGTCGGAGGCATTATGACAGCCTAATGCAGTTCACATTGTGAGCATCTAGCACAAACAGTAGTCGCAGCGGCCGAGAGTCCCTCATTTGGGTTGAATCAACAGTGTAGATGAGCTAGTAATTGCTACAAGCTGCCCACGACGTAGAACAGTTGTTGTTATAAAGACTTTATTGGGGTAATCACAATCTGCGTGCCGTTAGCGTGCTAGCTTGTGTCTTGCATGAACAATTCCAGGTGGACTATACTAACAAAAATATCTCAGAGTATAATGGAAGCTAAATCGGGAATGTTGCCGAGGTATGTCGGTTCTAGTCAAGCTGTGGCAGCGTTGATGTCCGTGGCCGCCCGCATAACCCAAAGTCTCATTTACAACAGCGAGCCACAAAGCGGATTTTCCGTAGGTGGCTGCTCCGGACAACTCTTCACAAAACACAGCCGAGGTTGATTCGGAGGGTGAAGAAAGGCTTACAACCTCCCGGCGAGCTCTTAAATCCAACCATATGGAGGAGATTGGTTCTGTCCCTCCTCCTGTGCCCAATTTTTCAGATGTGGCTCTGCACCATGACCCCAAAGCTCATCCTAAGCCCACCCAGCCTCATTGTAGCCCCAGGTCTGAAAATAAAGATGTGGAAATGCACACAAACACACAGACCAGAACTCAACCAGGTGCGGACCTAAATGAATCCATTTATCATGACGGAGAGTTTTAAGGTATAAGAACATCGCAAACCAGCAAATTCCTCTCAACCAATAAGCAATCGCTCATCCTTTCTTTGAATTAAATTAAACTTTCTGCACATAAAGTGCTCTGTTCAGATTACCACAGGAGTAGTATTTGTAAACCTTTCCTTGAAAATGCCATCGATCACTGGTTACTGGATATAGCCGAAAGATACGCAAACCCTTTTTATATGCCCAACCTCGAATTTCACTTAATGTTTGGATACTAAACCTCATTTTTTTCTGTAAGGAAGTGGGTTTTACAAGCTGTTTTAGGCCTCGCTTGGTTTTGAGGCTTCGGTCGGTGAGACGTTACAAGGGGACATGAGCTCAAGCTTGCAATTTCTTTCTCCATATATAGTCAAGTTACTTGACCACAAACCAAGGGCAGACGGAGAGTCTGAGGAGGGACTGGGTGCGGCCGTCATCGGTTTGCATGTGTAAGGATATAGAATACTTCAATGATCCAAAAGATTCCATAGCTTTGGAGTACTTTCTCCATAGCCTTGATTTCGAAATCAATGTGAAAATATGACAGACATTAGATAGATAGATAGATAGATAGATAGATAGATAGATAGATAGATAAATAGATCTATTTAATTTAATATTTAGATAGAATTTAATTTAATATTTTATACAAGTAAATTACACATACAAAGTTAATTTAATTTTTCATGCAATCAATTTCAGAGTGAAAAAAATTAAGTCTCGGGTCATTGAAAATCCTGTTTTGCTCTGAAATACTTGTAAAGTAAATTGCACTTTATTTCATATTGACTTTAAGTGCCATAACTTTGAGCTTACACTGTGAGCAATGATCTGTGAGTGCTTTCGAGCTGTCATGTACTGACATCTTTCAGTCAAAATAAATGAGTAAAAACATGAGCACTGCTGCTGTCACATTGAATAGTAGCATAATATGACATCGTAAATGTAAATATTTTGACCAAAGTAGCCTGTATGATATATTGACAGCAATCATCTGTGACAGTAGATTGTGACAAGCAGTGCCAATCATTAAGATGGGTTGTGTTGACAAGTGATTTCTGACGCTCTGATGATTGTACTGTATATTGTGGTATATATTTAAAATATACTGTTTGTTAAAATATATCTATATCTAACCATATTGACTGTAATTTATCTACTTTACATTTTCAGTATCTTGTATCTTGACAAGCTACAGTTTTCAAAGTAGCTTCCTCAGCGCTGTTCCCTGGTGGGGAGGATGAGGTGTGAAAAAATGTAGAAAAGATGTAGAAAAGCAAGACTATAGTAGATACAAAGTCAGAAACATGAGGAGGAGGGTATGTCTGCCACCAGACATCAGAGCGCAGACTGTAAAAGAAATCCAGAGCGCGGAAAAGAGAATGAGGGACGAGTGTTCGGGGGATGGATTAAAGAGCAAAACAGGATCAAATGTATAAGAGAACATTCTAGAGCGACAGTTATTAATCACCATCGCCGACTTATCAACACGAGATGCACTCTGAATTCCAGCAAGCATTAACCCAAGTGCCGATCTAAGCTTCAAACAAGGAAAGACCCACTTTTCTAATGCCCCATCGGTTTCTGGTCTCGGCAGGGCTGCGCGAGCCCAGCTTTCTGAATCCAGTCAGACCCACGTCGCATCACAGAGTAGGAAGGGGTGAACGTAAACTTTCATCTTAGCTTTACTTAAGAGCAAAGTTTCTCTGTGCCTCCCTGGCCAGAAAATGACAAGTGAACGGCATGTGTCTCTTTGGATAAGGAGAGAGGCAGGATTGCATCAGAAAACTGGGATGGAAATAGAAAACGGGCTTCCAGAACTGACAGGGACTGGTTTCGTTTCCCATCTTCACATGCATACTCTCAATTTACAGATGTGTGTGTGTGTGTTGTGTGTGTGTGTGTGTATTGCTGCAAGCACTTTACAGCATTATAAATTCACTGACAGCTCAAAAAAAACAACTAAATTAACTTTGATTTATGCAATTGCATTAGGTCAGCTGTGGCGACATTTAATACAACACAATTGTGCATGATATTGCTTTTATTCAACAGCTAAATAAATAGGAAGCTAATATTAAGTTTTTTTTCTAGCATATTAGAATGGTTTCTGAAGGATTGTGTGACACTGAAGAGTGGAGTAATGGCTACTGAAAATTCAGTTTTGACTTCATGAATAAATTACATTTTAAAATATATTAAAATAGGAAATATTTCTTTGAAATTGTAATAATATTTAATAATATTACCGTGTTTACTGCATTTTAAACAAAGCATACGAGCATACAAAACTTATTTCAAGAACATTTAAAAAAACCTGAATTATTCTAAATTATTAAGAGAGCGAGAGAAAGAGAATGAGATAAATAGGTAGGTCGATTGTTTCTGAAGTATTTCTGAAAAATAGAATATGGATGCAAATATGGATTGTGAATGTTTCTTTTTTTGCTTATTCCCTGATGCCTATTCACTGCTTCCCCGCACACATAATACAATGAGATGCTACACAACATATGAATAGACGTTTGAGGTCACAGGTCAAGGCTCCCTGAATCTATGAGGACAAATAAATAGTTAAAATCTGAACTTTTGTTGAAGTTTTATTTGATGTAATATCTAAGAATGATCATGATTCCCAGTTCTTGGCAAAAGCAATGCATTTTTGTCAAGGGGCCTTTTTTGAGATTATCAACAGAATAAAAGGGTTATTTGCCTTGTCGTTGAAACCATAAGTGCTTTTTTATTTTGCGATAATTGCTTGTGATTCTTCACAGACAGACTTTTTTGTGATTCCTCCAGGCTGAACTTCTTCTGTCAACAGCCGAGTCTCCAAACGACAGCTGTGGCTGAACAGAAGTTCTCAGACCTTCACAAACCGCCAATCATCACCTCGCTCTCTCTGGGACCGTGTTCTCGCGAAACATCCCGTCCAACTGGCTGAACCTTCCTCCGCATCCTCCGCGTCTTCTGCTGGCGTCCGACCAGTCGCTTTCTCTAAAGTGAAAACATACGCCATGACCTCTTTCCTTGTCCGTCCCAATGCCCGACTTGCTTTCAAGCCCTCCCAATGGGAGGCTAAGAGTAACTTCATTTTTCAGCCTACTGTTCTGTCACCTGATACCCTTGAAGGGACACTTCTCCCCGGAGCGTCTGTGTAAACTGGGCTCCGCTTCTGCTTCTCCCTCCCGTTTTCTGTCTGTGACTGAAACCAGATGGAAATCTGAAGTCCCGCTTTGGCCTGGCGTGTTCAGGGCCTCGCTCTTTGACACAGATGTTTCCTGTCCTCTTATGTGTTTTCATTCTTTTTCTTCTTTTAAATGAGATTGATTCCTCCAAGGCCTCAGTTACTTATGGACCAGGCCAGGCAATATGGACGCAGGTGGGGTTGTGTGTCTGTGTGAATGTCTGGAGCAGCTTTTCTGTAGTTTGTAATGTAGTTGGTGAAGACAAATGTAATAAATTTGACTCCCTTCTAAATGTGCTGTTAAAGTCATAACTTATTTTACTACGTGTTTCACAGTGAAACTAGATATTTTCTAATAAAAATGGCTAGCTGAGACTTTATTTTATTAGTTGAGAGTTGATTGGATTATGAAAAGTGGGCATTAAATTTCAGAATGAAAAATTAATAGTATTTTAGTGTCAGGAAAAAAAACCCCACTGATGAGTCAAATATGGAAGCAAATATACAATTTTGATTTCATGTTGACTATAAATATTTAATGTGAAAATGCATGCACATATACAAAATCATAAAGGAATCATGTGTTTGTAACTTGTTCAAAAATAGTTCAGAATCAGTCAAGACTATTAATTAAACTAATATATTCTATTAATTTACATCAAATTGGTTTCCATTAGTAAGTTATTGTGTTTAAAAGCCCTATTGACTAATATGCTAATTTGTTTGGTTTGTTTCAGCCGTACCGCAGGCAATTGTTTTCATAATCACAATCTCATTTAATATTTCTCTCAGGTTAAACGCCATTTGCAAGTGGAGCACTGAAGCCAAGACGAGAAATCTATTAATGACTCGATATGAATTTTTGAACATGTGCAAACTACGTAGATTCATCATTTTGAAGGTTGTCTAATGAAACTGGTTTAATTAAAAGGTTTTATTAGACTACAATAAGACTGCCAAAATAATGTTTCATTTGGTGGATCTCTCTCTCCCTCTCTCTCTCTCTCTCTCTCTCTCTCTCTTTCGATGTGTTCATCTGTCCTAGAAATATAGGACAAATAAAACATCAATCAGACGCTGTTGTTGCTACTTCTAAAAGCTTTCATGAGGCGTTCGAGGCTTCGTTAAGCACTTCAAAGAGACCATCATCAGCTCAGAAGAGACTGTGACATATTTCAGACATTTTTCGAATCCATTTCAAAATAAAACTGTGTGCATTGACTCTGAAAGCATTATTGCACTGTGAAAATGAAAAGAGAAGTAGCTGAACACAGGCCGTGCCTAATCAGAATGTAATATGTTGCAAATTGGTAGGACGCACGATGACAGACACTTAATTTGTTTGCCATGCCGATGAAATCGGTGACATATGTCTGTTAACCAGTGGATTTGATGTTTGTTTACCTTTTTTGACCTTGCATTGTGGCTTAAAATAACAGCTCGTCCAAAAATGACTTAAATTTTAGTCTCACACAAAGCTACCATATGGTTTCAGAAGATTTAGAATGCAGCACATAGATTACTTTTATGATGTTTTTTGAAGCTTGAAGGCTCTAGTACTCTTTTTTTGTGATTGCAATGAAAAAAAAGACCAGTGTGTTCAAAATGTCTAGTTTTGTATTCCATGTATTGGAACTGAATTGCAATTCACACGGTTTGAAATTAAGTTGCGGTGAGTAAATTATTTTTATTTTTGGTTAAACTGTCGCTTTAAAGCAGCGACAGACTCTCCACAGCAGTTTTGGACAAGGTCACATCCTCAAAGCATTTCAAAGAGCTGCTTATTGAAATTTCAGAAGTGGCCAACTTAGCAGAGGTCACTTTGTGACTTTGAAGAAAAGCTCAACTTAGCATCGCCTTGGCCCTGCTCCAATCAATTACAGACTCGACCCCAGTGGGCTCATAATGGTACAATAGGATAGCGATGTGGAAAAAACAAAAAAAAAAAAACATTACCTGACTGTGATTCATCTATGTAGTATGGATTATTATCAGATTTGTATTAAACATTTAATACTGTAGGTTCATTTACTTCATCAACTTCTTTGTTGATATGTTAATGTTATATTAAACAGTTATGAAAACTCAAAAGTAAACATGTTCAGAACACGTGATTCTGAATTAGACTTACGTTAATTATAGATATCAGTGCACAGTTCACCTCAAATGTTTTAACCACCACTGACTAATTCAGTTCAGTCAATTAGCAGCATAAATCAGCGGCTGTAACATTAGTCCTGCCAGAGTACTGCCACACACAGCAGTCAGGCATGGCTGGTTTGGCCCTGCCGTTTTGACACGTGTAAAAAATGTGTTTCTACAATCTGTTCAGCACTGAATACAGCGTTCTCCACTCAGCCTGTTTACTTTATTTTGCAGCTGGTTTGCAAGTACAGTAGTTGGCCTACTTACAAATACAAATAAATTAATTATTGAAGAAATAATTTAGTGATACTATAGGGAAAAAGAAAAGAAGGATACGTTATATATATTTTTTTATTTTATTTTATTTAATTTTATTTTATATACTGTGTGTGTGTGTGTGTGTGGCCATGGAAATTTAGAAGAGATTATGGTGTCTCTGATTCCGTCTTTATGTTTACTTAATTGGATGTGAGTAGGGGATATGTGTAGTGTAACAAATGCCAACATCTGCTTGTTCTATGTGTCATCCCTGATTGAAGCTCCTTGGCAGTATTCATTATATGCTTGGCCAGAGATGAGACGCCACTTGTGGAGAAAGCAGAGGAAGAGATAGGTTAGGTCTGGTCTCCAGAATGCATATGCATGGCACAAACATGAAAATGACAGTAATGGAGGGATATAATGAGCTGAAGGTTTTGGAGGGAACAGAGACAAGTGGGTATTGTTGGATGCAGAGATGTGCTTTACATTAGCTGTGGACTGGGGCCAAGGTTAGGGTGGTGTGACCCCTGCTTGTAATCCTACACTCATGCTCTGACAAGACCCTGTGAACCAGGATACCATTAATAATTCTGCACTGGCCATTCCCACCTGCTGGAAATAGAATGTATCATAATTTCTGCAATGCCTGAAATCTATTTATTTATTTAATAGAGAGAGCTTCACATACAGAAAGGGTGAGCAGCTCTGCTATATATGCATACATACTGTAAATAATTATTTTTTTAAACAAATGAATACTTTTTACTTAAGAAGTACGCATTAAATTGATCAAGAAATAAAGCAAAGGAATGTATAATGTTACAAGAGTTTTGCATTTCAAGTAAATACGGTTATTTTTGTCAAAATCAACTCTCTATTCATTCAAAGTCAATCTTGGGGGGGGGGGATGTATCTTGGTTCCCACAAAAATCTCAAGCAACACTGTTTGATACATTGATAATGGTAAGAAATACAAAAAAATACCATTTTACTACATATTATGATTATTTAATATTAGCCTTTGTGAGAATAGTAAGAATAGAGTCTTTATTTATTTCAATTGTTGGCTAAATATATATTTTATTTGGTATTATTTAAAAAAAAAAATTAAGTGTTTTTTTTCAGACTTTTGAATCCTATTCTATTCTGTAAATAGATTGAACTGATTTACAAAAATGACAATAAAAAAAAAAATAATCACACCATTTATTGTTCACAATTTTGCTTAATTTTGTATAACCAAATATGTACTAGCTGCAGGGGTCACAAAAACAGAATAACTATCACTTTTACAAAGTGCATTCTTTCTTTGTCCCTCGCTCTCTCTCTCTCTCTCTCTCTCTTCCCCTTTTCTCTTGTTACCTCTTCTGGATTCTTTCTCTAATGACTCTGTTATCTCACTGAAGAAAAGCGTTTCAGCACATGGAATTCAGCTTCACTCTTCAGCGACCTTAAAACAGTTAAAAAAAATCCTTTGTTTCAAACCTGTTTGACTTTCTTCTTTTTGTGGAACACAAAATGTGAATTTTTGAAGCTAAAGTTGAAATGAGGATGACAGAATTTTCTTTTTTTGGGTGGACTATCCCTTTAAGACACATGAGCTTGGTTTCTCCCTCTTTCTCTTTAGTCTGAGCTGTCCAAGCTTCTGAGAAGAGCTTTCTATTGTCCTGCTCTGTTCTTTTATTCCCTGGGGTTTACTATGTGTCTTTTACTGTGTCTGTCTCTTACACACAGCTGCCTTTTCTGTCCTTTGTTCACACCTGTTTGCTCTTGTGCCCTCTCTACAGTTGTTATCATTCTCTCCCATTGCAGTCAGTCTTTTGTTAAGCCTTTCGCTGCCTGTGTGTCTGGATGGCGACACATGCGCGCACGCGTTCCCTCTTTCACTCAGACACCCTCTGCTGAACATGTGTTGCCTGTATTAGCATAAAGTACGTTAATGAAGGGCAGAACTTCTCTCTAATTCAATCTATATGTAAAACACCATTGGACTGTGTTCACCACATCCATTCCATTCTGCACACCTGTGCAAATGAAAAACCTGCCTCTCTCTCGCTCGTTCCGTTCTCCTTGCGGTGTGCTGGAGTCCTCAGAGACTAGCTGTGGGGCTTTTGATTCATCTGACTGAATTGAGTCTTTTGAAACTGTTGGCTTAAAAGAATCATTCAGCAAGGTCTGTCTGGTCATTATACTAGGAAGTAGTGACCGATGAGTCTACAGAAACTAATGGTGGGGATTTTGATTCATTGACTTAACTAAATCTTTTTTTTAAAGATTTTCAAATCCATTTGAAAAGAATTGTTGTAGAGATCAGCAAGTCCACAAAGGCTAATAATTGGGATTTTGATTCATTTAAGAGAATTGAATCTTTTGAATCACTTTGTTGAAAATAATGGTTCAAATTTGTTCATCATTAAGCAAGATCTTTCTGTTGGTCATTACACTAGGAAGTAGCTACCACCCTGTTGAAAAATCCAGCATATGCTGGTTAGGTATGTTTTGAAGCATGGCTGCTGGTTTGAGCTGCTGGTCATGAGCTGGTTTAAGCTTAAACCAGCTCAAACCAGCAGCCACGCTACAAAACATAAATAACCAGCATATGCTGTTTTTTTCAACAGCATATGCTTTGAGTCCACAAAGACTAATGGTGGTGATTTGAATTAATTTGACATACAGTAATTGAATCTTTTGAAATAGTTTGCTAAAAAAGACTTGTTCAAATTCATTCATAGATTAATTCAGCATGGCCTTTCTGTTGGTCATTGCACTTGTATGTAAGTACAGTATAGTGACCAGTGGGTCCACAGAGAAAATAACAGGGATTTTGATTCATTTGACTGAATTGAATCTTTTGAATCAGTTTAATGAAAAAAATCTTCATAGATTAATTCACTAATACCTTTCTGTTGGATTTTGCATTAACTGGACTGAATTGAATCGTTTGATTGCCATTCACAAAGTGTTCTTCTAAGAGACTTATCTATTATTTTTCATCCAGTAAGTTCAGTTGGTCAGCAGAGCATCGTTCATGCTTTATTTATTCAGTTCCTTTACATACCACTTCGTTTGGTTGGTTCAGTAAGCTCATGCGTTCAATGACATGCTCATACTTTGCAATATTCGCTCAGTCTTTGAAGGCATGAAAAAGCTATCAAAGCAGTCACATGTTTTATGAGTCAAAGGACGGTTCATTCGCTTAAAAGATTCGTTATAAAACTCTACTACTCCACAGAGACTCAGTCATCACATTTAGTGTAAGGGTCTCACTTTATCACACCGTTTTAGCTCCTGGCAAAGGGTTTAGTCTCCACGCACGTGTGCAGGTGAACGCCAGCCCAAGCAATTACTCAGCTGTGTCGAGTAAATGTTGATGTGAGACTTTTGGAAATAGCCGTGCCGGTGATGAAATAAAATTTTACGCCGGGCCTTTAACCATAATCGTCTGAGGGCTGAACCGAGACTGTATCCGTTTACAGCACTAATAGCGGATTTGAGTGCCGGTATAGGTGAGGTGATTTAGAGCAGAAGACGAGTACAAGGAAACTGCAATCCTTGCAGCGTTTGTGGTCCCAGTTGGATGGCCCCGGGTGCCCGCCTGATCATGGTGCAATTGAACATTACCAGTGGGAGAAGAAAAGAGACTTTAGTCGGGTAACAAATGTTTCAGCAATCCGTCTTTCACTGGAAAACAGTCCCCCAGGACAAGCATTGAGCTTTGAAAAGTAGCAAGAGAGAGAGAAAAGATATATAAAAAAAGTAAAAAATGATGAAAAGGCAACAATGGAAGGTGAAAGATTCAGGCAATGTGATACATCAAAGAGAAGACTGATTCGAAGGACAAGACATGAATGTATGAGGATTTCAACTTGAATTTAAACGTATGAGCAGCAAACACAGCGGCGCAGAGGTTTGAATATGATTAATACATGACATGATTTTAATAAATGGTGACTGATTTAAGATGGCACAGAAAACAAAGGAAATGTGGGAAAGATATATTTATATTCATGTCTTGTATGAACAAAATATACACTACCGTTCAAAAGTTTGGGGTCGGTATGATTTTTTCAAAAAAAAAAAAAATATATATTTTTTTAATTTGTTCACCCAAGCTTAATTTATTTGATTCAAAATACATTAAAAACAGTAATATTGTGAAATATTTTTTACAAATTAAAAAAAAAATCTCTCTCTTTTAATATATTTTGAAATGTAATTTTATTCCTGTGATGGCAAAGCTGATTTTTTTGTAGCCATTACTCAATTCTTCGGTGTCACATGATGCATATATTTATATATGTAATCACAAATATAAATTATCACATGATGTGACTAAAATGGCACATGATCTTTTCACAGTCAGTGTTTAATTCTGTAAATGGTATCCACTTATTCTCTTGAAAAAAAAAAAAAATCAGTATTTTTATTACAAGTTTCTGTAAAAACGTGGCAGTGTGCTCAAATAATGGATATAGTTGGGAATGAAAAATCTGAATGCATTGCACTGTGGGATACATCATTCAACATGGTAAATTCTCTTGGATGCTGTTCATTTTGACAAATGTAGTAGGTCATCTAGGTGTTTATGCATCCAGAAAATTCTCAAAGGGTTTACAAATTACATTCTGTACACTGCAGCAACAGTGAGAGAGTGCTAGTGTACTTTTTTTGATTATAGCTAGTCACTGTGACTGACAGTGTTGGAAATTTAAAATACCACTAATATTAAGTCACATTGAGTGTTCGGTGATGTAGATGTTCAGTTAGATGTTAACACATTTTGTTTAACACTCATAGTTATTTGGCCTTTTGTAATGCCTGTACAGTTGTGAGATTGGTTTAGTTGAAGCTACTTTTGGAAGCAGCGATGCAGATGTGAATAGACTAGATCATTTTCCATCGCTTCCCCACTTTTGAAAAGCATCAGCTGCCACTGATTACAATGTATTGAGTAGTTTAGCATAGGTTTGTGTTTGTGCATGTGCTTGATACCAACATCAGTCTCCCCAATTGTCAATCACATTATTACTCTACATCAGCTAAGCAGCTCACAATCCATCAAACCTTCAGAGAGGCTCATAATGTGATCATCAAAATAACCTGTGACTGACGGCCTAGCGGATTTGTATCGACTCGGCCATTTAGATTTCCGGAACGGCTTCAGAGTTTCTCGTCATCAAAACAATAGGATCAGCCAAAGCAGTGACGAGAACATATTTGTTTTCATTACTGATTGTTTTGACACTTTATTTATTTATTTGTTCGCATAACGTCCTGAATTATTCATGAAGGCATACATAATTTAACAGAGCGGGCCCAAAGATTTACACAGGCCTGTTTGTCAGAGACTTTTATTTGGTGGCATATTCAATAATTGTTTAATATATCAAATTGACTGAAATGGAAGTCTCGTCTTCTCCTCAACAGCTCCATGTGTTCTGATGTGGTCGCGTCGCGCTCCGAGCGGTAGAGAGAGGACGACTGCCAGTGAATTTACGCACCATTACTCGTAAATCTCCATTTTCTTATTGGCAAAAACACTCGTTGGAAGGCTGAGCTGAACGCTAATGAAGACCACTTGAACATTTGCATGTCATTCAAAGCAAGGCGAAGGGGCCTGTTTTACGTTAAAATCCTTGTGGATGTTTATGCATAGATATGTCTGTTTGTTTAAAATGTTCATGGTAGCATGTTTTGAAATGTATCAACCATGCACCAATATAACTAACGTCTATGATTGGTCAGTGTCAATTCTGTTAGTGCAAACCAGGTTGTTAAGGTTTTGCTAGCTTTAACTACCATTATGTGGGCAAAAATCAACCTAATTAAAACCAATCTGATTAATAATACTAAAACTTTACACTCTGTTGTACAATACACTATATGCTGAAATGTTGAAACTTAGTTTATAATCAGTTCATATAAGATTAGAACAAGTATCAAACCAAGGCTTTAATATTAAGTATCTTTTTTTGAGATCTGTAATGTATCTCAGAACATGAGGGTTAACCTGTCATCTCGTCTGTCGTAGCCTTCCACGAGTCTGCAGAATGAAAGAGGAGCGGCAGACGGATGGAAATTGAATGAAATGTTTTATGAGGCTCAGGGCACAACAACTGGTGAAGCTCATTAAATAGAACTTGGCACCCAGAGATCCTTTGGGTCATAAACACACACTCTCGGATATAACAAAACATGTAGCCACTAAAAGCTGCCCGGGGTGCAAATTTGATCACAATGCTACTTTGAGGCGCAAACCAATGAACAAACATTTAGTAGATCACTGTTCAAGTCAACGCAACAAGTGAGGTCTAAAATACCTGGAGAACGGTATTCAAAATCACAAAAATAATGAAAACTGTATAGACTTATATAAAAAAAGGACAACAAAAATAACAAAATTAAAATGAATGTAGAAAAAAAAAACATTACAAAAATAAAATATAAAAACTACAATATTATCTTAATGTTATTAAAATAATGTACAATATGTAAAATGCATATACATTTTTAAGATTTGTTTAAATGGCACCTATTATGCCTCTTTTTACAAGATGTAATATAAGTCTCAGGTGTCCTTGGAATGTGTATGTGAAGCTTCAGCTCAAAATACACCACAGGTCATTTATTATATCCTTTTGAAAATTCATTTTTTTTTGAGTGGAAGCAGAAACACGTTTTTGTGCATATCTTTATATGCAAATGAGCTGCTGCTTCCCGCCCCCTTTTCAGAATAGGGCTGTGGTTTACAGCTTGTACCTCAGATACTCTGCCAAAACAAAACACTTTAGTTTTGATTAGCATATCTATCACACTGAAATCCTGCGGTTTAAAGCCATACCAGTTTAAACTTCTGATATACAGTTTTCTGAGTGCACATATCCGAAGCACGTGCACAGAAAGCGGCTGTCACACGGCATGTAAGTACTAAACTAAGTTCTCTTTCCATGTCTTATTGCACATATACTGTCAAACACACAAAAGTTAGAAAAACATGGTCGGTTATGTCTGTGAAGGTAAACAGCTGGGAAAGACATTGCATGTTTATATTCCGTGTATTAAGTGAAAGCAGCGTAATATGCACTACCTATACTGCTGTCTATGTTGATAATATGACCCAAACAATAAAATAATACAGCAAATTACTCACTGCTCTTGAATGAATAATTTCATCTCACTCAGGCTGGGGTCTCGGCAGTGTCCGTCAACAGTCGTGGGCAGGGCCTGTAAAATATGATGTCACATTTTACGAATTCTGCAAACGGCTTGTTCTGAGACACTGCTTACGATTTATGGGGACTAAAAATGGAGCATGTGGATTATTTTTATTGGACATATACACATTTATGTTCAAGTGTTTACGTTAGAAGATTAAAAATGTAAATAAAAAAGTAATTTAAATAATCTCTAATAATAGATGAACTAATATAGTACCACCGTATTTTGTATCTCTAGTTTGAGAACAGACTAGCTGTTGCATTAGTGTTAGATTGAACGAAAGAGTCTCAGTGATTCACTTCAGTTCATTTGCATGCTTGTGTTGCTTCTTTATCCCTGTATCCCTGTGTGTTTTCCACTCTGGCCCGTTCTGTGTGAGCTGTAATTTAACTCGGGGGTATTAGATCTACACCGGCTGAGACGACAGCTCTACCAGGATTCCCTCACGGCTGTTAGCTGATCCCTCGACTCGCTCGTTCCGCCCCGGGTCTGATTGAAAAGTGGCAAGGTTGGCTGCTAATGTCCCGTATATATGCAAAGTTTAATATTTCATTTACAGTTAGCACGGATGAGATTGGAAACCGTGGTGTCTTTTATCATGGGAGACACGGCTGATTTTATCTCTCGCTCTGTAGGAAGATGGCCCGACTTACAAATTCAGAATGGTTTCTGTAGGGCTGGTGCGAATCCTATGGGATTTATTTTCTATGAACTGAACAAGTTACATTTCACCTTCACTCACATCCTCCATTTTAATTTCCAGTGACGTTGAGTCTAAACCGAGTTAGTTTGCTCTCTTGAAAGAGAGCTCAACAAATATATACCTACCAGGGTAAAGATCAATATTTAATACATTTGAGAAGTCTCACGAGAAAAGAGAAAATGCAGACGCAGCGTTTAGTAGAGCAGGGTGTTTCTCACACTTCATTGAACTGCACAGCACATTACGTTTCTCTTTCAGAGCAATTAGAACCTCAGCAATGACACACACAGAATTAGTTAAACCTTAGCTTTAATTTAACCTTGCTAACCAGGAGTGATAAGATCTAAACAAGCTATAAGATCAGTTCATGAGGTCACGAGGACCTAGGTTGCTTTCTGTTGCATGTTGCTTGTATTGCAGTTGCACACATACAGTGTGGAGTTTAAAAGTGTGTGTGTGTGTATATATATATATATATATATATATATATAAATTGAGTATAAGCTTTGATCAGGACTTTTTCATTCAAATATGTTTTAGAGGGAATTTTGTATTAATTGCAATATTAGTTTGTTTAAATTGTTATAATAAACAAATAATATTATATAATAAATGTGTGTGTATGTGTGTGTATATCTCATATAACAGTTAGTCATAGTTATTTTCCATGTAAAAAACAAAACAATAAATAACAAAAAAAAACAATACCATATTTTACTATACAAATGTTGTATTAATTATTAATAATTAATAATATTGATTTAAAAATGAAATTGCATAATAATAATATAAAACTGAACTATTTATTATTATTATTATTATTAATGTTGTTGTCGTTGTTATTTTTAATGTTATAAAAATAACTAGTATCATATTTCATTATACAAATGTTGCATTAATTATAATATTGATTTAAAAAGTTATATTTATTATTATTATTATTATTATTATATTTATTTTTTATGTTATAAAAATAAATAGTACCATATTTCATTATACAAATGTTGTATTAATTATAATATTGATTTAAAAAGATATATCTATTATTATTATTTATTTTTAATGTTATAAAAATAACTAGTACCATATTTCATTATACAAATGTTGTATTAATTATAATAGTGATTTAAAAAGTTAAATATATTATTATTATTAATAATAATAATCATTATTATTATTATTAAATACTATAATAAAATCTAATACTATACAGCAATTCTGTCAGAATTTTTTTTTTTTCTGAAATAAACACTATGGAATGGAATCATGCACATGTAGCCAAAAGTGCAATTTTCTAGTTTTATTTATCATTATGGAATTGAAAAAGTGCATGAATGAGGTAAATCACATGTCCTGAATATGGCTGTGTAACTTTGAATGTGAATCTCACTGCCTTGAATTTGTGTCCTTTTGCTTGCTCTCATCTCTGGTACAATTGGCACTGTAAGGTGTGTTTTTTTACTTATTTTTCTTTTTCTTTTTTCTGATGCCTTTTTTATCTTATCTGTCAGCCAAGAAGCTTTCAGTGCATCTGGTTATAAGAACGACTTCACTCGCTTCCTCCTGCTCTTGTCCTTGCTAGCTAAGATGAAATGCCCAAATGAAAATGCATTTAAAACGATGAGCTGAAAGAAGCCTGTCCATTTCTTCACGTAACACAAGAAAATGCGAGAGGGATGTTTTTCTGTCACAGTAAATGTTCATTTTATGACGCCCACAGAGGTAAATCAGGCATTGCACTTGGCTTAAAATGAAGATATGACACTAATATGATATTCAGCGACTACACCGTAAAACATTTCTTCTCATTACACTGACATCTTACTGTTATTCCTGTCAGTTTTTCCACACAAGGTTAGCTGGGAACCTCCAATGAAAAATTCACAGGGATCCCCTTTGAGTTAGAGAGTTAGCAAGCTACATCTGATAGCCATTCCCATTAGTTTTTGAATATCAACCCCCAAAAAGAGAGCCGTGCAACAAAATCCAACAGAATATGTGATTTTGTCTTTGCCCACAACACAGATCGTTGTTCTCAGATGGTTACAGAATAGAAAATTACAATATTATATCTTGTCTGCAGATGAAATGGGCTCTTGCACAGACTGTGCATTTGACATGCGGTCAGATCTAATTTTACACGGGCAATTAAACCCAGTGTGATTGTAGGGCCGTCATGCACACACAGTGCTCTGTTTCCCACGGGTGGCTCAGCGTTTGGCCCGGTGTCAGGAAAGCAGCGCGGCCCTGGGAGGTGAATGAACATTTAGCCATGGCAAACAGAGGCATATTTAAAGACGTCCACTGCAGAGAGAAATGACAGGTGACTCTGGAAAAGTGGCGGACGTGTGAAGGTGTGTGTACTGTCATTATCTCAGATTAAAAGTGATCAGCTGTGCAAACAGGCCCATGAAAGAGAGAAAAGTGAGAGAGAGAGAGAGAGAGAGAGAGAGGAGATTAAGAATTAGATTTCGCCTTTCCTAATAATGTACTAGTTAGCCAGTTCTCTAACTAGCTCTCTAACAGTTCTCGTCACCCCATGGAAGAGAGGGGCGGGGTCAGCAGAGCTCATTAGCATTTAAAGCAACATGGACTAGAATGGCTTGCTAAAACAGAGCTGATTTTGACAGGTTTAAAAAGGTGTTTTTTTAACGGAAGAATGTAATTTCAGTTTGGAACGATGAGTAAATGATGACAGAATTTGCATTTTTGTGGGCGCCATCCCTTTTGAAGATGTTGCTTTTTAAAGCATACAGGTCAGCAGGAGTGCAGAACGAATGGATGAGAACAGATGACCAATGGATGACACCAGAGACAGAACTTTTTTGGAGCGTGCGAAAAGACAAATGGAGTAAAGACGCAAGAGAGAGCAGAAAACACAGTCAATGAAATGAGAGATAAAGAGAAATGGATGCGAGCTGAACATTTTGTCAAAAAATGACAGATAGACTGAAGTTCTAGAGAGTCCCTGCTATCCATTACTCTTCTTTTTTTCTCCAATTTCATCTCATACTGTCTGTCATCAAACTTTTTTCTAACATGCAATCTCGCTCTTGCTCACTCGCTCTCCCTTTCTCTTCATTCCATTCGCGTGTCAACTGAATTAATGCAGTTGTCTAATTTTTCTATTTCTCCATCTCTTGTTCCCTTTTTTATTTTACATACCTGTCAACATGAGAAATTCTGCTTGTGTTAAGATCGAGCCCTCGGGAAATAATATTCAAAAACAGAATAGAAGTGAATGACACAGCGTGTGTTTTCATGCATTACACGACCCCCTGCTTTTCATGACGTCCCCTGCTGCTTTTCGGCTCTGATGGGCATTTGTCCTCAGTCCCTAACAGCAACGTCTAGTGGCTTCTATCGGATTATCGATTGCAATCACGAGGCAGTAATTTGCTTGGGAGTGTGGGAATGTGATTAAAAGCCCTCTGGCCCTGTAATGTGGCTGTGGTTTGAGGTGGGTGACAGCATGCAGGGCTTTTGGGGATGGCAGTGCTATCGGGACCTGCAGGAGTGTGCCGTTGTAAACACGTGTGTCAGCAGGGCAATACAACTGGTTATTAGCCCAACCAACTAAAAAGAGTTGTTGTTGTTTGTTTTGTTTTCCTTTATTTTCCTTTCTTTCTTTTCTTTTGCTTTTTTGTTTTGTTTTTTGTTTGTTTGTTTGTTTGATTGTTTGGTTGGTTGGTTGTTTTGTTTGGTTTTGTTTGGTTTCTATGTTTGGTGTTTTTTTTCTTCTTCATCTTTTCTTTTATGTGTTTTGTTTGGTTTTGGTATTTTTGTTTTGCTGTTTTGTTTGTTTGTTTGTCTACCCTTTGTTATACTGACAGAAAACAATTTCCAGTACAGATGATTTTATTATTAATAAAGGCTGTTTATGAACAAAACCTTTTTAAAACCAACCTACAGACTAGTTGAATCTGGTTTAAGCTGTTATTTTCAATAGGGTATGCATCCACTTGGCGGCCCCCAATGATAAAATGGCTTTATAATGCATTATACTTTATAATCTAACCCATCACTTTGCAGTGTTTATGTTGTGTATAAAGTGGCTCGGTAATAAACAAATCACTTTCAGTTTTTCTCATCAAGAATTCACTTGAGCGCCAGCCTTTCTCTTGTAAGAGTTTGTCCATCTAATTATATTCATCAGACAGCATCAAATCTGAGCGGAGAGACACTTGTGCGACAGAGGATGAGAGAAAAAAACTCTCCATAATTACAGTTTGGTTCTTCAATACCTCATGTATGAGGGTAAAAGGTGCTGACAATGAGAGTCACTCTGTAATTTTCTTAATGAGACCTTTGACCAGCCTCTTTATGGCTCGGATTGAAAAATGGTGGCAGGTCTGATTGGTGATTCTGTAAGGCTTGATTATAATTAGTCAATGAGATGCACAACGCTGCACGGCTGGAGGATGCGGCTCTCCTTTCTACTGTTATTTCCATCTGGCTCTGGCTAACTATGTTTGAAACCCATCAGAAACATTTTGGTTTCAGGGGTTCTTTGAAATGGAATATCAGAAGTGCCGCTTCAAAAACCGCAAAGTAAACAATAAAAAAGTGTCTGATTAGATAATCTAATTTTCCAGTACATGATTCTCAACTTTTGGAGCTTAAATTCACAGTTTAAACCTTGACTTAGCAAACCTCATATGACACAAACCTCAAAACAGATGCCCTACTTTAGTTTCACCAGTGACTCAAGTTTGCTGCTATAGCCTGCACTTGTGGGCATCCAAAATGCATTTCCCATTAACCGTGTGTGACACATTCCAAATCCATGATCGTACGGTGAACTCCAAAATGAGTTGACTCATAAATTCCAGACAGAAAAAAGGCCCTTCTTGCCTATAATGACAAAAGCAGAGTCCTGACGCTTTTCCCATCCTCATGTTTCCAGCCCTCTGCCTCCTCTAACCGGCTCAGATTTCTCCACACCTCATAGAACTTCTCTTTAACCTAAAATAAACATTTAAACCAGTCACCAGGGGATCCAATATGTCTTTTAAGTCCTGCCTCTCTGTATTACTGAATTTAAAGCATTCATAAATATCGAGCAGTGGGTGGAAGAGAGTCTTCAGTCCATCATTAGGAGACACCTGCTGCTATGGGCGGCACTCGTGCAGCTGCAGGCGCTCTGAGAAGAGGACGGATCAGATCGGCTTTCATAGCTCGTTTAGTTGATCATTAACATTATTAAATTAATATTTTTCAGAAAATCATGAGACATGCCTTCAGATAAAGTGCACCCCTCTGGGAATTTAGCTGGATTAAAGACAACATGAAATGACATTTGCAGTGCATTTAATCCGACAGTATAAGGCGTTTAAGGGGGAAGGATATTTTTATTTTATTTTATTTTTGATGTTTTTGTTTTATTTTGTGTATTGTTTTTACCCTTGAAATCTTGGTTATATTGACAGAAAGCAAACATATTTCTTTCTTTCTTTCTGTCTTACTTTGACAAAACAAACGTTTGTTTTGTTTTGTTTTGCTTTGTTTCGTTTTGTCCCTCGAGGTCTAGGTTAGTTAGTGACATCTTGGTTTCATTGACAGAAAGCAAACATCTTTCTTTCTTTCTTTCATTGACAAAACAAATGTTTTGTTTTAATTTGTTTTGTTTTTTGTTTTGTTTTGTCCCTCGAGGTCTAGGTTACATTGACAGAAATCAAACATTGGAGCCATTATTGCAGTTACATATAATTGACAACAACAATAATGATGATAATAATAATAATAATAATAATAATTTCTGAATTTTCTTATTTTTACCTTTTTGATGAGCATAAGTACAGTGCAAGCCTAATACATGTGTTCTTTCTTTCTTTCTTTCTTTCTTTCTTTCTTCTCTGGAGTGTGTTCATCATAGCTTGAAAGTGTTTAATATACAGCCTGCATTCATGTTGTGCTCCTTCAGTGTGGCAAGGTCACGGATGTCCACCCTTCCCAGCGGCTCTCACAGATTCAATGCAGGAAAATGGGCAGGAGCAGTGGGCAGGCGGGCCGCGGGATGTTTACTCACCGCCACTAAAGAGGATATAATACACAGGCCAAAGGAAACCCTTGTCCCGCAGTCTGTGGTCTGTGAAGCATAATCCCCCTCTTTTAGCACTTTAGATGGAGCTCGTTGCATTTGTTTAACCAGGAGCAGAGTGAAGGAGAGGTCAATTAGATGGGAAAGGGCGGCTAAATGACATTCATTTTTGAAGAAAATATATTTCATAGGACAAAACTCAACACCAGGTTGAGGTGCATGATGTGAAGCTTTGTATGTTCCTAATAGCTATGGTTTTCTAGCTGGTTGATAGAATGTTGATAAGGGCTTTTTGGTGATTTATAGGTTGTTTTGGCTGTTGGTAGAGTGTTACTATGGTGTTCTGGGAAAGAAGAAAGAGTACTGCATCAAAGTGTAATACTTGACATCAATACCACAAATTACAACACACTTTTTTATCTCTTTGTCTACAATTTTAAATATAGACCATTTTTTCACATCTTAATTGGCTTTTGCTTTAATAGTGGTATGAATGACCTTTATCACACACTCTCACACACATTAGTCAGGATTCCCAGAATACATTTCCCTGATTTTCTGGTCTTTTGTGATTCTGGTCAATTATGGAGATTTATTTTCTTTCTAATTGGAGATTTGAAAATTATCATTCATTTGCATGATTGCAAATCACAATTCCCTGATATTTCCATGTTTTCTGTGACCGTGGGAACCCTGATCAATGCATACTCTCACCGCTTCTCATATGGCAACCAGTAACACTTCGGTCTGTGCTCACAGCACAGGGAAAAGAGTGAGAAAGAGAGAGTTCGAAAGTAAACTTGCTTTATTGATTATTACATTAAATGACTCGCAAGGTAATAATTGCGACAGAACAGATATATTTTTCTGTGACTTTTGTGAACTACTAATTAATGATGCATAACATCTACCTGAGTAATTAACATGCTTTAATGAGATAATTGCAAGGCAGCATCCATCTTGCAGAGATGTTCCATTTACTGATTTTCTATCTCTGTTCAGTTTCGTTTCTCACCCACTCTCTCAATGTGAAACTAGTCAAAATCAAAAATATTGTCACATTCTGTACTCTGATCTTTGTATCCAAAGAAACAAGAATTCAATTATATATAATATTTGGGAAAATTATTAAAAGAATGTGATTTCTTTAAAGGTCAAATGTTTTTTGTCTAAATGATCTTGGCTAATATTTTCTTTCTCTCTCTCTCTCTCTCTCTCTCTCTCTCTTCTTTTTTCCTTGTGCTGTTCTCATAAAATTGCTGCAACAACAGGTAAGACACTTTTCTGCTTATTTTATGTGCAGATTAATATCATTAATAACCATAGTTTCTCCCTCTCTGGTTTTAACATTATATACTATTCACTATTGTTTAAAGGTTTGGTGTTTTTTTTTTTTTTATTTGTCATTTGTTCTGCTAAATAATTTTGTGAAAATCATGTTTTTTTCCCCCTAAGAATTCTGTTCTTGTAAAGATTTTATATCTCTTAAGAATTCTTAGAAAAACAAACAAACATGATTTTTCATGATATATACTGTATATATTGTGGCGGGAAGAGTAAATGACAGACACAGTGGGTGTGGCGTCAGGCCTCGGAGAGGCTTTTATTCAACAGAAATATAAAAATAACGTGTCTAAAGGGGTTGAAGTGTCCAAAATAAACAGGGGATCTGGTGTCCTCCTCGTGCTGCGGGGTTCGTGAAGGAGGGGCAGTGTTCGAGAAGGAAGGGTCCAGGTAAGGGGCGGCGCGAGGGGCGGCGGCTTCGTTTAGCGGCTTCGTCCTCCTTTTGGCCCGCGGCGCTTCCAAGGGTTATACGGCCCGGCATCCTGGCCCGTCAGCCGTCTCGCGGGTGCGGTACTCGTCGCTCAACGCTCCCTTCCTGGAACCACGAGGACACCAGCGTGCATGCACGGGGAAGAGACCGGTCTCCCGAGGAGAGGCGCGCTCGGCATATAACAGCGGCGGTGATGAGGCTCCATTCACTTCAGGTGTGCCTCATCACACGCCGACAGACCTGGACTTTCAGCGCCCCTCCTCTCTCACACACCCACTCCCGTCGGGAGCCTGGTGAAGGGCGGCGATTAAGGGACGGGGTAACGATGATAATGAGGGGGAGGCAGCCGACTCGTCACAATATATATACTGTATATATATATATATATATATATATATATATATATATATATATATAACTGTATGTGTATATATATATATATATATATATATATATATATATATAACTGTATGTATACACAGTTACACGTATATATAATATATATATTTTTTTACCTTTAAATTAAACATGAAGAGAACACTACCATTTTGTTTTAACATGTTCTGATTCTTTGGTGCACATTATTCAAAAAAAGAAAAAAAAAGTCATTTTGACTAATGCTATTAAGTGTTTCACTTGGAAATGTCAGGTTATGGTAGTTAATAGGTTGTGAACTTTGTTTCATGTTGAATTTTAAGGCCTGGGTCCAATATATATATATAAGTGTGTACAATTTGTAGTCTATTTGTACTCTGTTGTACCCTTGAATTACTCAGGAATGGCCCGTCTTTGCAGACAAACACCAACACAAAGACATACTTTAGTTATAATGGGCTTTAACTATAAGTCACAGAGTGAAATGGAAAATCGAACCAAATTAAAAATATACCAGTTGGTTACAAATATCACACGTCTATTTGGATTCCAACAATTTAAATCAAATGTTCGTATGTGATATAATTTAAGCAGATATTTATTTCTCTAGCTTGAATTCCACCGATATGACAATACATGAGGTGCTCTCTGCCAAGCGTGAGCCACTGCCATCCATTCATCTTAATAGAACATTTCAGCGTACAAAGAAAGACACTATTTCCTGCTCTCCAGTAATCCAAACAAACTCAACTGTGGAGCATCAGTTCTTGCCCAGAGCTGAGAGCATGTATTGATCCATTTTCCTTCTATTTGTACTCTTGTCATCATAGTCATTCAAGCTAAGTAACATTTTGTTCGCTTTGTTTGAAAGGAACATCTTGAGGTTTTTGTTTGATTGTATGATTGTTTATTTGTTTCAAGATCCACATCTCTGAATTTAATTTGGGCAAAAGAATGATCTCCCATTTAATGAGTGAAAACAACAAACCTTCCAAAACAGATATTTTTATTATGTGTCTGTTCAAGCAAATGAAAACAGGTATCTTGGAGTATTCACACATGTATGAGAGTTTGTGATAATATTTGTCTAAGTATCTTGTAACACTGCTCATAAATGGTTTTATTGACTTGAGTCAACAGCTCAACAATATACCTGGGTAGTGCCATATTTAATTTTCGACAGGAATGAAAACGAGGCTACATTATGAGGGACTGAAGTACAGTGTGTTCAATAGATTGTACTCTTGTTTAACAATAAACTTAGGGCCAGATTTACTAAACAGAGCAAAATAGCGTTAGAGCGTTAATTCCATAAAAGCGCCGATGGAAGGGGAAAATTCTGCAGGTGATTTACTGACAATGCACACATTAAACAACACAGACGCAGCTAGATCATTTCCATAATGACCAGCGTAATCTACCAAGAGCAGCGCAAATTACCGCCTGCTTTAATACATGTTTTTTTGGGCGTTAAATAATGTGCAAACATTAGTAAATCGCGTTGCGTAAATTATTTTAATACTCTCCTCACATAAATTTTGCATCTGAAAGGGAAACTCCTACAAATGCAAAAATAACTGTGTCCATGCCTTTTCTGTGCTAATTCTTCACTGCGCGTCTTTAGTAAATCCTGACAGTACTATTTTAATGGCAAAAGACAGTTTGCGCTGGTGCGAGCTGTTAGTAAATTGGGCCCTTATTGTTCAGCTGATGAACAAAAAAAATCTGTTGACAAGAACTTCATAAAACAATTTGGAATGTTGTGAAAATTACATGATTTAGGACTTTTATACAATGTGTGACATTGTAAAGACTATTTGTGGCACAGTTATTTCACTTTACTGGTCTGTAAATAATTGGAATTTGTCTGTAAACATCATATAAAATGTGCCAAATGATCTGAGCTGTGAGAGAGCCAGACTTGTTGAACTACGCTGCTCAAACGGGAACTGTGGGTTTGAATCTGGACTATTTTGTGTCCTGAACCCATTCTGATTATTTCCTGACATTCCATGGCATTTTATTTTGCTCAAAGGTTGCTCTTTCAAGTACAAACTTTGTCTCAGATGTTTCTCCTAAACATTTTTTGAGTTCATATTGAGATTTTTGACATTTGATAGTAAATGTTTAGGTAGGAACATCTGATTTATGATGTTGATGTCTGACTTGTGAGTTTACTAGGATTTGTTTCCTAGTAGGGAAATCTCATTGCTGTCTAGGACACGTTTGAGAAACAGATTACCTTCCTACGAGAAACTACAAGTATAAGCCACATATATCTTGGCAAATCTGAGTACAGTTTGTGACCTTGTTAAGATCTTTTCTGAAACATGTTTCAGAAATGTGAGCGAGAAATTTTTCTTAGTCAGTAAATTGGCAAAAGCCCCAAAAATAATATTAAATACACACTGTTCAAGTGAGGTTGTACAGTAAATCTACTGTGCATGTTTTGCACAGTCATAAGAAGGAAATGAATATAGTTCGAGCATCTTTATAAATAACTCTTAAGGCCCTGGTGCCCAGAAAGGTTTGCATGAGTATCCCCGGGCATGTGGAGTGAAAGAGGAAGGTCGTTTAAAGGATGGAACACACGCAGAAGATGCCTGTGTGCCGTGACTGAACAAACCCAGGGCTCAGGAGGAGCCATCCGTCTTCCTCTCTACATCCAATTATTCAACCCGCTCTCACCCACTGAGAAAAATGGAGCAAACGAGGGAGAGCTTAATTAGTGATAATTAAAGACCAAAAAAGGAATAGAGGAGAGGCACAGAAAAAAATACCCTGCCAAGTTAGACCGAGGGACAAGCGGTTGTGGATGAAAAGAGAGAGTGAGAGAGGAGAGGGTTACGGGGAAAAAACAGAAAGTGGAAAGTAGCATTATGTAGCAGGTTTTGTGTAAAGTTTCAGTTTCAAAATCTCTAGGGTTTTTCCTGCATTTTTGGCAGCCATGTAAGCAAAAATTTCAGCAACCAAAGCAAATTTTAAAATATTTTATTTTGTTGTTGATTTATATTAAACAGTCTTTTTGGACATATATTTGGCAACTATGACAGTTAATAATGTCAGAGCTAAAATTATCGCTGTTTAAACGTGTGCAAATGAAACACATTAATGATTAATTTGTAAGTAATGTGGTGTATTTATGATTCAAATAAAATATAATTCTACTAAATTCTACACAGGTGAAGACAGCTATGAAACGGCTTCTTCAAACAGTATTTATAATAGTTTTTAATTATTTTAATCAATTAAATGTTTCTTTAGTGATTCAAAGTATCAATGTCAAATCTAAATTTTCCCGACATGGTGTGTATGCTCATATATGACCTATGCTGTATATTAGCTACCACTGAAGTCCTTTCTTTGACCAGGAGAAGCCCTGTGTAAATTGCTGTTATTATCCCTGCAAACCTGTCATGTCCCTTGTCTGTTCATAGTCCCTCCTCCGCTCCCTCTTCTCTCTTCTTATCTGTGGGTCCCTGTGTCTTTGGCCTGTATCTCTTGGGTACTGATCCCTATGCGTCCATAACATTGGCCTCTGCTCCCTCCTCCTTACATTCCAGCAGTGTAGTGAGTCCCAGCTGACGGACGGCGAGCGACGGGCACGTCCTTCTCCATGAGAGTCACTCCGCCTGAGGGTTCAACCTTCTCCTTAGTCCTCAAAGCACTTTCATTTTCTCTTTTCCTGTTTCTTCTGTTCATCCTACTAAATACGGCTGTCTGATCAGCTAATGCGTACTTGAGAGGGACTGTGTATGAGATGTTTGAGAAAAGAAGAAAGATAAATAATGTAGTGTGTGTTTGAATTATTGTGTAGTTTCTACACTACCATTCCAAGTGGAAACAGTTGAGAATTTTTCATTTATATGAAGAAATTGGTACTTTTATTCATCAACATTCTTAAAACTCTTTATTGGCATTGATGGATGCATGAAGAACCTTTAACATCCTTGGAAACTTTCCATTCCACGAAAGGTTCTTCATAGTGGAAAAAGATTCTTTAGATTATTAAAATGTTCTTTACACTAAGATTTTTTTTTATTATTATTATTTACTGAAAGGTTCTTTTAAGAACCCAAAATGTTTCTCCAACCCTTATGTTGGAAAAAAAATTAAGAGTTAAAGGATGAATTAAATGAAACAAAAAATACATTCAGGAAATGAATAGGCCCATCAGACCGTACGATCAAACTGTCTTCTTTCAAGACACTCAAGCTTGGAACAGTCTTCACTTCTCTAATGACCAACAGGCTGACTAGTTTTCTGAAGAAATGGTTTCATTTGTCCCATTTTTTAAAACAAATTTGAAGTTTAGAAATGCAGTCTACTTCAGCAGCTGAAAAAGGAGACTGAAAAAGTATTACGATTTACACACTTCATTAAGTAGCACAACCGTTTTTAACTGTGCCAGGATAATTTAGGTTTCTCTAGTACCAAATTAGCACATTAGAATGATTTCCTATGGATGAACTAACACAGTGTTTTCTTAGTAGACCTGAGTAATGGCTGCTGGAAATGGGGTTTTCCTTCACAGGTGAAGATGGAATAATGAAATAGTTATATAATGCAATAATAATAATAATAGTCTTTGACTGTTTTTAATTTTAATTTAATTTAATTTTAATTTAATTTAATTTAATTTTATTCAATTAAATGTCCTTTGTTGAACAAAAGTATACGTTTAATGATGGTGTAACTAAATATAGCTTAATATGTTGGAACCTATTTTTCTCTCACAAAGTATTTATTTATTTATTCACTTAGTTCTTAAATAATTATATAAATACACAATTTCACATTGTAATGTATACAAATCTAACATAAATAATGCACAATAAATGGCAAATAAATAAATACAGGTATTTATTTATTCACTTCTTAAAGAATTATATAAATACACAATTTTACATTGTAATCTGTAAAAATCTAACACATAAATAATGCACAATAAATGCCAAATAAATAAATAAATACAGGGATTTATTTATTTATGTATTTATTCATATATACCACAGCGTGTATCATATTGTGAGGTATTCGGCAATCCTCTTATTTAAATCTATCTCTCTGACTTGTGATCATTTGAGCAATGCTATTATTCCCATCACATTATCAGAACATATGTAGCATCATTTCATCTGTTTGTTGTGGTTTGCACCGTTGAATAGGCCCTGCACGTTTGAACGTGGCGCTTGCATGTTTATACGTCCTGCGTTTAGAAGATTAAAATTGACCTCTGTAATTTCTGATCCATTCAGTAGCATTGCAGGTGTTCATGAGTGACTCAGAACCATTATCATCGACAAAGAAACAAAGGCACACAGCTGCGGCGTAGAGCCTAGAGACACACAATCACACACACTCGCTCATTTACCTCTAACTCACTGATGCAGTAGACAGTAATTTTATCACTGTAATTAAGTCTCTAATAAAAATCTCCACACACGTACAGCTCCAGATAAGTGTTTGTGTGATAGTGTGACAGACAGATGGTCACACTCCGCTCTGGTGCACTAGAAACTTACGAGTACTCGTCAACTCTGATCATCTCCTTCGTAATAAGTCTTTGCTTCTAAAAGGCCCGAATGATCACACTTGTGACAGCCAGGTGTATTAGAAAGCGTCCCTAAAATTAAAATGTGTAAATTAACAGGTGAGTGAAAAAGACAAGAAAGGAAAGAACTAGAATTAAGGGATGCAACTATATATATTAAAAATATTGGTTTACAAGTGCTTTTTTCTTTTTTTTTCTTGTGCACTTAAAAATAGTGGAAAAATAAAAGATAAATTGACAGTGAGTTGCTGTAAATATTACATTAACATTACTGTAAATATTAATCACAAATCTATCATGAATTATTATTATTATAATTTTTTTTTCTATTTACTTTTTTCTGTTACATTACAGACCCAGCTAATCAATCATTCCATTCATGGTAAAACAAAAACAAAAAAAACAGTTATTTAGTCATCATTATTATTATTATTATTAGTTTCTCCACTACTACAGAGGTATGAACTTTACCAGCCAGATGTGGATGAGTCAGTATTCGTGCGGTGCAGATGAGTCAATTAGGCCTAACTCTCAAGAACGTGTGTGGTATTTCAGCGCTGTGGTCTCATGAATGTTTTATTAGAGCTTTTGTGCATAAGCCTTGCTGCTCAGTACACCAGGGAAACCTGTTTTTTAAACATAAGTAAACCTGCATGTTAACAAACAGATAGCACAAGGTCATAATAACTTTCCTGTCTTCCTGGATTCATCTTTTCTGGGTCTGTATTCCACCCTTCCAGTCTCCTGCTTCTCTCCTTCTTGTGTCTTTGGTGCATGTAATATTTATTGAGCACGGTGGAGGTTCATAACAGCAGGCTCAGATGACCTTGATCAGGCAGGCGTGAGAACAATTACAGGAAAACAAACCAGCACAAAATGAGATTTTACGTGTTCTTCCCTGAGGTGAATTAGCGCCCCAATTAGTTTATATCCAGTTGCTTTTTTTTGGTTGCTTTTTTTGTAGTCCAAATTACAACCGCCAATTACCTTACACTTGAAATCTTTTACAATAGCACAGGTCACATTACTTCTTAAAAGTTACCCTTTGAGATATGTGTACTTTTTAAATACTTCTTTTATATTTTATATATTTTTAATGTTTTTTTTAAATATTTTTTATGTTTAATAACTCACAAGTTTGGGGTGTGTAAGATTTGAAAGTCAATTATATAATCCATTTTATATATATATATATATATATATATTAATACATATTTATTTTGTATTACTTTCTTTTCTTCCACATTTATAGAATATTCATTCAGCTTTTTCTCCATGTGTTTCAAGCATTTTGAGTGATTTCTTTTAGTCAGTAAACATCTACTTCAGGTGCCCAGCTCGTGTCTGGTATCTCTGAGAGTTGGATCACTGATCTCACTAAATGGGTACAATTAAATCATGAGCGGGTGGTGGAGACCCTCACCCACGTGATGCATCCGAACTGTGCTCCCGCAGCGCCTGAAAGAGCTCGTTCTGGCTCTGATTCCAACTCCCCTCACTAATTAGGCAAGATTCCCACTCATATTTGCAGATTTGCATCCTTAAAAAGGATATAATAATGTCAAGACTGTTATGAAATTCTGCCGCTGTCTTTCTTGTGTTACCGTAGATTAGTAAAGCTTTTTTATTTTTTGGACCAGGCTGATCTTTGTCTCGAAGCTTAATGTCAGACTTTGCTCATCTTGAAGGAAGGTGGAAAGGGTATCAGAGAATAACGATCGGGTGTCATTTTGGGAGACAAGGGAGGAGAGGAGGTTGTGATTGGGAACAATGGGAAAGAATTCAGAACGAAACAGTACGTCATAAAGGCTTTGAGGGCAAGTGCATCTCTGACTCTGACTGATGGACTCCCCAGAGCTTCAGCCATATGCCATTGCTCATGATGTCATTCATACAACTTTTATACCTGAATGTGTTATGAAACTTTCATAATTCACACTGAAAGCATTGATATGCTATTGGTTTCGAGCACTTAATGTGAATTAATCCTTGGCGTGTTTTGAAAAGTGACTTTAATGATTTTGCCGATGTTGACTCTCTGGGCTTGTTTCCTAGATACAAATTTAGTTAAATCCTTGATTAAATCGCACTGCCAGCAATTAGTTCCTATTGACAATCGTTAATAGCTCAGACCTGTACTTCATTAGTAGTCAGAGAACTAGTCCAAAATTAAGTTCTCAGGGGTCGGTAGAAATCAATTATGTCATAGCTGTTGCTCATCAGTCAGCTGGTTTTGCTGATGTACAAAAATGTACAACCAGCATTAGTTAAGCACAATTCACACATGGTTTGGATAAAAAAAAAAAAAAAAAAAAAATATATATATATATATATATATATATATACACACACACACACACTCACTAATTTATTTATTTGTATGTATGTATTAATAATAACTAAATATATAATACATTTGATTTTATGCATGTATTTTAATAAGTTATATTAATATTTTCTAATTATTGTAGTATATAATATATATACACAATGTAATTTTTTTCTTGTTCATTTATTTAATCATTTAGATTATTTATATTATTAATTATATGAATTATCTATTATTTATGTGTAGTAGATTTACACAAGTTTATTTCATCATGCTCAGAACCTTCTTGTTTCTTGTGTGTTTGATGACATTGCAAGGCATTCCGAATAAGCCAAATTTTGTCAAGTGAAGCAAACTTCTACAGTCATCTCTGTTCAGTGTGTAGGGACCCTGAGAATCGAAACGCAGCTTGAGTCAGAAGATGTATGACAGTTAAACATGATTCTTAGACACGCTCAGGATTAGATCATTGCTTTGAGGAGTTCAGCTGAACTTTCCTGTTTGCTGGCAGGACTGGGCACTTCTGCTCTGAGCCACTGATGCACGAGATGCCGTGTTTCCCGCAGCGCTGATGGCTCCCGTGACGAGGGACTTTGCTGTCTGCTCATAATTTGATTGTTAGCATATGGTGCTATGCTTACGGAACAGCCTCAACTCATCAAATATTCACCATTACAAACAGAACAAAAAGCTCCCCCCACCTGCTGTGACATTCATATTTCATACAGCTCACTCTGTCTTTGCTCTGTCTTTCTCCAGGCCCTGAAGGTTTCCGTGGCTTCTCTATTGTTTTTCTTCTCATTTCTCTGTCTCTCAGGACAAGCACTCAAGGCACTGCCATCTTTGGAGCAGTAGGGGTGGGTGATAAAATGATCGAAATATTACAAGAAGATATGAGTAATTTTATATCACGGTACATATACATATGTACCTGTTCTATGAATATAATATAATTTATAAAACAGTTAGTTCCATTCCTCGATTCTGATTGGTCAGCAGCTGTGTTTTATTCACGATACAGCACGGCTATGACCGCTTTACCCAACATTTCTGTGTATCACTGGCGGGAGGAGCAAACGACAGACACAGTGGGTGTGGCGTCAGGCCTCGGAGAGGCTTTATTAAACAGAAATAATAACATAAAGTGTCCAAAGGGGAAAAAGTGTCCAAAAGAAACAGGGGGTCTGGTGTCCTCGTCGTGCTGCGGGGCTCGTGAAGGACCTGGCAGTGTTCTGGAAGGGAGGGTCCAGGTAATAGGGCGGAGTCCGGCGGGCCGCACGCGCTCGCTCTGGTCCGGGGTGCGAGGGGCGGCGACTTCATCATAGCGGCGGCTCTTCCTCTTCTTCCGCGGAGTCCGGCGGGACTTGCTCGGCCCGGCATCCTGGCCCGACGGCCGTAAAACGGGTGCGGCTTTCGGACTCTGGTGGCGCGGAAATCCCTCCGCGCTCCCTTCCTGGACCCACGAGGACACCAGCGTGCATGCACGGGGGAAGAGACCGGTCTCCAGAGGAGAGGCGCAGCCGGCATATATACAGCGGCGGTGAGGAGGCTCCATTCACTTCAGGTGTGTGCCTCATCACACACCGCCAGACCTGGCTGTTTCAGCGCCCCTCCTCTCTCACACACCCACTCCCGTCGGGAGCCTGGTGAAGGGCGGCGGTTAAGGGACGGGGAGTGCTGATAATTAGGGGGAGGCAGCTGACTCGTCACATCCCCCCCCCCCCAAGCGACATCCCCGTCATCCGGCCGCCGCCCACACAGGAGTGCTACCTTCCTCAACCAGGCTCCAGCGGTCGGAGTGGGCGGGGCAGGGATTCCTCTCCGGGCAACTCTCCCTCTCGCACCGCGCCGGAACCGGGACAGAGAAACCGGGTTTTAGTCGACAGCCTCAACCAACCACAGGGTAAATGACAATAAAAGAAACGTCACTTACCCCTTAGGTGGCTGGGAGGCCGTCTCCGTCGTTCCTCCGTCCCAGTGCGGGTTTTCACGAACTTCTGCGAGCGAGAGGGGATGACGTCATCGGTGTTGCCCAACTGCGCTGTCTAGGCTCCGCCTTGCCTGCATTCTCCACCACTGTGGCGGGAGGAGCAAACGACAGACACAGTGGGGTGGCGTCAGGCCTCGGAGAGGCTTTTATTAAACAGAAATAATAACATAAAGTGTCCAAAGGGGAAAAAGTGTCCAAAAGAAACAGGGGGTCTGGTGTCCTCGTCGTGCTGCGGGGCTCGTGAAGGAGGGCAGTGTTCTGGAAGGGAGGGTCCAGGTAAGGGGCGGAGTCCGGCGGCCGCACGCGCTCCCGCTCTGGTCCGGGGTGCGAGGGGCGGCGGCTTCATCATAGCGGCGGCTCTTCCTCTTCTTCCGCGGAGTCCGGTGGGACTTGCTCGGCCCGGCATCCTGGCCCGACGGCCGTAAAACGGGTGCGGCTTTCGGACTCTGGTGGCACGGAAATCCCTCCGCGCTCCCTTCCTGGACCCACGAGGACACCAGCGTGCATGCACGGGGGAAGAGACCGGTCTCCAGAGGAGAGGCGCAGCCGGCATATATACAGCGGCGGTGAGGAGGCTCCATTCACTTCAGGTGTGTGCCTCATCACACGCCGCCAGACCTGGCTGTTTCAGCGCCCCTCCTCTCTCACACACCCACTCCCGTCGGGAGCCTGGTGAAGGGCGGCGGTTAAGGGACGGGGAGTGCTGATAATTAGGGGAGGCAGCTGACTCGTCACAATATATATATATATATATACACTGTATATATATGAAGAGTTCCAATGCAAAAGCCTCTAAACTATATATATTTAAATGTAACAGGTTCTACTTTGCCTCGCTCCGAGCGGGATTAGAAACGACGATCTTCCGCACGGGAGGCGGGCGCTCTACCGAGGAGGCTAAAGCCTCTAACGTCAGTTGCTAGAGCACCTCTTATTGAGATCAGGGGAGTTAGGTTTTACACGCACCAGCACTTACTTGCCTGGTCTTACTTGCCTACGTCTGTTACACTCACCCCCCTAAAACTCACTCCCATCCGGGTCACGGCACCACATGTAAACTGTTCTACTTCGCCCCGCTCCGAGCGGGATTCGAAACCACGATCTTCCACACGGGAGGCAGGCGCTCTACCGAGGAGGCTAAAGGCCACGGCCTCTAGCGTCAGTCCTTTTTGTTTATCCTTTTTATCTTTCATTCAAAAAATTCACAAATTTCCAACCTATCATTGAAGTAAAACAATTGAAAGTGGGGAGAAAATCTCATGATGAAATAAATGCTTTCACTATTTCATGTTGGCCACAATTATTGGCACCCAATTATTGCAACGTCCTTTTCCCAGCACAACAGCTCTGAGTTTTCTCCTATAATGCCTGAAGACTTTGGCGAACACCTGATAAGAGATCAGAGACCATTTCTTCATACAGAATCTCTCCAGATCCTTCAGATTCACAGCTCCATGTTAGTACTTCTTCTCTTCAGTTCACCTCACTCATTTTCTACAGGGTTCAGGTCAGAGGACAGAGACAGCAATTGTAAAAGATTCATTTTGTGCTCAGTGACCCATTTTTGTGTTTATTTTGATGTTTGTTTTGGATTGTTGTCCTGGTGGAAGATCCACACACGGCCCAATATAAGATTTCTAACAGAGGCAGTCAGATTTTGATTTTTTATCTGTTGGTATTTGATAGAATCCATGATGCCATGCATCTGAACAAGATGTCCAGGACCTCCGGCAGAAAAACAGGCCCACAACATTAAAGATCCAGCAGTATATTTAACCGTGGACATGGGGTACTTTTTTATCCCTGTTTGTACTAAACTCATCTGGTGGGTTTGCTGCCAAAAAGCTCTTTTTTCAGTTTCATCTGACCATAGAAGCCAGTGCCATTTGAAGTTCCAGTCGTGTCTGACAACTGAATTTGCTGGAGTTTGTTTTTGGATGAGTGAGGACAATTTTTCTTGAAACCCTCCCGAACAACATGTGGTGATATAGGGGATGTTTGATTTTTTTTTTTTAGGTTTCTGACCCCAAGACTCAACTAATCTCTGCAATTCTCCAGCTGTGATCCTTGGATAGTCTTTGGCTACTCAAACTCTCCTCCTCACCGTGCATTAGGACGATATAGACACACGTCCTCTTTCAGGCAGATTTTTAACATCTTTAGTTGATTGGAACCTCTTAATTATTACTCTGATGTGGAAATGGGGATTTTCAATGTTTTAACTCTTTTCTTACAGCCACTTTCTATTTTGTGATGCTCAACAATCTTGTTCGTCACATCAGAAATATATTTTTTGTTTTTTCTCATTGTGATGGATGATTAAGGAAATTTGGCCTTTGTGTTCCTCATATTTATAATCCTGTGGAACAGAAAGTCATGGCTGACATTCATATTCATTAACTGAAGGTTTCCGTTGGCTTCTCTAAAAATTGTTTTTCTTCTCATGTAGGACATAGCACTCAAGGCACTGCCATCTTTGAAGCAGTAGGGGTGTGATAAAATGATTCTATTACAAGAAGATATGTTAATTTTATATCAATATACATATGTACTAGGGGGAATATATTTTGGCCAATTTATACATATATGAATTCTCTCAACTTACACGATACAGCAGCTATGACCGCTTTACCCAACATTTCTGTGTATCACTGATTTATATATACTGACTGTATATATATGAAGAGTTCCAATGCAAAAGCCTCTAAAAGCCATCTTGGTAATATGGTTCACTTCAAAAAACATACACCTATACGTAGTATAGAACTCTTCATATACCTATATATATATATATATATATATATACCCACATAAAAAATACTATAGTAATTTATAGTAAATACTATAGTGTTTTTGAACCATACTATAGTAAAGTACTTGAATTAATTTGTTGTGGTAATTATATAGTTGCTGTGGTAATATAACAACTATAGTAATATAAACAAATTACTTTACCCAATACTGTACTAAGTTTTCTACAACTATAGGGTATATTATACTACATTATACTACAGTGTACTGTAGTAAAAACTAAAGTAGGCTATACTACAGTATTTATTACAGTTTATCAGTTCACTATAGTTAATACTACAGTATGCTTTAGAATTCATTAACAAATGGTTGTAAATACTATAATATATACAGTATAATATACTTTACTATAGTATGGTTCAAAAACACTATAGTATTTACTATAAATTACTATAGTATTTTTTCATGTGGGTATATATATATATGGACATACACACACACACACACACAAAACTTCATCTTTCTTCTTCACCTGTGCTATTCTTTTCTTTCAAGAAGAAAAAAGTCTGAAATAGTAAAAACAGGAAGCACTTGAGATTGAACAGTGATCATGATTCAGTTGTAGATGGTGAGAGAGATTTGGAAAGGTTGTTGGCTTATCAGGCTGTCTATCAGCAAAGACAAAGGTCAAGACAACGCCAATGACCGGACATTATCAGATCTTACCCAAAGTCAAACCTTTGCTGAGAGCCACTCAGTGTTTGATGGTATACTAGGAAACCTGTGGTTTCAAGAAGAAACTTTAACATCCATGGAACCGTTCCACTGCACAGCAGATTCTTTAAAGTGGAAATAAAAGGTTATTTAGATTGTCAAAATGTTCCTTACACCAACAATATATAAACAAACAAACAAAAAAAGGTTCTTTATAGAACTGTTTACTGATAAGTTCTCTGAGGAACCGAAAATGGTTCTTCTATTGCATTGCTAATGAAAGCTTTTGGAAGCATTATTTTTAAGTGTAACCCAGGGGCGTAGCGTCTGGGTATGCAGGGTATGCAGGTGCATATGGGCCCGGGCAGATTGGGGGCCCACCGAGCCGAGGGGGAACTTTTAATTGAAACAAGGGAACAAATATAGAGCCCTGCACGGGCCCGGCCCTTGTCCGACAGCTAATCAGAATTCTCCGCCCGAGTGCAATCCGAAAGTGTCAGTGTTTTTTCTCTCTCTCTCTTTCTCTTCCCCTTTACACAGCTGCTGTTGCAGCTTTTTTGTGTATGTATGTGTGTATGTGTGTGCATTATGTAAAAAGTATATATATATATATATATAAATTAAGTTTAGGGTTTTTTTAATGGCAAAGTGCAATTTCAATTCTCTTATATTTCGTTTCGTTTCTTTATTAAGTTAATTTTGAAACATGATTGGAATATTTTATGTTTGTTAAATTCAAGTTTTTGTTTTTTTTAAATACCAAGCGGCCAGTGTAGACAGTGAGTTGAGCAAATGTTTGACCAGTTTAGCCTTCTCAAATAAACACGACTTGGAGACATAAAAAACTTAATGCATTTCACAATATACATTTAAAAAATTTAAGATAAATGTGTGATAAATATAAAATCATTTGTGCTAAGAGTGGAAGCTGAAGCGCGCTTTGAAGGACATGGAGGCGCTAGCGAGATCACTTGCATTTTTTTGGGGGGGGAAATTAAAATACGCCATCATAAAATAAAGAAAATAAACAGGGTGGCTTTCTGCAGTCTTGATCTTGAGCAGGAAGGCTTCACAAAAACTGAAGCGAAACTCAGCAAATACTTGCCTCACTGACATGATAAATATATTTATAGAAGAATAAAATGAAATAATTCAAATCAAAAATAATTATTAATCCTATTTCTCTCTAAAGGCGCATTATATGGGGAAACGTCAACTTCAAATAAGTTTTTTTTGGGCCGCTTCATTGTGCTTGCATGCATCAAATAAAAATTATAAAACTAAACTTTCATTATGTCAAAATTCCGTTATATTAAATGTGATGCAAAAAAATAAAATAAATAAATAAATAATTAACATCTCTCTATAAGGCGCATCATGAGACCAATGAGATTTTTTTTTTTTCAATATGCATTCAAAAGATATTTCGTGCTGCAAATATTAAAGGGAAAATATAAGTCATGCCGCTTGGATCGTCGCAAAAACATTTATTGTTTGTATTTGATCTTAAAATACAGAAGGATACTTTGTGTTATAATAAAAAAGCACAAAGCTTATTGTGATTATTGGGTGGCTTGCGTGCAATGAATGGACTTGAAAACGTTAAATATTATTTCCAAGAAAAATCAACAATAAGTTAACCGAGTTGGAGCCCATATCATTTGGGGGGGCCCGTACAAATTTTTTGCTTATGGGCCCGGGGCTGACTTGCTACACCACTGGTATAACCACTTTTGAAATCACTTGCAGCATCTCTTTTTACCTGCTGCATCTTTTCACCAAAGCTTAGCACATTAACCAATGACCATTGATCTTTCCCTCTTCCACTAATCTTTCTTTGTTTATATTGGTGGACCTTCCATGGACTCTTGTCTTGCTTCGAATCCTTCAGGCTGCTAATTACGGCCAAGCAATTCACTTATCAGAGAAGCACTTTGCCATAAATTAATAGCAGCCCTGAAAACAAATCTCATCTGACTCTCTGGGTGACCGACGCGTTTGTTTGAATTTCCTGTATCTGATTCCTCACCGCCTGTGAAATTTAATTAAATATGCCTCGTCACATTTCACATTGTTCTCTTAGCGTCCTCTTTCTATCTCCCAATCTCTATCTCTTTCTCTCTGATGCATCTCTCCCTCTTTTTCACAGCTCTCTTGGGTGTCTAAGACCATCACACAAAGGCTGTGTTCACACCTGGTATTAAAGAGAAAGTTCATCTCAAAATTAATATTCCGTCATCATTTGCTCACCTTCATGTCATTTCAAACCTGTATGACATTCTTTCTACAAAAGATGAACATCAGTGGGGTCTAATTTTGTTTAGTTGTTTTGGACCTCATTGTCCTTCATTCAGCACTCTTAAAAATTCCAAATGTTGGTTTTCAAAGTGATGCAATTGAAGAAATGTTTTCTTTCTTTGTGTGATTTTTTATTATTATTATTATTATAAAGAATCTTCTGTACAATGGAAATGTTCCATGGATGTTAATTGTTCTTCATGGAACCATACGTGTCAAAGAAGAATCTTTATTTTTAAGACAAAAACAGTTGAAACGCTCTTCAAAATATCCTCTTTTGTGTTAAGCAGAAGAAAGAAAGTCATACAGGTTTCGAACAGCACTCAAATGATGACAGAAGTGTCATGTTTGGGTGAACTCTTTAATACCAGGTGAAAACGGAGGCTAAACCGAAAATAAGAGAAAGGCCTCAGCTAGCATCATTGAACTGTTAGCAATGGCAGGTGGGAGCTGTCATTGCTGAACTCTTCACCGTAGTTCTGTAAGTTTCTAATTCTAAAGACTGAAGCTGGTTGACTGTAGAGTTGTCAATGCGTACACCTGAGCTCTTGGCAACACTCTCCATGTCAAATCTGTCTGAGGTGAGGTTTGCAAAAAACAACTGCCTTGGGCTCCATCAGGATTGTGTAGGAGTATTTTTTGTCCTCTCTCTCTCTTTCACATATAATTTACACCCTCTCACATTTTGCTTCGACATCTACTTAGCTGACTAAAAATGAGTTATGAGAAAGGAGGGTGGAGGGATAAATAAACTTTTTTCATTTGATAAAGAAAGCTAATTGCCAAGAATGCTCTTCAGGGACATGACATTTGGTTTTCCTCAGGTGTTCAATTCCTGATTTATACTTTTCTTTACTTTTCTAGCAGGCATATGTCTCACCTTGCAGGTGGCTGTTTAAATGTTTAGAATATGATCTGGTTTTACATGTCTGACTAATTAATCTCCAGGCTCTGATAACCACGGGTTCACCATTTTAGTGAACGTGCCGTTTAGACGTGATATTTAGAATTCATGTGGGATTTTTTTTCTTCTTGAAGCAGACTGGTTCAAATGAGTTTCTCCTCTCGCGGAGAGAGTGAGTTTGAATGGGCCCGTAAGAGCGACATGCGTTAAATGCAAATTGATTGCAAAGGCGTCTTCATGGAGCTTTATCCAGCCCAACTACCCCGAGCAGACACTTTGAAGAGCTTAAACTGACCCTAGCCTGAACCCTCTACCCTCAGAAACTCCTTTCAGCTGCCTCACTGTCCTCCTCTCTGTCTCTCTTTGTATGCTTTTCCACCTACTACCCTGCTGGCTTCATTTGTGTTGGTGTGAAGCTGGCATCCCCCAAGGTTCCGTCTTGGGCCACTTTTTTCTTGTGCGTGCGTCTTTCAGTATTTGGCTTGTAAAGCTCATGATGTGTCCCAGCATCTGCTCAGCAGCTCAAAAGTAAACACAGACAGAGGGTCCAACTGAGCGGGAAAGCAGAGATTGTACTCAGGGGTCGTTATGTGTATCAGTTTGGCTTTGCCTACAGATGCAGACATACACTTGTTTATACTGCGGGCATCTTTCTCAGCGCAGACTGAGCGGGCAGCAGGCCACTCCATCACTCCCCATGTTGGCGAAAACAGCTGGAAAGCACACGCGCACACACATCTGTTGGACTTGGACTGATGTGACCGAGATGGCTCGCTCTGATTGGTTATCAGAGGGAACCATCAGTCCTCTGATTCACCCTGTGCTCAGAAGTGTGTGAGATGAAAGAGGATGCTGTGCTTTAGAAAGAAGGGGATGAGATTCGCGTGCCTGCGTGAGAGTCTGTGTAATGGTTGTTGCATTCAAAACACCAGAGTTAACTAGATTTTTGAATGGCCTATTAGTCCATATTCAAGTATTTTATGTATTCATTTAAATGTGTTTTGACATTTAGCAATAACACATGAAACTGTATTTGTTCTTTTGATCTTCTGAAATAACACTATATTGAGTGCACTAATGTAACATGGTATTATTGTGAAGTATTTTTTTATTACGTTATTTTTGTTTTAGTGTGTTATGGAAATAGCACATTCACAACGTGACTTGCACATTCTGACGAGCGTGTAACAAGTTCACTTTTGGTATCTTTAAAAAGGATGTTAGTATCTTGTTTTTTAATACCTTGAAGTGTTATATTTTCCTGTCATAATTCCATAATAGTATTTTTATTATAATCGTTTAGTTATCATCATGATGCACATTTTTTTCTTTTCGCCTTATTTACATATTCACTTCCTTAACAATAGGTTGCTATGGAAAAAGGCCAACTTTGTACAAAGGCCAACTGTTCAAAAATCGCATTCAGACTCAATTCAACACATCCTGTGTAAATGGCCCCTAATAAAGAGAAATCTAAGCTTGCAAGTGACATAATTTTGAGAAGGATACACAAAGGGGGGGGGGGGGGTTCAAGCTTATGAGATTCTGAGATAAAGTGTGTATATTTTCTAGAATGAGAGAGAAAGTGTGCGATAAAGAGAGATTGAATAATCCTGTCTCATGAGAGAAGAGGCCGGTAATGAAAGAGAGAAGAGAAAGAGAAGAGGGGGAGGGTTATACTGCAGAGAATTCACATTGCATAGTCATAAGAAATACTTTGCCGTGCAGTAGATGTGTATTGATCATGGCAGTGAGAAACAAGCGCCCAGATCAGACAGAGCAAGAGAGAAACTAAAATATCCTCAGCTTATGCAACCCGAGCCGCTCTTACTCACAAACTTACACCATCCTTCAGCGGATTTAAATAAGCTCTGCATTTTTAATGGCAAATTAGACACAGTTACCCAGAATTCCCTTGCTATCAGTCTCCGTTTTGTGCACGGGCTTGGACACCCCATATAACACGTAGCATTTCATTTCCACCCCATTAACTTAAGAGAAAAAAACTGTGTGTTTCAACATCGAGCGTCAAGTCACGCCGCAGCTGCGAGCAGAGCGAAGACGAGTCAAATTAAATAAAGGCCGACTGCCGTCTTTGGCATCTTCCTCTACTCTCGTCATCACGTTAAAATACTGGCGCTCTGGCACGCTGTTGCTTCATGGTTCATGGACCAGTGCACTTCTAGCCCGCAGATATAATTGTTTTAATTTGTAAACTGTATGCTCATTCCATTAGGGAGAGTAAGGAGAACCAGACTGCCTTGATCTATCCAGCGCACATGGAGAGAGACGGTTGGACCGTGGTAATGGAGTAGCAAACAATGAGTTAGGAGAGAGTTAGTCTGCACGGCATCAGGCAGTTTGGCTTTCTAGAAAACTCTACCTGTACATATTACACCTGCCTAGTGGTGTTTCGTTTGTGAATGCAACTTTAAAGTGAATGACTCATTCCAATTTAATCCATTGACTCATTGGCGTTCAGAACAAGAACAGAATTATTGAATCATAATTGTGTATACATGACTGATTTTAATTATAGTTAAATTTACACTTTAAGGCTGTTGTTGATTATATTTGATAGCTTATAGCTACATGCAGGGCCATCAGACAGTGGGTAATCGTGGAACTGAGTAACAGGGGCCCTTGGCGAGGGGGGGGGGCATAATGATATACTGATTATTATTATTATTATTAATATGATTGATGAGGTGTTGTGTTGTGAGGGGCCCACCCCCTTGGTTGTGTGACCGGGGCACAACATTTGGTGCTACGCCCCTGGCTACATGCACTGTATATTCAACAATTCAAAATACATTCAAAAATATCTGCTTTATTTTTATTTGTGAGGAAAATGCTTTTGATGCTTAAACGCTTTAATGAAGTCTCATAGTCATTTTATAGAAATCCAAATTAATTAATTAATCATAATAAGACTTGTTTCATTTATAAACGACTCTGTGCTTCTTATCAACCAATTCGATGAGTCGCTCATAACATGGAAAAGATGTACATTTCTCATCAACTTTTGGTGTAAATTTATAATGTCACTGAACAATTCTGAATATATATATATATATATATATATGCGGGATTTATACTAAATTTAGCTACAAATAGGCTAGAGAAAATGGGAATATAAATCCAGTATATATACAGTACTTATCAGCGCTGCCATTGACCAATCAGAATCAAATATTCCAGAAATTATAAGATATAATGGATTTCTACTTGATTTACCCTAGAAATAGACTAGAGAAAGTTTGTCCTTGGAAAACTTGCCCCGGCAATGCTAAGGTGTTCTGCTGGGTTGCCAGGTTGTTGTAAGGTGTAAGTGTTCTGCATGGTTGTTAGGTGTTGTTTGGATGTCTATTTCATTCCTTTTCCATCAGTATGAAATGTAACCTTTCTCCTTTGTTTCTCTCAGCCCCAATTACAAGATGTCTCTTTTCCCATCCACACCTCCCCTTTTTTGCTTCATCTATCATGTAGAGAGCCAAATTGCCCTTAAATAAGATGATAATTGAGAGAAGTGGAATCCCAGTGACAACCTGAATGGTGAAAATAGTATATAGTGATCCTGCCGAGAAAATAAAGGTGCAACAAGCTCTGACACGGTTCTGACAGTCTCCATCAGGACCCGCATGCACGCACACTTAACAATGAAGCGGAAGCAGACCATCACCAAAATTACAGCATATCCCCAGGCACAGCACACAACTGAGTTTTGCATTTAAACGGGCCTTTAGAAACCTAAAGACGCCCCTTTTAATATTCAACTCATAGACGAACACACAGATACACTCTCCATAAAACAGACGTCTGACTAAACAGTTTCCCTGCCACCAGTCGCTAAATGGATCCGTGCCGAATCCCAAACGCACCGGCAGAAGGGCGATAAAGCGAGCGGACCGCTTGGAAGCAGTTGTTTACATGTGCCCACCAACTGTTAAATTTTCCCTTTTGTTTCCTCTTAAAACACAGCATCAACTTCATCCCTTATTCATACATTAAAAGGACAGAAAAAGATATAGGAAAAGAACTAGAGAGTGTGGGCATTCTGCCCAGTCCTTTGAAGCTATTGCTCTTAATCACAGATGCCATGCTCTCCAACGGATAAAAGAATACCTGAAAAAATGCTCCTCGGCTCTATCAGTTCTTTCTAAAAGCCTTTCTGCATGGACCATTATATCAGCCAAGGTCACAGACCTGGACCGCCCAAACTTTTTGCCAGCGTGGAGACTGTGTCCCTTCAGAATGAGAGGTTTTACAGTTGATTCATCTTCCCAGAAGCGTCATGCCCGTTCAAGCCGTAGGGTCACATGCCCCCTCAGATTTTAAATGTAACTTCCAAAAGAACTATTTGTGCCTTTGAAAATGGAGCTGCATGATTGTTGTAGGTTTAAAAAGGTTACTGTGGAAGAGATTGCCAGGTCTATGTTGGTGTATATCTAGATTATTTGTGTTAAATGGAAAATGGTTATCATATACAGTGTCCACCTTTATATTTTACAGCTTTTTTTCAAACTGTCACTGCACAGTTAGACAGTATTTGAATAAAATAATAACAATTTATTTGCAACAACTATTGGAGCACTGAATGCTACACGCACGCTCAGCGTTGTCAAGGTAACATTTTGTCCTTCATTCCCTTCACCAAGGGAGTTCCAAACGCTTATATGAGACAGTAATGCCCTACACCCTTAAAAGAACACACTTCAAGGGCTCTGCCCTTCGAAGGGAGTAGGGCATAGGGATGCTCACTTCCATTTGGAATTCACCCTAAAATGAAATATTAGTATATTGCCCACCCACTTGTTGCCACTTGGTGCTGCTTTTGGGGCGTTAAAAATAGCTGTTTCCCCGGTAACGGCTGTACACAAAGCAGCACTGTTCACAACTACAAACACTACTTCCAAAAAATGGTTTGGAAAAATGAATCGTTGAGCGAATCGTTTGGGAGTCGTTGAGCAAATAAGGTAAAAAATAAATGCATATTATAAGAAAATGTTTTTTGACCTTGCATGCATGTCAACCTGTTGTTGGGGACTCCCAAAACAAAAATATGAACCTTTCATAACCCATAATAGGGGCACTTTAAATACTTTTTATTTAATTTTATTTTAGTGGGCCAGGACTTTTACTGAGTGCCCTCAAAAACATATAAAATAGTTGCATGACGCCCCTGCTTCTGCCTGTATGGTTTTGCATGCTGTGTATAATCGTAATAAATGAAACGGAACAGGCGTTTAGTATGAGCAATGTAGTTGGAGGGGAAGAGCTTTGGAGCAGCAGATATTAGAGTCTTTCATGAATGAAGGGATGACAAATCTGACAAAGAAAGATTGTCAGCCAGAGGGAGTTTGTGAAAGGAAAAGCCAGAGTTTGATAGGGAGATTTTGCCTTTGTATAAAGCTTTATCATCACATTTACAGCGCCAGCTGCCAAGCCTCCGTGACATATGAGACCGGCCACAATGACTTTCAAAGCAAATACTCAGATTCATTATTTATTTTAGAAGGAATATTGAAATCCCATTCATTTATTCTCCATTGGCGTAATGGATGGGGACTCCGTGAAGGTAAAGCAGGCAGATTGGATGGGAAATTCTTGTACCTCGTTCCCAGCATGGCACACTGGGTCATCTATTTTAGCGCAGCGCTGCGATTTTTCTCTCGAATGAGCTTGTGGTTGACACCCTAGTCACGAATGCGATGCTATGAGAATTGAAATATAACAGATCAAATAATGAACTCTATGGGCTGGATCAGAAATGCTTAGGGAAGAAAAACTGCACGTTTCTCAATCCTGTGAAGTTTTTATGATTATTTTGTGAATTTCAAAAAAGCTCCCATCTCGGCTTCTCCTCATATCCATTTTACAACTGGGTTAAGATGAAACACGCATGGAATAACTGAATATGTATGACTTTCTTTATGTATGGGAATGCAAGTAAACCATATTTGTTTTCCTTTAGGTGTGTAATATCTGCATGACGGGTCCGATGTGAAATAATCAATTTCTGAGGCAGAGACAGAGAGATGCGGTGCATGAATTATACATAAAAACAAAAGGAAAGGAGTTTATTCTCTTCTTGTTAGAGGTGTTCTTCTCATTGGTTGAGACTTGCTGCCGTATCAGATAGATTAATCCATTACTGTGGGAAAGAGAGCCACGCTGCTGATTGAAGATGATGATTTGACAACCTGATGGAAAGAGAAATGAACTGAAAGTTTTTGATTGAATGGGCCTCTCTGGGGGAAAAAGTAAATAAAAAAATACGCAAATGGAGGTATTTTCGTTCTTGGAGGAGCTCTTTGAGCTGCCATCCATTAGAGTTGGACCCATCTCTATTCTGAAGCTTGTCTGCTTATAGAAGCTTGGTGTGTATGTGTGTGTATGATTGCGTTTGATGATTGTGGGTCTGTGTATATATGTGGGAGCACATGCTCGGTTTAGAGCTTAGGTAGTTAGAAAAAGAGAGATACTGAGAGCTCTGTTTATGATGTAGGTGGTTCTCAAAGTAAGCAGAAGATGAAAGAAACTCCCCTTCCATCAAGAACTCTCTCTTTCTCCCCACACACACTCTATTTCTCATCTCCGCCATACTCTGCATTTCAATTCAATGTGAAAACAAAATTGACCCTATTTACTTTCTTAATGCACACCAATAAAGCCTTATTGTGCACGTTTCATTGGTTTGTCTTTGTAATCTTTCATTCAAATGTAATAACTGTGCCTCGTGAGCATTTCAGATATCACTAATGGCCCTAGTCGAGTTTTTCATCCCTTACTCTTCTATGAAATCAAGTCCTAGTTTTATTTCACATTAAATATTCTGTTGGAATTCGGAAAGGCATCGCATCATGAGGTATAGTGAGTTGCGAGCACATTTTCATGTTGACTAGCTGATAAAGCTTTAGAGCAGTCAGCCAGTGTTTGTTGGTTTCAATCCAGTTTTAAGTAAATAATGTGTAAACCAACTCATTTGCTGTCATTACATTTTCATTTATTCACTTGGCTGATGCTTTTAGTGAGTTTTTAGACATTTTAGTGATGTTTATTTTTTAGTGAAGTTTATTTTGTGTAAAATAACTTGTGCAATTCCATTTTCTGGCATTAAATTTATATTTTGCACTTTGCAAAGGCTGTTCATGAGTTTCAATACATTTTTCAGTGACATTTGAATACAGTATATTTTGTGTAAAATAACAAGCAATCCAATTGAGCCATTCCATTAACATTTTAAGGATATATTTTCTTATATATTTCATATATTTTTTCATATATTTTGAGTCAATTTTGTGTAAAGTAACTTGAGCAGTCTCATTTGCTTTCATTAAATTTAATGGTAACACATTTGTTAAAATTAGTTAAGTGCATTAATTAACATGAACTAAAAATGAACAATACTTCTAACACATTTATTAATCTTAGTTAATGTTAATTTTAGTTAATGCATTAAATAGTGTTAATGAATGGTACCTTATTGTAAATTGTACTTATTTTTGTGATTTATTTTAAAAATACTTGTGTGTGTGTGTGTGTGTGTGTGTGAATTTGTACAGTTTTGTGTGAACATAGCTTAAGCAGTCTCATTTGGTGCCATTAAATTAACATTTATTCACTTGGCATATGCTTTTTACATTGACTTCCAGGTATTTTGCCAGTGTGTATGTTCAGTGGGACTTGAGCCCATGACCTTAGCATTGGTAACCAGCTGAGATGCAATTAGTTGTTTTAAAATTATAGGCAACATATACAGAATTGTCCATCTCTAGATATCAGCATTAGCCATTAAGTTCAAATTAATTTTGTAGTGCACTTTTCTCTCGTGTGAATACATGTATGAGTCTGACCTGCACGGCGCCCAGGTCCCATTAGATTATCTTGATCCCTCCTACACAAGTTCCTATGTTTCTGTTTTTACCCATTCAGTTGAGTTTTTTTTGTTTTGTTTACCTATTCAAAAAACATTGCAGGAAGGATGCTGTTATGGATTGGATTAGCTGAATGTTGCTTTATTAGGGTCTGATAGGATCACTGATGTTCAGTCTTCAACACTGGACACCGCTGAGGGTTTACGCCTCACCAGTAGTTATGCACTCTTCTAATAAGCATGTTGCGGTTTGGGTAAACAACAAACCCGGGGAGTATTTGTCTGGGATGCGGCTTTATTTCTTTTTAATAAGCAGCATGTGTTCAGACCAGTAAAATTCTCCTGTAATTGGGAGAAAATGTATTGTGCTGAGTCATTTGTGTGGCCACTGGGAGGGTCGGGTCTGTCTCGTTTTAATGACGATGGCAATGCGAGAGCAACGACAGCACTGAATGAGGAATTTGTTTATGTATTTAAATGTTCTTTCTTTTTTATTATTCACTTTTTTTGATGTCTCACTTTTGACAGAAAACAGGTAAGGCAATTATTTTATATTGCACACTGGGGTTTTGATTTGCAATTTAAGGTGATTTTGTTTTTTTATAGGCTTATTTATAGAGGCCTGAAGCAGTTAGATATTACCATGGAATTATAAAACGATTTTTGAATTATAAGCAAACAAATCTACTTTACACCCACACACAGTGACTTATTTTTTTATTTTGTTGTTTGCATTTTATGCCTTTAATGAATAGGGGAGTGAAAAGAGCCTAGAAAGTTGTTGGAAAAGGAGGGGAATGGGAACCTCTCATGTATGAATTTCTTTCAGCTGTTGAACACAAAATACATTTTGAAGAATGTTGGTAACCAAACAGATGACGGTAGCCATTGACTTCCATAGTGTATATATATATATATATTTTTTTTTTTTTTTCATAATATGGAATTCAATGTCTACCAACCAGTTGTATTTCTTCAAAAATATCTTCTTTTTGTGCTCAGCAGGAGAAAGAAACTCATACATGAGTTTCTAAATTTGATGATAACTACATTTTCATTTTTGGATGAACTGTCCCATTAACGGTTGACTTTTGTAATCTACAGGCAGATTTTAAGACAGCCCTATGGGACCCCATGCTGCTGAAGGACCCCTCAGTTGGCCTTTTTGTTGACAGTTTCCCCCATTAATAAATTAAACTGTATTGATTTTGGAGAAAATGTAAAAATGTCATTTGCAGAAAATGAAAATCAATGAGGGCTGATAGGACTGGGAGAAAGTGAGAGTATGCTTTAAAGATGGTTTTCCTCTCTGGTGTGGCATATTTATATAATTGTGATGTTTAAATGTTCATAACAATGACAATCAGCTAAACCAGAGCCCAGCAAAAGGGCTTTAAAAAAAAAAGTTTTACATGTTTTGAACGCTTTCATGTTGATTTCGTTCACCCATAGACTTTTTGCTCTTTGCCGATTGTTTCTTGATTATTTGCAGAAAGCGAAAGGTTTTCTAATGGAGAGGGTTATCTGTCAGTGCGGATGAACTGCAATTGTGTTATTTTTGAGATGTTTTCTTCTCTTCTTCATGGAGACTTTTTACTAGCTCTGACTAAAGAAACTCACGTTGACTATCAGCTACAAACTGAGTGAGAATCATGCCAGGAATTAACCTTTTTTATTAAGCATTGATATTTCCCTTCAGGAACTGATTTTAACTTTTTACCTTTTTTCAATACATTTTATAATTATAAATATAAAACCAATTATAATACCAATGTAAGAGCACAGTTGTCAAGTATGTCAAATACTTTAATAGAATCAATTAACTGAAATATTTATTATATCTCTAGACTAGTCTAGTTTTGGGCAGTAGTCAGCTGGCTAGACCCTCTTAAAGTAGTTAAGACCAGCAAATAGTTTCAGGCTTGTTTAAAGTTTTTTTTTTTTTTTTGTCAGCAGGATAAAAATGTTCTGCACTAACAACAACACATATGCCGCTCTACACGAAGCTTAAATAATTCAATAGAGTTTGATGATAGCATGTTATTATAAGCCAACAATGTGACACTTTCAATACATTTGCTGAAATAGTTAGCAGTATTTAATAAATTTATGCATATCTGTAGTCCTTTTTTGTATTTTTAGTCTGTTTTTAATTCAGTATTTTTGAAGTGATTTTTTAGTATGAAATTAAATATATGTATATTTATAGTCAATTTGTTATTTAGATTTGAAGTATTTTATTGATGCTTTTCAGTATTTAATGAAATATATCTATGTTTTAGTCAATTTTAATTAATTTAAAGTATTTTTTTAAATATTTCTCAATATTGAATGATAGAGAGAGAGAGAGAGAGAGAGAGAGAGAGAGAGAGTCACTTTGTAATTAAATTGAAATATTAGTATTGTTACTTTTTAGTACTGAATTAAATATATTTATAGCTGTTTTTTTAAGTAAGAATTAAGTATTTTATTGGCTTTTTACATAATGAATTGTTTATTTTTATGTTTATATTCATTACACATCGTCATTCCTCTCTCTACATTCATTTTGGATCTTTTTTTTTTTTGTTGCTTAGCACAGTGCATTCTGGGATTGGCTTCATTGTGAAGCACAGATGTAATGTTGCCTTTGAATTTGGACAAAATGAGGAATCTGTTTTTTTTTGCCAGAAAGGGTTCATCATGCTGGTCCCTGGAAGAGTGATGGAGAGCTCAACACTGTGTTGAGGTGACAGTGAGCTGATGACATCTCTGAGAGTGATGCAACATACTGACATGCCCCTGTTTTTATATTTTTAGGTGTACTCATCTTTTTGTGTGGCAAGACATAATAGTGGCATCAAGTTATGTCTCTCTTGACCCTACATGAAAAGGCAGTCTCACTTTTGAGGCCCACTGTTGAAGTCTCAGATTCCCCATCTTTTATACTTGAAGGTCTGCCCACATCTTAGGTGTTTCTTATTAGTCTCTCCAGGGTTGCACTGAATCTATTGGCAACGGTATCCTGCTTTGAAACGCTTCCATGATCCATCTCAGTTTTTCGGTCTGGCTTGGTGATCTGTCTGGCTAATCCGAGGCTCTGCTGTCTTGTCTCGTGGTGTTTTGCAGCGGATCGAGGGCACCAGGCTCATGTTTATCCACCAGATCGCTAGCACTGACTCTGGATCAGCTGCGGCTTTCACAAAGCTGCACAAATGAGCAGCGCCATGCTGTAGGGTTCGAAGGATCAGCGTGAACGGGAAGGAGGAGCTGTCGTTCTTGTCAGAGACAATAAGTCACTCCACCGAGAGGAGAGGAGAGGAGAGGGAGAGGGAGGGAAATGGAGGGAAAACGAGAGCCGAGCTCGCTCGACTAGCGCTGGGGAAATAAATAGCATTGCTAATGACACCCATATCCACATTACGGCTGTGATTATGAGCCATTTGTTTGCTTTATCATGAGGTCCTAAAGTCCCTCAGGCCGTAATGACTCAGAAATGCAAGAGCAGAATAAGAAGACCTTCTTTTCTCAGAGCTGTGCAATAGCAGGCAAGAGGACTGACATTATAACATGTAAAGCAAATGCTGTGAGCTGATAGGTGGAGGCCTTGTGGACTGCAGGGGTGTATGATTATAACCTAAAACTATACAAAAAAAAAAAAAAACAGAGATCTGAGCTGGATGATGATATTAGGATAACTATGCAGGCTTGACGCTATAAAAGTTTTTATCATACAATTTGACTTTTTTTCTTGCAATTCTGAGTTTACATACGAGTTTACATAATGCAAACTCTCAATTCTGACTTTTGTGAGTTATAAAGTCAGAATTGCGAAATCAGAATCACAATTCTGACCTTTTTCACAAATGCAAGTTTGTATCTTGCAACTCTGAATTTTTTTCTTGCATTTCCGAGTGCATTTCCGAGTTTTTTTTTCTTGCAATTCTGACTTTTTTTCTCCGAATAAACTCGCAATTGCAAGTTATAAAGTCAGATTCTGAGGGGGAAAAAGACTGATATGTTCTCAGAATTGTGAGTTTATGTCTCACAATTCTTACTCAATAACTCACATTTGTGAGTTATTCTGAGAAAAAATCAGAGAAATAAATTTGCAATTCTGAGGGTTTTTTTTCTCACAATTGCAAGTTTATATCATGCAATACTGATATTATAATTCACAACTGCGAGTTTATATCACGCAATTCTGATGATTGATGATAATTATAATAATTATCAATGGTAAATCAGCGTCATTGTGTCAATTACAAAATCATGTCCAGATTATTGGAGTGACGCTCACATAAATACAAGAATGAATGCACAGAGGAGATGCCCCGGCTAATATCCTTTCAACATTTCCTGTGCTTGTAACTCTCAAGAGACGCCATTATCAATCATTAAAAAATGGCAGACTGCTTGGCACCTGATGCTTCCTGTGCAGATAAACAAACACGAGGGGGGTGGCTGGCTGCCCACATTTTCTATTTTCTGTTTTCTTTCACCCCTACATTCATAAGACATCTGTTGATATGTGGTACGTAATAGATGGGATCATGGGAAGGCTAATTAATGTTTGTTTTGTTACTTTTAAACTCAATGTTCTCAGATAATCCTCAGTTTCTCACGGCCACCTGGAGACCCCACAGTTCCTCTGACATTCAACACACGCCCGGCTGTTTAAAACACTACAGGATGCTCTTCTCTTCTGTCATGCTGCTTTGGCTCAGTGTAGCTCTGCATTGAAATATTGAGAATATAAAATGTGATTTGCAGTACCAGCACAAAGCAGCAAAACTGCATGTGTATGATTCGCTTCAAGTCAATGCGGTCTCAAAATTATTGAGTTGCCAATGAGGAAAATTATTGAGAGGAGACACGTGTTCTCATGCAGAACATTATGAACATTTAATGCCTGTTTAAATGAACTGAAAAACTGATTTGATGAAAAGGAAAACAAAAAAAATAATTTGATCAACATCAAGCGTCCTTTACCTATGTACTTCATTTTCAGTCTGAATATCTGAATATTTTACAGTATATGTATTTTATATTTTATTTATTGCTGTAGGGTGTTCGGAAATAATACAAGCGCTTTTTTAATTTTATTTGGTCTCACCAAGGCTGATAAAAAAAACCCAGTAATATTGTGAAATATCACAGCTTAAAATAACTTACAATTAATTTAGCTTAAAATAACTTAAATAAGTTGTATTGTATAATTGAATGGTAAATTGTATATATTAATTTATTCCTGATGGCAAAGCTGAATTTTCAGCAGGCATTACTTCAGTCTTCAGTGTCAAATAATCCTTCAGAAATCATTTTAACATGCTGATTTAATATTTAAAGTGATGTTTTCTTTGGGGGAAAAAATAAAATAATGTTTTTAGTTTAATAATCAATATATGTATCATAAAATTGTAATCAAATATACAAATGATCGCAATATACATATACAGTACATTGATTCAATATTAAGCAACTTCGATTTTATACATAATATTAACTTTGTGTTTTTGCTCTGAATGAACTGTTATGTGTCTTTGAGTAACATACAGCAGAATGATCAGTTTTGTTCCTGAATGATTTCAAGTTTTTGAACAAATTCATTTGGATGAGTGAATCATTCATTGATTCACTCATAAAGGCAGCAACTTGATTCATTCTTGAAAAAAATATATATTTTTGAAAGAATCAATTCACTTGAGTGAACAATTAAATGACTCTTACTTAACAGACTTACATTAATACTTAAGTATTAAATTACTTAATGAATCAGCGTTTTTTTTTTTAATCAAATCGAATTTAGTTGAGTGAATGATTCATTGATTCACGCATTAAGGCAGTACATGTTTCTTTTTCATTCTTGCTGTTAACATTTGCCTTCATATTCTCAGAGACATGAAGGCCACTAATTGGACATTTCAGAGTTGCGTCTTGCAATACTCTTGACATTAATGCAGCCCATCACTGTAAAAAAAAAAAAAAAAGTTGGGCAAACTTAAACTGCTGAAGCTGGTTGCCTTAAACTTTAAGTTTGCCCAACTTTTTTTTTACAGTGCAGTGCCACAAGTCATACATGATCATTCTGATGGCATGAATTTATATTGTCAAACATGACCTTTTATGTTGTCAGGTACATGGCAGGGAGAGGACGCTGGAGGTTTATGTAAGATGATGTATGGTATTACCAAAATGAGGTACTGTTGAACATAGACTACCGCGGTGAAGAGTGCTGTCAAATATAAATGTGTTTCGCTGAGGCTGCACAACGTGGGCATATGCTTCAGCTCACAACATCTGAAGTGACATTGTGAATTTGACAAGCCCTCACTATGTTATGCATAATACATTCATTGCTTTTGGATGCCATTTACACTGTGTCATTCAGCATTAATATAACAAGCACTGTGTTCACCTAGCAGGAGCTCTTTTTTGCTCTTTTTTTGCTGCAAGTGATCAGTCGATATCGGCTATGATTACACGAGCCAGGTGTCACATAAGGGACGTAGGTGACAGTTTATGACAATAAGGTCCTGAGAGTTTGCGGGTGGCTGTAGGGTGGACCGTTCCCATAAATGAGGAATGAGCTGCCATTCACGCTCAGCGTATTGATTGGAGACCCTTGGATCAAGATTTATGAGATCTATCCATCTCCCGCTTGATGAGGAAGTTGTCATCGCTCTGTCAAAGTTCCGCCCACTCCATTGCTGTGATTTGCGACCCTTGAGTTGTCGCATCATCAACCTGAAGGCTGTGCAGCGATATCAAGCATATTGGACCATTTGCAGATATACTGTAGTTACGTTAAATTCAGAGAAAAGAGGGGACAACCTTCATTTTAGTTATTCGACTTGGTTGCTGCCAATTAAATGTCCTTAAATGGATAGTTCAGCTCTCACGACTTCCAAAAATTGCTTGACTTATTTCTGTGGAGCGAAAAGTGTGTGTGTGTGTGTGTTGTTATCCACTTTTTATTTTTTTATTATCACTCCTTTTCATTCCACAAAAAAATGAGTCATGCAGTTTCTGGACATTTTTGTGTATGTGTATATGTACATACTTAGATTTTATGCACATCATTGGCAATTACTTACTGTTTTTGCTCTGAATTACATGTTATGTGTCTTAGAGCAAAATTCAATAGTTTTGTTACTGAATAATTTAATGTTTTTGAACAAACTGATTCAGTTGAGTGAATGATTAATTAACTTGCTCACTCATAAAGAGAGTAATTTGATTCAGTCTGGAAAGAATCACCATTTTTTGCATTAATCGATTTGGTTGAGTGAACGATCAAATGACTCCCGCAAACAAAATCGCAGTTTCAATTCTTAATGAATCAGTGTTTTTGAACAAATCGGATTTGGTTGAGTGAGTGATTCATTGACTCATTAAGACAATAACTTCTTTCTTGAATAAATCAGCATTTTTTTATTGAATCGATTCAGTTGAGTGAATGATTACATGGCTTGTCCATGAAGGCAGTAACTTGATTTATTCCTGAATGTATAAATATTTTTAAACTAATTAATTGATTTAAGTGAATGATTAATTGATTCACTCACTTATAAGGACACTTGTGGCCAACTACTGATGCTTTCATGGTTCTTTTAGAGTTTGATCACTCTTGGTCTTTATTCACTTTAACCGAATGAAAAAGTCAGACATTCTACTAAACCTTTTATTTTGTGTTATATAGATTTGGAAGGACAAGAGGCTGAGCAAATGATTATATAAATGATTTTCATTCCTACTCTTATCAAACAACGGTGACAGATAGGTTGATCCCAGGATGTCAAAAATCACGGCCTAGTTACATGATCAATGAAGTTTGGAGAGACATTCCATGGAATCCTTGAAGTGAAAGTGAACTATATACAGCCGACAACTGAGTCCGCATTGATTTATGACTAATTGATTGCATACTTTCCAGCAGTACAGTGCCAGGCCTCCATCTGCAAGTTTGGCGCCATAGACTAATAGCTTCTCTCAACTCTGATCAAGAGAAAAGTTTTTCACTGTGTTGCCATTGCCTTGATTAAATCTCCCATTTGAAAAAAGCCTCTCGGTGGCATTGCGATATGGAAGCGGAGAACAAAATGAAAGGTTCCCATTTCTCACCGATGATTACATTATTGAACCTGGCAAGGCTTGACCATCGCCAGCCTTGCCTTCTCGAACTCTTATCTCTCTCGGTCTTGCTCTCTCTCTCTCTCTCTCTTCCGCTTATAAAAGATGAGTAATAAAACCCGTCTCGCTTGCCATTTATCGCTTAACACACATAAATAAATCAGCACAATGAAAACCAATAAATGTTTGGGGTAATCAGCGGCCTTTCCGGTAAACATCGCAAATTGATGCCGGCTCATTTTTATTCCTCTGTGGACCTGAGCGATACATTCACTGCCGGAAGGGAGAGGCAGCACTGATGAGACCGAGATGCATTTGGCACTCGACTGCCGGCAGTGTACTCGGCGATACAAAGGACTGATAAGTGGATTAGTTTCCTAGACCTGAGACTCTGTGTGTCAATAGAACTTTGCAGTAAAACGTGGATGGATGGGAGGCCTCTGAGTGCGTTCTGCCATTATGACTTCAGGTCTGGGAATGTAAGGAGCTTAAATAAGGTCCGAGGGGTTTTATTTTCTCTTGTAGCGGGCAGGTTTCGCTTGGACTTTTCTGTGGAATTGATTTCATGCCGTTTCACACACCTGTAAAACAGGCAGGTATTACCCACCCGTGGCTACTTCAGATAGAGTTACGTCAACTTAGACTGATATTTTAACCACATGTTCTGTTCAGGCTCTCAGAGTCCCTATGGCCCTTTTCATAGCTTAACTGTTGATATTTTATTTTTGTAATAATCTTACGAGAACCGACTATAAACAAAAGTACTTAATTAAATGCAAGTAATTTAATGAAAATATAATTATTTAGATTTGGGGTTTCTGAGACCCCAGATATAAAATACCTATTGATTGATTGATTGATTGATTGATGTATTTATTTATTTATTTACTTACTTATTTACATTTAGTCATTTAGCAGATGCTTTTGTCCAAAGAGACTTACAAATGAGGACAATGGAAGCAATCAGAATCAACAAAAGAGCAATGATATGCAATATCATTTATAAATATTTACTTATTTGTTTGTTTGTTTGTTTGTTTATTTGTTTACTGCCCTACAGTATAATAATGTATATGTATTTTTAAGTAAAGATATAATGCATTTATTATATTTATTTATTATGCATTTATTATATTATATTATTATATTATATATTATATTTTTTATTATTAAAAAAAAATGCTGCATTCTTTCTTTGTTTATTTATTTCCTACATTATAATAATGAATGTTAATTTATTTAAAGATGAAGAAATAATGCATTATGTATTTATTCTTTAATTATTTTATTAAACAAAAAAATACATTCTGCATTCATTGAACTTTTTATTTGTTTATTGATTTAGTAATTTATTTACATTATCTATTTATCTAATTATATTTATTTACATTATCTACATTATAATAACAAATATGTATTTATTTAAAAATAAATAACTAATGTATTAATTTATTTCATACCTAGAATTTAATTAATGAAGAAGCAGTCTAAATTAGTGGGAAATCTGCAACTTTGCATAAGGCATTGAAACTCATCAGAAATGCTGTGCATTTTGTGCAGTTTCATTTGCATTCTAGTTATAATATTATAATGCATTTCATTGTTTTAAGTCATAATGTGTATTGTATCGTGAGGCAGTTGTGAAGGCTGTGAACTCTTTTCTGGATACAAGATAAAACAGAACAGCCATTAGAAATCCAACACTTTCTATTGTGTTGTGTTGCAAAAGTGATAATGTTTTTAGCAAATCTGCATCATCTTTATCTCTTTATGGCACCTTTTCAAAAACATTTCTCATGCCAGCATCCTGCCAGCTCAGGTCACCGCTAAATGAAGTCCAGGTCGTAACAGGTGTATCTAAAACAGCTCGCTGCGGACACCAGAGGAATATGTAATAATTCGTCCACTGCAGTGCAGTACCTCTGGGTGCATTAACCTTCCGATAGATGAAGGGAGAGTCCTGGGAGGCCCAGCCGAGCTGCTGGCTCGTCTCCAGTCCGGAGAGATGGAGTCATCCGATCCATGTGCCACCATCCACGCTCCGTACCCACCTGCATCTGCATAAACAAGCCTGTAAGCTTCCTATCTTTGACAAGGAGTTTATTAGAGCTCTGAATTCTCAAATGTCTCGCCCTCCTGCACAAGTACGTCTGGTGTCTGGCCCCCGTCCCCCTGAGACTGCACTTTGAAGCCTCCTCACCTTCATTACCCGATGGCTCAAGTGCCAGCTTTTAATGAGAGAGGGGGAGAGACAAAGAGAGAGCGCACATAAGAAATTCAACATGACAACAAACGAAGGCTTGGCGCAAACTAGGTTGCTTCCTTCTCCCCCTCACCCTCTTTTTGACAAATGTAATTTATGCATCCAGTTATTATAAATAGCATATTGATACCGCCACGCTATTCCTGGCCTGTTTGTGAAGCTGCGTGGCTGTCTCAGTAAGTAGGCCGGTCACTACATGAGCGACGGAGCGGACTCAGCTCAGGGACAGAGAGTGCACAGAACCGCACAACATCAAAATTCCCTGCCTTCATCTAAAGAGAGCAAATCTTTAAAAAAAAAAAAAAGACAACCTCCACTGTGCCATTTTTCCAGATCTTCCTGGGATTAAGGAAGGGATGGTTTTGACATGAGGCCTGCTGGTTTGGTTTGCTGCTGCGGCCTACTGTAGACGATTGGAAAGTTAAATGAAGCATTTTTTCTTCCTTGTTTACTTTTAAATTAGGATTGCTTTTGAACTCTTAACCACAGTAAGGGCACTTTCATATGACATCTTTTAATGTCAATCTGGATCAATTCAAGTTCATGCTTCACAAGTGGTATAAGGGTCGTCCGTTCCTAAAATGGAAAAGTATTTCGGTCTTTACATGCTCAGACACTCAAACATTATAGCAGATGGATCATTTTAAAATATGGTGATATACATATATGTTTGTCCCCCTTGTTCACGACAAAGATTTCAAATAAGAAACTCCATGTAAAAGCCTCCATAAGAGTTTATTAAATTACACCAAAAAATGGCTTTACTATATTTTGTCTTTTTATTATTATTTGGGTAAATTGACCATTTTTGAATAAATTATTGATTGATTGATTGATTGATTGATTCATTCATTCATTCAAACACTAGTGTGATGTCTAACAAGTGTGTATCAAAATAAGCACTATAATTGATAATTAATTAAAAAAGAATAATTGATATCTTGTCATTTTTTTTTATCTATGTTAAGTGCTTTCAAGGGAAAAAAATCAGAAGAGGCTTTTTAAATATGTACATTGATTGATTGATTGATTGATTGATTGATAAAAAGTTAGATTTGTCCAATTGGTAAATGTGTCATTGGCATTACATTTTGTTTGTTTGCTTGTTTGTTGCAACATTAAATCATAAAAAATGTTGCTTCAAATTTACGTTATAATTAATTTATTGTAATCTGCTTAGTTATGTTTTTTTATGTGATATTAATGTCTTAATTTTTATCATTAAAATTTAATGATATTAGTGTCACAACTGTTCCTTCATTAATTAACAAAGTAACGTTTAATGCTTAATAACAAATAAAATATAAATAGTAATAATGTCAAGATGGAAATAAATTTGTGGTCATCTGCTTTTATGAGAGAAAACAATTTAAACTGAATTCAAAACTTTTGTTAGATGAGAAGTCTTTTTATTTTATTTTTTTTGCCCCATCTCATGCAAATGTGGTTCTGTATGTGCAATATTGGTAAAAAAGTCCTAATTGAAAATACTTCAATAACTGGCATCTTCTCCATCTTCCACTGCCTGGCTATATGGTGGTAAACAGCAGTGCTAGTAGGGCATTCAGTGGTGCTCACTTTGATGATGCAAACTTACTGCAGTTCTGACCCAAAAGTGCAATGTGAAAAGAGACCAACGGGTGCAGGGTGATGGAGGTGGAATTGAGCTCGAGTTCAGACCAAGTAATCGAAAACAGCCTAATAGTCACCAAAATGTGTACCAGACTGCACCGGCTGGTTCTCAACAGATCAATAGAAATGAAATGCATTGACTCGGGTGGAGGCAGTGAAAGCTTATTCCTGAAAGTGCAGTGCATTGAAGGGAGAGAAAGAGAGAAATGAAGAGAGATGGAAGGTCTTGCAGGGAAAAGAGAGATGTAGATGGCTATTAATGAATGGCTTAGAGAGGGGCAATAGGAAACGCTGTGATTGTCACTGGATGATGGAGAGAATAAGCAGAAAAGAGAGACAAAGGCCAGAGACATGGGTTCCTTCTCTGCCATTTCTAATTAATGATCCCTTAAAAGAGCGAGCAGAGTAGTGCCCGGTGCTGGAGGTGAGTAATTAAACTGATGTGACGTGAAGGTCTGCTAGAACAAGGAAGCAGAAGAAAAGCAACTACACAGTTCGTTTTTGAAGTGATTTTAGGCTTTAGATGTGAACTTTTTAATACTTGCTTTACTGATTTTGGAGGAGATCCACTGAATTATTTAAATGTGCTAAATGTGTCAAATGGAGTTTTGAATTCTTAAGAACTGGAACGATGTTCAGTAAGGTTGGGAATCATTTGCCATTTCTTATTCAGAACAGCTCCAGACCACCTAGGTAAACCTAGATAAAGTTAAAAAAAAGAGATTTTATTCCTACACCACTTATTAAAATTATACATTTGGAACATGTGGAGTTCTGTTGTAATTGCAGTTAATTTGTAATTAAAGTAATAAAAAAATAATAATAAATAAAATGCGTTACCATAAACAATGTTTTAGTATAAAGTTAGGATCAATTATCTCTTCAAAAGTACTAAAAGTATTGTTAATGGAATCAAGGAAACAGTTTTTTGTGTGTGAAAGAAGAATCAGAACTAGAATAATTAGATGAGAATTTAATGACTGTATAATTCCAAGCCTTAATAATTAAATTAGCCAAACATATTCTGTTATTTTAAAATTCAGTTAATGAAAAACAGCCAGAGACTCACCGCGTCTTCAAAATAATCCAACTGAGGTGTTAGCTTGGCATTGAAAATGGTCAACGTGTGACCGAAACGTTTACCTTGTTTTTATTCAGTAAATTCAGTATATTGCTTTCATCTCGCTTGTGACTTTTTGATGTTTGAGAGTGTGCTGACGTTTTTCAAGCTTTTTAATATTCAGTTAATGAAACAATGTTTATTCAAAATGTTTATTATTATTATTATTATTGTTGTTGTTGTTGCAAAATATATGTATATATATTATTATTATTTTTTATTATTATTAATTATAATTTACTTACTCTCTGATTAGTAAAGGAAAGGATGAGGAATAGGATCTGGAAATTTCACAAACCAGATCCAAACTTGCATCAATGTATAAAAACATTTGCAATAACCGCAAGACCATAGCTTCAACTCAAAATGCAATAATAATGAGGGACAACAAAAAACTCAACAAATATTTCTAACATCCATCATTTACAACATTTTACATCCTCCGGCTCTTGTATGTTCTGTCATACAAGAGCCGGAGGATGTAAAATGTTGTAAATGATGGATGTTAGAAATCTTTGTTGAGTTTTTTGTTCAGAATTCTGTAGGAGCAGTTTTCATGACACTTGCTGTCATTGATCCTGCTATGTTCCTAATAATAAACATGCACTCAAACATGTGCACAGGTAAAGAGCCTGTAAGAGTTAACATGGTAATTGAAAACTTTCTCCTCAGCTCACCCCGGAGAATGTCTTTGCTCTGCTCCTCTCTGCTTTCCTGGTTTACAACTCAACAGAGGAATTTGGAAAAGTTCCCCATCATGAGTGGGTCACTGAGCTCTTTCAGCTCTGCTGTGAATAGATTAGGCTCCACATTGTGGGTCACTTCAAAACTCAGTGTGTCTGTTTTCTACAGTGGGAATGTCTTAGAGGTTTTCTCTATATGTTTTAGAGCTGGAATTTGTCTAGTCAGTAGGAATAGTTTTCATTTCGGTGGCAGTAAATGCTACCGTGCCAAACCACGTTGGGACAAACAGCAATTCCAGCTGTTTTGTGAAAATCACAGCGAAATCTATTCCACCAAACACACATCGGCACGCACATACATGCCCACATAGCACAACACACCTAAACACTTTATTCCTTATGTTTTTATGTATTTATCTTAAAATATTTATCTTGGAATTCACCCTTGTTCCGAGAATTCCCAGCAATTCACCCTTTAAGAAATCTTGTTTCTTTCATGTGGTTGCACACATTCAGTCAGTCTGTGATCATGTGGGGGGGGGGGGTTTGGGTGTTTATTTAAAGGCTTCCATGGCTTCACCGCTAGAGTTTGAAGGAAATTATATTCTATGGGGATTTTTTGGGAATATAATAAATATAAATTATATTCTATTGGGGAAAGCCATATTACTTCAGAGTAAAACAAAATATGTCAGCTATGGCTTTATTTCTTATAATTGTGACTTCAGGTCCCACAGTTGGTCTTTTATTTCTCATAATTGTGATTTTTATATCTCACATTGTGACCTTACAACTCACAATGCAAGTTTATTTGACATTTTATACTTCATCTCACATTTATCTGTTATTTTTTACTCTTAGATTGAAACACGCTTACATAAAAGAAACTGCATAGAGGGAAATACACAATAAAAATGTAATTGTGTGGAGTGGAGTAGCACAAGGGACCTGTTTAGCGTACAGTGTAATTAACATTAGCAGCTGCAGCAGAAAATGTAGCTGCAGGCAATTGTAAAGCCCTGCATATCCCTGAACATGCTAGCTGCCCACGGCCTGAACATGTAACCTGCCTGTTTAACACGTGTAATAGAGTTATTGCATTATTGCATACTCCACCAAAGGAACTACAGCTTATTAAGATGATAGCTCCAGTCCAAAACGAAATCAATGAATCAAACCCCATAAATGACTGCATTAGAGCATACTACATTGTCAGCAACTCCACGTTCAACACAAATAGAGAAGAGACTTGACTAACAATTGATTGAGTTTGACAGTAGGATGTTAGCGAGCCAATTATGCAATACTATAATACATTACTCTAATAAAATGTATTCTACATAAGAAAGGATATAGTGATTTCTGTCTTTTTTTATCTGCCACCTTAAATTTCTGTTTATTTTATTTTTTTGTTTTAGTTTTCTGTTTTATTTAGTGTTTTGTTTTGTTTTGTTTTTCATCATGTTCTTGCTATGAATTCTGGAGCTGCCATATACAGGTAATACAACTATAGAATATGGGCACAACAAGATATTTTAGAACAAAACTCAATATAGTTTGGAAGATAACATTTCTACATGGGAAAATGCTGAATTTTATTGTATAAAATATAATCATAATTTATATTTAAACAATTATGGTAATATTTTATATAATTTTAACACACACACACACACACACACACACACATATATATATATATATATATATATATATATGTATATAAATTATTAAAACTATACTTTTTGATTATTATTGATTCTCTTTCTAGTTTTTTATTTTATTTTTTATTAAATATATGCCATTTTTTTAAATGAATAAAATTATAATTATTTGGATATTTACAGATAGCCTGTATATAATGAAATATTGTAAGAATAGCAAAGAAAAAGGTCAGCTGTCAAATCAGTGAAGATCAATGGCTCTCCATTCACGTCCCCACCTGAACACACACACACACACACACACACGATGGCACAGACATGTTGAGCTCATGCCCTAGGTTAGACCTCTGGTCTTTTGTGAAGCATCTTACTTCTGTCATTGTTCCCCAGTGTTGGTTGTTGTTGTAACGTCTGTGGCCTTGACCATGCAAAAGAGTAGCGCTATTCATAGCCTGTCTGAGCCCCGGGTTGATGCATGAGATTCTGTCAGAGATTGACATGGGAGAAAAGACGAAAAGCTGGTTCCATCTGCGTCAGTCTGAAGTCACTGTTTGTGTTAGAGACTTTAGGGTTTTATGATGTAGATCCAAACAGCTGCAGGCGACAGAATGGAGAGAAAGGGTCAAACAATGACACAAGAGCATTGTCTGTTTTTATGTGAGTTTAGAGGGAGATGGAGAGAGTTTGAAAGTTTTAAATAGTTTCTGTGAAGATTTTTTTCTCTTCTGTAGAAAACAAATGGTGAATATTTCCATCCGCTCCTCAGTATAATAAAAGTAAAGCTCCAAAATGAGAATAAAGTGTCATAAAAGTGGTAAATTTAACTTAAGACATACATTTTACACTACATGAGGGTGAGTAAATCATTTTTGGGTGAAGTATCCCTTGAACAGCTGCTTTCAAGACAAAGAATAATTTGCATATATTCATATATTTCTTCATTATCTCTGTGGGGCCTCGGGGGGCTCCTCATCTTTGTCCTAACTGACTGTGACACCCGGCCGTGTGATCAATGCAGGGCATGTATGTTTTTAAGTGTTTTCAGACACTCTACATCACTTCCCGTTGCCTTTGGCTGAAACATCAGCCACTGTTTCCACCCACACACCCTCATCCGTCTGAGGCCATGAATTATTAACCATCTCTTGTCCATGACATTATCTGTAGCCAGGCTGTAATTATTTCACCCCCCTACACACAGCTGGGTGTGTGAGCTCAGACCCCTGATGATGCAGCTGCTTTTCTATCATATGTATTTAAAGAGAGAGAGTTCTTAAAGAAATAGTTCACCCAAAAAAATAAAACTCTATCATCATTTGTTTACCTTAATGCCATTCAAATGGAAAGCAAAACAAAAATAAAACAGACAACACAGAATTTCTGAAAATAATTAGTTATTGTTTTTATTGTTAAAATTTTAATAAACCATTAAATTGTTAAAATTTTATGAATTCAACTGGTTAGACTAAACTAAATTTGAAGGAAACAATAAAACAGACCCTATCAATAGAGAAAGGTGCTTTTAGATCCAGATAGTGTAGTTAAAATATGTGGTAGCCAACCAGATAAAGCAGCCAAACCTTGACCTCTCAGCCCTCGTGCATGTGTCTGCTCAAACAACAGCCGCTCTGAGCTTCCACTATGAAAGCACTGCAATGAATCAGATTCTGTTACTCTTGAAATATCCTCTATTTCAGACATTTCCTAAGTATTGATTTTTGTACTTTAATGAGAACAAGTCTGTGCACATAATATCAGATCCGATACTGATACCTGCATAGTATAATTCGATGCTTATTCTTATTAACAATCCAAAAACAACTTCCAAATAATGGCGCTACAAAAGCTGCTACTATTCTGTATTGTGTCAAAGAGAAAGTTCCTGCTTGTTAGAGTGTTGAGACAATGACAAAAGTGTGTGCTATCCCTGCATGTGTGTGTGTGTGTGTGTGAGTAACAGCTCAACCATACCATCAGCGTGACATGATGACAGTGGTTGTTTGCCTGTAATAGTGCTGGTGGGCGGCACAGCTCTCCACATCTTTCCCGCTGTTCTAAGGACATACTGACACTCCATGCACATTCACCACTACAACTACCAACCCACACACACACACACGCACAGCTTGTCTAAACGTCTACCATCTTATCTTTCACAAACAACACCCTTCTGGCTATTATCGTAAGACTTGCTTAAAAATTCTGCCGAAAATTACAGATAATGAGCACCGACTAGAATAACATGAGCTTTAATTATTTGGGTATGAGAGGACATTTTGTTCTTGGTTGATGCTGTCTAACGAACAAAGTATGTCTTGTCTGGCACCACATTGGTTTTATTTCTCTAAAAAAAGACTTGCGCATGCATATCTTGATGTCTTTCCAAACTCGTATGACTGTAAAGTCATGAAAAATGGAAATTGAAAAATGATGTCATGTGATTTAAACTGCTCGTATGACTGACATTCTTTGCAAGGCTTACAATATCCTGGTCACAGTTTTCAGAAATGTGAATTGAGGCTATTAAGGTTCAAAAATAACTTAAAAGCATCCTAAAAGTGGTCCATTTTACTATATTCCAAACATTTGAAGCCATATGAAAGCTTTATGGAAATTTTCAGCAATGCGTCATTTTTTATTTTTTTTAGTCAAATTTTTTAAATGAATCAGTTGGTCACCATTCAAAACCATTGTGAATAATTTGTTCATGAATCAGTCTGAAGTGATTCTTGAGTTCATCTCAATAGAGGATGTTTAACTTTCCCTGTTTCTCACACAAAGCTATTGTATGACTTCAGAGAACTTAGAATATAGCAAAAGATTCATATGGATAATTTTATATGGTGCTTCTGAGTCATTTTGTAGCTTGACAATCCTTATCACTTTCATTATACTAAACTGAGTGTCCAGAAACGGCTTCAAAACTCCACTTTTGTCAACAACGTTATACTGTCGCACAAAAAAATATCCACTTGTCTGACTCTGTATCAGTTTTATTTTGTAAAAGCAACAACCGTGCGCTTCCATGCTCACACACAGACCTTAACAAAAGGCAACAAAAGGATCCAGCAGTTGTGCCTCCTCTCTTTGGTTCCCTCATATCTAATCTGACCCGGTCCATAAACAGACAGGAGATATAAAAGGGACTGAAATAGCTCGCTGACCGTCACATAACACAGGCTTTGCTGATACCGCCGCACGGCATCCTGGGTAAACATATATAACACCCCAGCCACATTCCAGGACGAGACGACCCTTCAAAGCCCCTCTTATCGAACAAGGTTCAGAATAGATCTGCCATGGTGAGGCCAGACGGGTCCTGACAATAGACATCACTCCGCTAACCGCTAACATAATTCAGTCCAGTAAAGACTGGACTGAATTATGAATGAGTCCATGAGAAAAAGAAAAATGAAAAAATCAGTGGTTATATTGACAGTGCAAATGAAATGACTTGCCTTTGTTAAAGAAATAGATCTCCCAAAAATGAGAATTTGCCTAAAATCTATTCACCCTCAGGCCATCCAAGATGTAGATGAGTTTATTCATTGATCAGAACAGATTGTGATAAATTAAGCATTGCATCACTTGCATAATGCATCCTCTGCAGTAAATGGGTGCCGTCAGAATGAGAGTCCAAACAGCTGATAAAAACATCACAATAATCCATAAGCAATCCACATGACTCCAGTCCATCAATGAATGTATTGTGAAGTATAAAAGCTGTGTGTTTGCAAGAAACAATTCAATCTTTAAGGCATTTTAACTTTAAACTGCTACTTCTGGCCAAATATAAGTCCATAATCCATAATCACGCTTCCTCCAATCCATTTCTTGTTGTCCTCTCACATCAAAATCCACCGACATATTTGTTTAGAACTGTTTTGGATGGGTTTTGCTTGTAAACAGTGCTTGATCTGTGCATATTTCTCTCCTGATTCAGACGAGCTACAGGTCTCAATATGATCTCAAACAGCCATCACAAAGTCTTTCATGTACCTACTAAGAGAGCTCAAAGCTTTAAATGTAAATGAGAAGACTTTGTGCTTTAAACAGAGTCCCAGCGTGCTATTAAATACACTAATTGTGGTGTCATATTAAAAGGCTTCCCTGACTTCCTGTGACGGAGCTGAGTAGTGAGACTGTATGTTAGTAAGACTGTTAATTACAGACTGTAATTAAACACTGAGACTGTATGTTAGTTTGAGCAAAAATGGAAATGATGTCATCATAACTAACCCATGTGATTTCCTTTCTTTTGTTGAATATAAAAGGAGATGCTTTGATGAGCATTTAAGTCACTGCTTTTTATAAAATAAAAATGATTTTTTTTTTTGCTTTCAAGCTTACAAAAAAGCATCATTAAAAAAACTTTTGTTTTGGGGTGTTAGTGAACACCTTTGAGCTTCTGGTTGAATCTGATGAGTTTTCTCAGATGAAATGGTAAAATGCTTGTAAAGTGACTCTCAGAGCAGCTCTGGAGATGAAGTTGTGAACTGTCTGCATATACAGGGTAGACGCTTAAAAAAGCCTCAAGCATCACACTTTGTATAGGATTTGTATAGGACCCCTAAGATTTGTAGTACAGCATTGGCTTTCATTTGTGTGTGTGTGTGTGTGTGTGTGTGTGAGTGTGTGTGTGTGTGTGTGTGTGTGTGTGTGTGTGTGTGTGTGTGTGTGTGTGTGTGTTTGGCCGCAGGCTGCTCGGCTCTCAGAGGCCCTGGTCAAATTTTCAAATCTTTTACCTTTTTACTCTTCTGACCCAGCGGTACAGGTCCGGTTCTCTCTGTTCAAGAACAGTCTCTCACAAGACAGAAAATCATAGCTTTATCCATTATTTATTTTATTCTCCTTTTTTCATTCTGTATTTATCTATATATCTAGGCTACAAGAGGAAGTTTGGAACTTTGCAACAGTGACGGATGCTAAATTATAAAGTTGTTGCATGCATGCACTTGTGGTTTCTGTGCATTTTGCTTTAGCGTTAAAACTATATGATGTTCAGTTCTTTTTTTATTATTATTTAGAATAAATTGTTTTACTAAAGGTGAATTGTGTTTGTAAAAATAAATTATTTTAAATGTTTTCATTTCTAAATAAATATTACAGATTTTAACAATAAAACACAAATATTATTTGCTAAAATACTTTTTGCTTTTGCTCATATAGCCTTTGAATATTATTTCTTCAATTTATATAATGCAATATTTTAATAGAATTCAATTCAATATTTGTATAGAAATAAATCATTTAAAAAGACAAAAAAATAATAATTCCAAGTCACTTGACTTTGAATATTTTTCACCTGTATACAGTATATTAGAATGATTTATAAAAGATCATGTGACAGAAGTGAATACTAGATTAGTGGCTGCTGAAATTCATTTTTGCATCACAGGAATAAAAACATTTTAAAGTAAGGCTAAAATTAAAAATAGTTATTTTAGATTGTAATATATTAAAATAGAAAGCATGTTTGTTTTACAGCAAGGTTGCACGGTTGTAGTTTCACTGCTTCGTTTGGCATCCCCTATGGAAATGCAGAGTTATAAAAAAGGTCTTAACCCGCCATTATTACATCGACTCAAACACATTATCCTTTCATGGCCCACTGTGATCCTGGAGTCACAGCGGTGAGCACAAATAGATCTTACATCACTCCAGAGTTAGGAGCTCCAGTATGCTGGAGGCCCATTGTTGCATTTGGACATCTGCGTGGATTCCATAGAGGAGAGCATAACGCGTCTATTTTGGTCTCATCTCACCTTAGAAGGCCCTGATTCTGCTCGTGTCAGCAGGCGAGCCGAGCGTCGCTCATAGCGTGTAATTTATCTGCCGTCGCCTCTTGAGTAAACTGACCGAAGCATTTATTTCCGGTTATTTGACAGTGTTTTACATCTGCCAGTGTTGTTTAAGAAAACAAACCATCTGCTAACTGCCAATTTGGGTGTATATATCCTTTCTCGGCTAAAACGGCACAAGCACTCAGGTTCTCAGAGTGGCAATCATGCAATGATACCGATGCATGAGGCAAAGCATGCAGATGCGAACGGCTCTAGCTCTTCATCTCCACTAAGTGAGAATGAGATGAGGGGGAGGACGTCATTTTTTCCTCTGATGAATTTGGACACGAGTTTCACCCTTTGCCACCCAGATCATATGCAAAGCGTTTCTCTCCATCGCTGTCTCTCTTATCGTGTGTCTTTTTATCAGGCTATAATCACGCGTGAACTCTGGAGCACGTCTATCCTGCTGTCTCGCTCTCTTAATGCGGTTCCACTCAGGCGATTGCGCGTCAGGATCTGGTGGGTGTGTGTTCGTGTGGGAGGAAGTGCATGCTGTGTGGGACGACTTTTCCTTTCCAGGTTGATGCCGAGGCCAACTGATTGGTGCCGTATCGACTGGTTGTGCAGGCAGGTACCGTTTAGAAGAGTTTGTGGAGATTGAGTACACAGTCGAAAGTGGAGAAGTGAGTATCCTGGGGAGTGAGAGGGACTCCAGGGCTTTGCCTCATCAGGAAATAGCAGCTGGAACTCACAGTAAGATATCCCATAAGTCAATGCAGCTGTCACCACGGAAACAAAGGTGGTTTCGGCAGGTGCTTCTGTCTGTTGTGTTTAGTCGGAATACTATTAGCCATATTTTGAATTCCCACATCAGATGTTGTTTTGATGTTGCAATGACGTAAATCATCTTCAATTGTTTTAAATAAGAAAAGCAACTTGGTATGAAGAAAACAAGCAGTGATGATACAAAATCTCATCTAATTTTACTGATTAAGTATCAGATTATGTAGATTTGTAATCTGTAATCAGATTACAAAAAAAATGTATTTTCATGGTGCATAGACATGTCTAAAAAATAGCATTATCATGAGTTATGTCCAAAAACTTTTAAAAATTATAATTTATACATATATATTTATTATGTGTTTATATAACAACACACACATACAGCATATATTTTGAAAATTATTGCATGTATTTGAATGTATATATTTATATTCATATAATATTATATATAAATATATTTAATATATAAACATAACATATTTTTCTTAAATATATACATGTAAGTGTGTGTGTGTTTATATATACATAATAAATATACACAGTACACCCACATATATTATGTACACAAAATCTTTTATTTTGGATGTGATTAATCACGATTAATCATTGCCCAGCACTAATATGTGTAGTTTTTGGACATTAATCACGATAATACTATTACCATGATTATTACACTCACTATGCTTGTCAACACAGACACTGGTGTAGGTGTTTACATTTGAAATATTGCATTGGATACTATGGTAAATTAAAGTTTTTTTTCACCAGAAAATTATAGTTATGATAGAGCAACCCAAGTTTAAACATACTATAGTATTTTGTACATGCAAACAAGCAGTACCATAATATCACTGACGATGCTGATTTTGAAACTGACATCAGGCAGAATCATATTTGTGTTATTTGGCCAAGTAAGCATGGTAAATATTATCAAATGTTACCTGACATTTCAGTCTGTCACCACGTGTATGTATTAAAACACCATGGTATTACAATAGACCATTACTTCACCATAGTAGATCATGCTGTTACGCTTCTAGAGTGGGAGTTGACAATGTTAGGGAATGTTTTCCTTTCTAAGCTATGATTTTGTCAGAAAAAGTCAAATAAGGATGTGAACCTGCTGAGTGGCGCTCATGCTAATTAGCTAGCCTCACTAGCACATCTTTAGAGCAGCAGGTTTAAACTAGCCTGTTTGTGAGAGAGAGACTGAGAGAGGGGGGGGTGAACACACTTAAAAAAAAAAGTGTGAAATGAAAGCTTCACTATAAACAACTGATAATGAAGAGGCACTCGTGCCGGACGCACCCGGTTCCGGTTCCTCTCAGTGTGAAGCAAAGGGGGAAAAAAATCTATTATTACGCCAAGCACCTAAAAGCAATCCACACTTATTAATATTTAATAAGCTTTCCTTTATCTTTTAATCAAGTGCGGTAAAAAGTGGAAGGAATGAATTAGGCAGAGAAGAAAGGAGAAATCACTTTAATGAAATGAATTGCTGCGTTGTGTCATTAGTGGGCTCTGGAGCGTGATGTTCGGAGGACGGAGGGGGCGCAGGGGGATGAATGAATCTAGCCAAGCATATTTCAGCGCGGACCTGTTGAGAGCCGAGAGAATTTCAGGTTAAGGGAGCTAGTTCACCCAAAAATTAAAATTGGGTCATCAATTACTCACCTTCACGTTGTTCCAAACCTGTATGACTTTCTTTTTACCTTGTAACATGAGAAAAAGAAAGTTATACGAGTTGGAATGAGCAAATGATGACCAAATTTTTATTTTTGGATGATCTATTCCTGGAGAATAGTGGTGGGAAGATGATATGTGGACATTTAGACTTGAACGGCCTCTTCTCTTGTTTCTTTACCTCCCTATAGTCTCATTGTGGTTCTTCCATCTTTCCCAAATACATATCCAACATTTAATCCATGCTTCCTTCTTAAACTCAATACTGTGTTTATGTCTTAAACTTAAGTGTTAATTTCTACCCACTGCAATGAAGTCTAACTAGCAGGTACCTTACACAATTCTGGTATGGTTCTACTTGTGACAGGGCTGTTTTCTACTTGTATTCTGGGCTGCATGCCCAGAAAAGCGCACAGGCCTCTGGGAGTATGTACTCACAAATGACTGGACAAAGCTTTGTATTTCAGTTTGTGTTATATTGAATGTATGTCTTTAAAAAACATCCGGCTAAGTTGTGCTGGGCAAAGGATTAACAAAATTATAGCCCATTTTTCAGCAATTTGATATTCAATTAATATTTTGACCCTTTTGTGAAAATTAATAATAATAATAATTATTATTATTAGTATTATTATAAATCAACCAAGCATCCGTTGTTGCCAAATTATTCATATTTATTTTTTATATTTTTAGAATTATAACATGGTAAAATAAACTTTTTTTCATTGAAAAATAATGATGCAATATCATTTGTATGCACCAATGTAACAACAATAATTATTAATTAGCAGTATTTACTTTCAGTAATTTAACACTGTAAGGATATATTAATGTAAGGGAATATTGGTATTTATTTATTTATTTATTTTCAGTCATAATGCCAACAATTCATTTTATCAGTATAGTATATGAAGTAATTAATGAACATTTGGACAAAATTCTCAACAATATATTGCCTATTCCTTGTCATAAAATAAGAATGGTTGTGTCACCATTAAGGCATGTGTGCTGCGTGCACAGCGTTTGTATGTGTTTTGTGTACATAACTGTAT